>LPNX011176453.1:0-26191 GCA_001517045.1 Pseudotsuga menziesii
ATGCAGCAAATTGAATCGCATCTTCTTAATCGTTTCTTGGCAGCTGCTCTCAACTACTGGCACCTCAACTCGTTGGACTGAGGAACCGTACTAAAGGGCGTCATGTGACCATGAACCAACTCCACTCGCTGCTGTAGTTTTTTCGCTCTGGAAGCTCGCTGAGTCACTCGACTCGCTGCTGTAGTTCTTTTTGTTGTTGTTATTGTGGAGGCTCGCGCGAACGCGAGCCTCCGCTGCCACAAATTATGACGTGCACTCTCCTCAGTGGGAGATGCTAGGTAGACCCCCCTCCCAAGTGCAATGGAGGTGGCCCTTGTCGATGTAGCCCAAAACACACAACAATCGTACTAGGCCCGAGGGAAGCATATGGGTTAATTTGGCTTACTAGATACCCCTCACTCACGGCTTCTTGTCCAAAGAGCGGGGGACCGACCGAATTGAATTGTGTCAATCATGTTTTGTACAATGTTAAATCTGGGTGCATTAGCATCCATCCTCATAAGATGAAGCTTGTTAAGAAAATGTATCCTATTTGGGCCATTCTTCAAACATGCATTTGGTAGTTAGACCATTGATCCATCGCCAAATCCTCTCCAACTCCGATAGTGTCGATCGTTAAGCAAGCACATGGGAGTAGTCGCTTCCGTATATGCGTCTAGATGGGACCCACGAAACTAGCCTATTTTCCAACGATGTTGGTAACAACCGCTTGAGCTAACCCCTTGGGTTACAACCACTGTAGAACGCATATCAATACTTGCAAGAAATTTTAGGGAAGTGTAGATGTCACGCCAACTTGTGCCAGCACCGATCGGTTTTGGGCCCCCCTTGTCCATCATGCAACATTGCCTTGATTTTGTCGTTGGGGTTTGACTTGGCCGTGACTACTCACAAGCGGACTGCGCCTCCTCGTTTGGAGTATGCCCATAGCTCCGTTTCCAGACCACAAACGTTAGATCTACAACAAGCATCCAACAATCGTGTCAATACTTAGTATGCGTTCACATCAACATAAGACCGGCACAAGCCTTACAATATGCTATTCTTTACGGCTTCAATGCGTATTATGAATATTGTGTGGCTTAATGCCTTCCTATTGGCCTAATGTGCATCCTATGAATTTGCAGTGCTTTAATCAACTAGATGAAAAGGTTCTAGGATGGAACCATGGCATGGAGGGAGAAAAAGAAATCACAAACCAATCAGAATTACAAATTGCACTAAATCCCTTTGTCGCCAATTAAATGGGCCGTTGCATACTTGTTTTGACCTTTGTAATTGTCCAGATTGATTTTATGGGTGTCGTCCAAGATTAAACGAGAATGAGACAAGTGTACTATCGAGATTGATTCTATGGGCACCGAAATTAATAATTAATAATTTCAAAAAAATAAAAAATAACTTAATTAACATGTGTTAAGTACACTTAGTCTCATTGTAAAAATTAAAATGAATCTTCAACTATTTGATTATTAGATACAACTATGAGCTTAACTCCATATTATTATTAGATACAACTATTAGCTTAACTCCAATGATTCTATATTGGATAACTATTAGATACAACTATTAGTTTAACTTCTACTCTAATCACTTAATGCTTAGTCCAAGTGCATTTGGCATCTAGGAGTCTAGCTAATGTGGAGTCATGCAAGAGTTGAACTCCTAATTAAATCGTTTGAACTCCTAATAAACTCCTCCAACCTCCTACTAAACTCATGCATCTTGTAGTTGGGCATCTAGCTAATATACAGTTGTCCATCAACAGTTTCTTGGTATTGTCATCTCAATTTTTAAACTTGAGTCATTGTATGAAGTTTAATTCGTCTTTCAGCGTCTTTCGAATTGGAATTAGTTGATACAAGTAAGCCATGTTGTGGTTCATGTCTTCAGACAATGGACGAAACCGCGTGGTAGATATGGCAATTATGTGTTCCATTCCTTCATGCAAGAGATGCTTTAAAGGCCTGTAACAAAACTTCTGAACAAAGCCTTATTGCATACGAAGAAACTCAACAAAATGACATCCTGGTCCTCCGCAGAAAATCCAAAGCGTAAGGTGGGTTTCATTCGGCATCTATGAGCCTCAATATGGCTACAACATCCATGATGCAATCACCCACATGGCAAGAGTGGTCGTTCTTCTGAAAAAACGAAGTAATATCAAAGTTGCCATTCTCAAAAGCCTTCAACATTCACGGGTATGTATGCATGATATCTCAATCTCAATCTTATTCTTTATATTTCACTTCTCGTATATCTTGATTTGTGTGTTTAGCCCACAAGTTTTGCAGTGTGGAATGGGAAATCAGATGGCATTCATGCGTCAACATTAAATCTACCCGAGGTATGTGTTAGACATTGGTATTCCATTACCGTGTGTAATAACGTGATCACAAAAGAAGATTGGTCGCAACTAATAATTAATTGGCCTGCCCATCGATTTCGTTGTGTCATCAGGAAGCGACGTTCACAAAGGGTATGGATTGCATGTTGAGAATAGTGGAATCTGTTTTGTTCCGTTAGAGTTCACAGGAGATCAGTAGAGGCTCTCCCTTTGCACAGTTATCGTTGAGCGACATCGTGAGTGTGCACAGAATGTACATATCGAGTTGGAAGAAACAAGATGTGCTTTCATATTGTTGTCTCCCCGTTCTCAAGTCATACTCCATTGGGCTAAAGGGCATATTATCGTACTCCTTCTATGACTCCCTAGACGAGGCGCAGATACAAGGGTTGGGTGTTTGGGACAGCATATAAACCTTGCTCTGATATAACCTTGCTCTGATACCAGATAGCCAAAACCAAGCCGACTAAACTTGAGTTTAGGGCTCATTCGATATCAAATTTTAATTTTCACTTTTCATGCCGACCACTTTTCCTTTTTCACCTGTCGGGTGAAACTTGTCTATGCCCGACTAGACAAGTTTATAAATTTTAGTCAGTCTTTTACTCGACTAAAATTACTTCGACTTACTTGTCCAACCGATTTTTACCTTGACCACTTGTTTCTTCGACCTAGTCGACTCTCTTCTTGTCTTCGACCAAGTTGGTTCACTTCATGTCTTCGACTAAGTCGGCTCTCTTCTTGTCTTCGACCAAGTCGGTTCACTTCATGTCTTCGACTAAGTTGGTTCACTTCATGTCTTCGACGATTAAGTCGGCTGACTCAACCGACCACTCAAGTCGGTTCACTTTGGTTGAAATTTACAGAGTATGTTTCTTAGTCTAAAGACTTAAGAAATTACAAATGCTTTTCACCTGTGAGTAAGATAGAGTAAAAATGGACACATTTACAAATCCAAATAACTTATAAAACATATGCCCAAATATGTAGGAAGACTTGAGTCGACTAATGTGTCGTAAAACCTGGAACTTTCACGCGGTGAGATTTTTATGGGTTCTTGTTCTTTCACTTAACAGTAATTGTAAAATACATTTACAGAAGTAAATCTGGAAATATGCGTGGCCAAATAATCATGCATTCAACCATAGACTATTTCATATATTTAACTATGCGAAAATAACAAAGTATTACAAACTTGTCGATTACAAACTGGTCGGTCCAGACTTGTCGGTCTATAGAGCTTCAGCTCTTCAACTAAATCACATCCATAGAAGCTTGAGCTTCGACTTCTCTTTCTCACCCTGAGTTCCTCTACTGTCTAATGTCTGTGTGTCTGTAAACTAATTTACAATTTGCTTCTTCTATTTATAGGCAACCTGAAGATTGCTTCTGCATGGGCCAACTGACTCACTATTAAAGACTGTAATAACTATCTACCTAACAACTTAGCTTTAGAAATAAATTCGACATGGTATACATTGCCGAATCATGGACTCTTCCCTCTTGTTAGACTGATAGACAAGATCTTGAGTTGTATAGACTCTGACAGAGTCGGCTGGAACTCAAGTACAGATCTGCGAGTAATTACATTTTTCCAACACTCCCCCTTAATTATAAGTAGATGGGGATTTTTAAAACAAAATTTACAAAATGTTTCAGAGCTTAGACATGCTCTGTTTATGACAGAGTTCACTATGGAGAGCTTGTCATTCCAAGATAACTACGCAGATACTGGAATGTGTCCTTTGCCAATGGCTTTGTGAAGATGCCGGCAAGTTGGTCTTCAGACCTGCAAAATTCCAAACAAATTTCCTTGTCATTTACCAACTCTCTTATAAAATGAAACCTTGTGTCGATTTTCTTGGTTCTCTTGTGAAACACATGATTCTTTGATAATGCTATGGCTGAATTGCTGTCGCAGAAGATGGTTGTCAGTTCTTGATGGTTCTGTGACAAGTCTTTTAAGACTCTCCTCATCTAGACAGCTTGACATGCAACACTTGTCGCTGCAACATACTCTGCTTCAGCTGAAGATAGAGTTACTATGGGCTGTTTCTTTGAAGCCCATGAAACAACACCTGTACCAAAATGAAATGTGTACCCAGATGTGCTTTTCCTGTCATCTATGCTGCCTCCATTGTCACTGTTAGTGTAACCAATGAGTTTAAAATTTTTTGAGGTTGAATACATAATACCAAGGTCTTTTGTGCCACTTACATACCTCATAATTCTTTTACCTGCTTGCCAATGTGAGTCTTTTGGTGACTCCATGAACCTTGAAATCAGACTTACTCTATACATAATGTCTGGTCTTGTTGCTGTCAAATACATAAGGCTGCCAACAAGCCTTTTGAACAGCGTAGGATCTACAATGGATCCTTCATCATCCTTGCTCAATTTTAAACCTGTTATTACTGGTGTTGTGGCTGTCTTGCAGTTAGACATGTTAAATCTTTTTAAAACTTCACTTGCATACTTAGACTGTGATATAAAAATACCACTTTCAGACTGCTAAACTTCAATGCCTAGAAAAAACTTCATAAGCCCCAGATCGGTCATTTCAAATTCACTTTCCATGACTGTTTTAAAATCTGCTATGCCATAATTACCAGTAAATATTAAATCATCTACATACAGGCATACAATTAACATCTTACCTTGCTCATCGACTTTGGTGTACAAAGTCGGTTCACTTTCACTTCTGTGAAATCCATTTTCAATGAGATAGGAATCAATACGACTGTACCAAGCTCTAGGAGCTTGCTTCAAACCATATAATGCCTTTTTTAGCCTGTACACTTTATGCTCTTGACCTGGAACTTCATACCCTTGTGGCTGTTCCACATATACTTCCTCTTCTAGATAGCCATTTAAGAATGCCGACTTGACATCCATTTGATGAACTTGCCATTTGTTTTGTGTAGCAATGGCCAAAACTGTTATGACTGTATCCATGCATGCAACAGGTGCAAACGTTTCACTGAAGTTGATGCCAGGTTGTTGTGTGAACCCTCTTGCTACCATTCTTGCCTTGTGCTTTTGCACATTCCCATCAACATCTTGCTTTGTCTTGTAAATCCATTTGACACTCATTACATCCTTGTCTTTTGGTACATCAACCAGTTCCCATGTCTGGTTTTTCTCAATGCATTGTATTTCTTCATCCATGGCTTGTGCCCATACTTCTTCTTCAACAGCTTCTTCAAATGTTAGTGGATCATATATAGGGGAAAATAATGCAAAGAGAGAGAATGAATTAGGTGTACCAACTTCATATATCTCCCGTAGATTTCTTTTCTTCACCGATTTTGTCGATGTCGACCTCGACGAAATGCTTGATGGAGTCTGCTGTCCTCTTGGTGTGCTTGTCGGTGTAGCTTGATCTGCTACTTGTGTCGATGGTCCTTGTGTTGAACCATGTCTTGGTGTCATGGGAGTTGACGGTGCTCCGACCGGTTGAATTACATGTGGTATTTGAACCACTTCCTCTTCCATATCATCATTGTCGATGTTCGACACAATCTTGACATTTATGTCGACGGTTCCATCCCATGATTCATTCTCGATGAATTGAACATCCCGACTAATTATCACTTTCCTTGTGACGGGATCATACAGCTTGTATGCTTTTGTGTCTTCTGAATAGCCGACAAAAATACATTTCTGTCCCTTCTTGTCTAGCTTCCTTCTTAGCTCATCTGGAACATGAGCATATGCAACACAACCAAAAACTTTTAAATGAGAAACACTATGATTCAGACCTGTCCATGCTTATTGGGGAACTTTGTTCTTCACACTTTTTGTCGGACACTGGTTCATAATGTATACGGCAATTGCGACTGCTTCACCCCAATACTCATTTGGCAAATGCTTAGCTGCCAACATGCTGTGTTCCATCTCCATGATGGTTCTGTTCTTTATTTCGGCAATACCGTTCCACTGAGGTGTATACCGTGCAGTGAATTGTTTCTGTATGCCATGGGTCCTGCAAAAATTCAGAAATTCGTTTGGAACATATTCACCTCCTCTGTCGGTCCTTAAAATCTTGATGCGATGTCCACTTTGGTTCTCCACGAGTGCCTTGAACTGCTGAAAATAACCAAATGCATTAGATTTATGTTTAAGGAAATATACCCATGTCTTTCTTGAGTAGTCATTAATAAAAGTTAGAAAATAGTTGCAGCCACCAATGGATGACATCTGCATTAGACCACAGATGTCAGAGTGCACAATTTCAAGTGGTGTGCATGCTCTATAGGACTTTCGACTGGAAATGTCTCTTTGTGCTGCTTGCCAAAAAATGTAGCCTTCACAAACCCTCTCTGGTCTGTCAATCATTGGCAATCCCTTCACCATATTCTTTATGTGCAGTAGCTTCAGCCCACCAAAATTCAGATGTCCAAATCTGAAATGCCACAACCAGGATTCATCCTGAACTTCTGTCTGAAATGCAGCTTGCAAATTAGTGCTGCAATTTTCTCTTTTGTCGAGGATCTTAACTGTTTATCCACTTTCTACCTTGAATGCAGCTCTTGTCTTTGTCTTCCCTTTTATGTCAGGAACTATCATCAATGGAAACAAGCGGTTGCTTGTCATTGGCACTTTTGCTATCAGCTGGTTGCTTCGACGCTTGTCTTTGATCACATAGTGTTCATCTTCCATGTAGACTCTGTAGCTTTTTTGTAACAACTGTCCAATGCTTAACAAATTAGGTTTCAGACCTTCGACATGATAGATATCAGGGATATACTTACTCTCCCCTTGTTTGGTTAGAATATCAACAATGCCTTTTCCTAAGATAGTAACTTGGACATTGTTTCCAAGTGTAACATCAGTTTTAACTGAAGTGTCTAGACTGGAAAACATATTTAAATTACCAGTCATGTGGTTGCTGCAGCCTGAATCTAAGTACCATATGTCATGTGGAATTTCTTGAACAACATTGCATTCAAGTGGAGATGTCGATGCCATTAACATTGCACCTATCGAAGTGCTGGTGTTGGTCGGCTAACTTGGGCTTTGCCTTCCTTGGTCATATTGCTTCTTCCTGCATTCATATGCATAATGACCAAACTTCTTACAGTAATGACATTGAATTTTTGATTTATCAAACCTATGGCCACTTGGCTGACTTGGGTTTTGGTTATCTCCTCTGCCACCGACATTTGCATGACTTATGCCTCGTCCTCCTCTTGAATAACTTCTTCCTCTGCCTCTGAAGTTGTTTCTCCCCCTGCCTCTACCACGGCTTATGGATGACTGTGCTGCAAATGCACCTTCCAATGATGTCTGTGATCTGCTGAGTCTGTGTTCATGATTGATGAGTGAAGCTTGCAGCTCATCAATGGTAAATGTCGACATGTTTGTGTGTTCCTCTAAGGTCACAACCAAGTTTTCAAATCTTGGGGGAAGACTTCTGAGAATTTTTTCAACAACCCTTTGGTCTGCTATGGGTTCTCCATGAGATTTCAATTGGTTTATCAACCCAACAAATCTGTTGTAGAATGTGTCTACATTTTCTGAATCTTTCATGGACAGAGATTCAAAATCTCTTCTTAGAATCTATAGTTTGGATGTCTTTACCTTATCCAAACCTTGATAGGCAGTCTCCAATATATCCCATGCTTCCTTAGCATTAGTTTTTGCTACTATTCTTGGGAGTATGCTTTCATGCATAGCTTGATGTATGAAAAACAGAGCTTTTCCATCTTTCTTCCTCTGTTCTCTCAAGACATATTTCTCATCCTGTGTGAGATTGTTATATGCTGTCATGTCTGCTGGTTCTGCATAACCATACTGGACTATCTCCCAGACATCTTGACCTCTGAATAAAGTCTTCATTGTTAAAGACCAATATTCATAATTCTTTCCTATAAAAATTGGAGTTTGCATTGAACCAGAAGTGGAAGCCATTTTAATTTTTAATTAACTTTCCTTAGAAAATTAATTTCCACCTTTTAAGACAATATTTGTTTCCTAAATCTTGGGCCGATATAAACCTTGCTCTGATATAACCTTGCTCTGATACCAGATAGCCAAAACCAAGACGACTAAACTTGAGTTTAGGGCTCAGTTGATATCAAATTTTAATTTTCACTTTTCACGCCGACCACTTTTCCTTTTTCACCTGTCGGGTGAAACTTGTCTATGTTCGACTAGACAAATTTATAAATTTTAGTCGTGTTGATGTATATGTAACTTCGGAATGTATTCTTCTATGTATCTTATGTATTGAAACCCGATGTTTATTCCGGGATGTTTCTATTATGTATTTAAGTCATGTTGTCATGCCCCGATGTTTCGATCGGGAGGATTAATAATGTAAACAAGTCTTGTCAAGTCATTAGGTAAGTCCCCACAGTTTCGGGGCACTTGAGTTATTATACACTAATTAAGGTGTAGGCTCGAGTAAGTAATTGTAAGTTGAGCCTACGTGATTAAGTGCACTTCAAGTGAATGGAAGAATATAAATAGAGAGTGAGACTCTCTATTTATCATACACATCATTCACTCACTCAAGTGTGGCGCACTAGTGAAGAAGGAAATACTGGGACTAGACAGAAGAAGAAGACTACTACTATTGGGAGTGCATCTTACTGTTTTGGGGTCTTACATCTTGTGGTGATTCTATCTTTGAGGAAGTTGCGGGGTTTTCTCCATTTATGGTTTCCCCGATCAAAACTCTTTGTGTTTCTTGTCTCTTGTGGTGTGCTTATGTTATTGCTGTGCTTGTTATTCTCTCAGTGAAAAGATCCTAACATAATGCTAGCTTAAATGTTGAAAAACTAACATGGTATCAAAGCTAACCTGAGAAGAAGACACGGTGCAGCTGTGGGAACTAGGGCTTCCTAGTTTGTGATCTTCCTCCACAGATTTTCAGCAAAAGTAAGGTGGAATTACTCTCCTCCATAGGACGCATCTTTCTGTCGAAACATAATTCAATTTTGAGGTTTTTTAGTTTTGGACCTGTCACTAGGGTTGAAAATTAGGGATTTTTACAGAAGAGGAATTTTTCAGTGAGCCCAGGCCTGGATTGATCTCCTCCCCAAAATCGAAGTTAGGAACAAATTTGAAGGCATTTGGGTGGACAGAACTCTGGAAAAGAAAAACCCTAGTTGCTCCTGAACCAGCTCTGCAGGATTTTAGCTCAAGTTTCAGATCCGACATCTTGAACCTGGTAAGATCTAAAATCTTTTGTATTTCCATTTGAGGTTCTTATTTAAAGATGTCTCATCATACCAAGCTTGATGAAAAGCTTGAGGGGGCTGATAACTTCTGAGCTTGGAAGTATAGGATCTCCTTGGTCCTGGAAGAGAATGAATTAGACTCCTACATTCATGAGGAGGTTCTAGTTCCAGAGGGAGATGAGGCAAAGGCCTTACATAAGAAAAAGATGGTTATGGCAAAGAGGATCATTGCTGATTCTATCAAGGATCATCTTATCCCACAGGTGTCCTCTCTCAAGACACCTAAAGCTATGTTTGATGCCCTAACCAAATTGTTTGAAGGAAAGAACATCAATCGGAAGATGACCTTGAGGAACCAGCTGAAGAATGTGAAGATTCAGAATGCAGAAACTATCCAGTCATACTTCACAAGGGTTTCTCAGATCAAGGAACAATTAGAAGCTGTCGATGAAGAAGTGGAAAATGCAGAGATTGTGATGACTACATTGAATGGCCTCCCTAGGACATGGGATGCTTTCATCCAAGGAATTTGTGCGAGAAAGAAGTTGGTCAAGTTCAGCAGACTATGGGAAGAGTTCTCTCAAGAAGAAGCTCGAATAGCAGCTCGAGAAGAGAAGATGGGTAGTGAAGACCAAGCTCTCACAGTACGCTCCAAGACTCACTCCAAGTCATCAAGAAAAAGGCTTCATCACTTCAAAGGTAAGCACTCTCACAAAGATAATACTAAAAGATATATGTCTAGGGTCATATGCTATACTTGTGATGAAGCAGGACACTTTGCAAAAGATTGTCCTAACAAACAGAAGAAGATGAAGAAGAGCAACAAAATAAGACATCATGCTCATGCTGCAGAGGATGATGAACCATCCAGAAAGAGATCCAGATATGAAAGTGAAGATTCTTCAAGCGAGGATGAATATGTTCTGATATCAGCTCTCACAGGTAACATTACTCATGGAAGTGATGTTTGGCTCATAGACAGTGGGGCTTCCAAACATATGACGGGATTCAAGGAATCCTTTGTGAGACTGTTAGAACATGAATCACCACACAAGGTGAAACTGGGAGATGACTACCAATATCCAATAAAAGGTAGTGGGGAATATTCATACAAGCTAGACTCTGGTAAGTCTCTAACAATGAACGAAGTGTTGTTTGTGCCAGGACTGAAGAAGAACCTTCTATCCATTTTAGCATTAGATGCAAAAGGAATGCGGGTGGCATTCGTAGATGGTCAAGTCATCATGTGGCCTAAAGGGAAGACTATCGATGATGCGGTAGTAATTGGAGAACAAGAAGGAGGCTTGCACAAATTGAAGGGCCATCCAGAACAAGCCTTGATCCATGACACAGTAGAGCCAAATAAGCTTTCGCATAGAAGACTTGCACATGTGCATTATAGAGCACTACCTATTGCAAGTAAAGCTGTCGAAGGTCTTCCAGAAATTCAAACAAAACATGATGGGGTCTGCAAAGGATGTGCGAAAGGAAAGAATACTAAGAAGACATTTCCAAGCAGCGAAAGCAAAGCCAAGAGAATTCTAGAAATCATCCACTCCGATGTATGCGGTCCTATGTCATCAAACTCACTTAGCGGGTATGCATACTATGTTTCTTTTATTGATGATTTTTCTAGAAAAACATGGATTTATTTTATGAAAAACAAAGATGAAGTATTCAGCAAGTTCAAGGAATTCAAAGCCTTGATCGAGAACCATACTGAAAAGAAGATCAAGACCATTCGATTAGATAATGGTGGAGAATTCACTTCAAATGAATTCAAGGAGCTATGCAAAGAATCAGGGATTAAGAGGGAGTTGTCCACTCCTTATAATCCACAACAGAATGGGGTTGCAGAACGAAAAAAAAGAACTATCATGGAAGCTGCAAGAGCTATGTTTCATGATCAAGATCTACCTATGCATCTTTGGGTTGAAGCTGCTAGAATAGCAGTGTATGTACAGAACCGTACTCCATATAGAGTACTCGAAAACAAGACTCCTGAAGAAGTCTTCTCTGGCAAGAAACCAGAAGTCAGCCATCTTAGAATATTCGGCTGTCCTGTGTACATACATATTCCAAAAGAGAAGAGAACAAAATTAGATCCTTCAGGAAAGAAGGGCATATTTGTGGGATACTCTGAAAGCTCGAAGGCTTACAGAATCTACTTTCCAGGATACAAGAAGATTGACATCAGCAGGGATGTGACATTTGATGAAGGCACAGCTTACAGCAAATCTAGAAAGAGACCCGCTGAAGAACCTGAAGAAGCGGAAACAAAAGGATCCAGAAGTCATGATACAATCATGGACAAAGAAGCTCAAGAAGAAGATCGAGAGTTCGAGGAACCACAAAGACCTGTAGATCCACCTCTGGAGAAGAATCCTCATAAGAGGAAACCTGCTTGGGTACATGAACTTATCCAAGGTGCGGAAAGATATGGGGCTCCAGAAGAGAATCACAGAGAAAGAAAGAGAACCAGATCTAATTCCGGGTATGTAGCTTTACTATGTGATTTTATTGATAAAGAACCTTCCAGTTATGAAGAATCGGCAGATCAGAAAGAATGGAAGGATGCTATGATCAAAGAATATCAATCGATCATGAAGAATGATGTTTGGGATGTTGTCCCAAGACCAAAAGGGAAGTCAGTTGTCACTTCCAAATGGATCTACAAGATCAAGCATGCTGCGGACGGTAGTATTGAAAAGTATAAGGCAAGATTTGTAGCTCGAGGATTCTCTCAGATAGAGGGAGTAGACTATGAAGAGACCTTTGCACCTGTAGCCAGATACAGTTCCATTAGATCAGTACTTGCTCTGGCTGCAGTGACGAAGTGGAAGATACACCAGATGGATGTCAAGACTGCTTTCTTGAATGGTGTAGTAGAAGAGGAAGTGTATGTAGAACAGCCACTCGGTTTTGAGACACATGACAGAGAGTCTCATGTATGCAAACTGAAGAAGCCCTGTATGGTTTGAAACAGGCACCCAGGACCTGGTACGACAGGATTGACAACTTTCTATCCAGTTTGGGCTTTACCAAAAGTAAAACAGATTCCAACCTTTACTACAAGGTTGAAGATGGCAACCCAGTGATGCTCCTACTGTATGTAGATGATCTATTTGTGACAGGTACAAATGGGTTGATTGCTGATACGAAAAGAAAGCTTGCTGCTGAGTTCAAAATGAAGGACTTGGGGATGATGCATTAATTTCTAGGTATGGAGGTGCGGCAGAATACAGATGGGATCTTCCTTGGACAAGGGAAGTATGTAGTAGAGATCCTGAAGAGATTTGGGATGATGGACTGCAAGGCTTTGGCTACACTTATGGCATCAAACTTGAAGCTATTGAGTGATGCTTCATCAAAGACGGTTGATGCTACGATGTATCGTCAGATGATTGGGTCATTGATGTACTTGACGAACACGAGACCAGACATTTTCTTTGCTGTGAACACCTTGAGCCAGTATCTAACAGATCCGAGAAGTGTTCACTTGACTGTTGCAAAGCATATTCTGAGGTACCTGAAGGGTACAGTTGATTATGGGCTCAAGTATGATGTGAATCAAAAGATTAACCTGGAGGGTTATGTTGATTCAGATTGGGCAGGCAGTGCCATCGACAGGAAGAGTACTTCAGGATGTTGCTTCAGTATGGGTTCAGGTGTGATCTCTTGGTTTAGCAGGAAGCAATCCTGTGTGGCACTGAGTACAGCTGAAGCAGAGTATGTCGCAACTTGTTTAGCTAGTTGTGAGGCAGTATGGCTACGGAAGCTACTGTCTGATATATTTGATCTCTAGATGGATGCTACTTGTATACATTGTGACAACCAGAGTTGCGTGAAGTTGTCATAGAATCCAGTGTTCCATGACAAGTCAAAGCATATCGAGATCAAGTATCACTATATCAGGGATATGATGCAGAGAGGAGCAGTGAAGCTCCTGTATGTTGCGACGGAGGAACAGATAGCTGATGTATTGACGAAGCCATTGGCTAGGCTGAAGTTCGATTACTTCAGAGAGAGACTTGGTGTTCTCCAGATCGAGGCTTCCTCCCAGAGAAAGTGATGAGACCCATAGCCATTCTGACATGGTGAGAGGATTGGTTCCTTCCATGGTCAGATGTAAGGGCTGAACCATTCCGTCATGGTGAGAGGATTGGTTCCTTCCATGACTGATATGAGTGTTGACTGCCATTCTGGGAATGGAGGCACCTGGTCAGTTACCAGGAACACTCAGTCAGGGACTGAGAGAGCCATTCTGACGAGTAGGTCAGATATAAGGGTTGAACCATTCTGTTCATGGCTAAAGGATTAGGTTCCTCCCATGTCAGATGTGAGTGTTGGCCATTCTATCGAGTAGGACAGATGTAAGGGAAACTGTCACTCTCAGGGAGAGTGGAGGCGCTTGGTCCGTTATCAAGTAGCTCAGTCAGGGACTAGGGGCCATTCTGACGAGGGTGTAGGATTCAGTTCCTACCAGGTCAAATGTGAGTGCACAAATCTCTCATCATTGTGGTAGGAGGGGCTCCAGCCTGGATGAGAGTCTTTCATCATTGTGAGCAGATGTGGTTCTAGCCTGGGTGAAAAGAACATAGTTCTTTCATCATTGTGAGCGGATGTGGTTCCAGCCTGGATGAAAGTGAGGAAATCTTCCATCATTGTGAGCGGATGTGGTTCCAGCCTGGGTGAAAAGAACAGAGTTCTTTCATCATCGTGAGCGGATGTGGTTCTATCCTGGATGGAAGTGCAGAACTCCTCCATTATTGTGAGTAGGATGTGTTCCAGCTTGGATGGATGTGAGTACTGTGCCCTTCTGACGAGTAGGTCAGATGTAAGTGCAGAGCCATTTCACAGATGGTAGTTGATGTGCCTAGCATGCTGGTGAATGTGAGTTCTGGGCCTTTTTGATGTGATTGTAGTTTACTACATGATTAGATGTGAGCCCTGGGCATGCCTTTCTGACGAGCAGGTCAGATGTAAGTGCTAGGCGAAGACCTACCTGGTGGCTAGGCCTATAACCAGCATGAAAAAGGGCTGGATCTGTAGAACTTCCTATGACGAGATAATACACACATGATGATGACCAGATCGAGCTATGATCCAGATCCAGTTATGATGACTCCGAGAGATCCAGATCGAGTGATGATCCAGATCCAGCAGTGATGATCCAGATCGAGAGATGATCTAGATCCAGATCCAGATCGAGTGATGATCTAGATCCAGTCCAGTGATGATGATCTAGATCGATTGATGATCCAGATCCAGTGATGATGTTCTATGATGATCCAGATCTAGTTCTATGACGATCCAGATCGAGAGATGATCCAGATCCAGATGACTTGAAGACGAAGATGATCCAGTTGATACAGAGAAGAAGACCAGTGCTGAAAATGGTGTCGAAAGAATACCTTCCTAGTTAAGAGGGAGTGTTGATGTATATGTAACTTCGGAATGTATTCTTCTATGTATCTTATGTATTGAAACCCAATGTTTATTCCGAGATGTTTCTATTATGCATTTAAGTCATGTTGTCATGCCCTGATGTTCCGATCGGGAGGATTAATAATGTAAACAAGTCTTGTCAAGTCATTAGGTAAGTCCCCACAGTTTCGGGGCACTTGAGTTATTATATACTAATTAAGGTGTAGGCTCGAGTAAGTAATTGTAAGTTGAGCCTACATGATTAAGTGCACTTCAAGTGAACGGAAGAATATAAATAGAGAGTGAGACTCTCTATTTATCATACACATCATTCACTCACTCAAGTGTGGCGCACTAGTGAAGAAGGAAATACTGGGACTAGATAGAAGAAGAAGACTATTGCTGTTGGGAGTGCATCTTACTATTTTGGGGTCTTACATCTTGTGGTGATTCTATCTTTGAGGAAGTTGCGGGGTTTTCTCCATTTATGGTTTCCCCGATCAAAACTCTTTGTGTTTCTTGTCTCTTGTGGTGTGCTTATGTTATTGTTGTGCTTGTTATTCTCGCAGTGAAAAGATCCTAACATAATGCTAGCTTAAATGTTGAAAAACTAACAAGTCGGTCTTTTACTCGACTAAAATTACTTCAACTTACTTGTCCAAACGGTTTTTACCTCGACCACTTGTCACTTCGACCAAGTCGGTTTATTTATTGTCTTCGACCAAGTCGGCTTACTTCATGTCTTTGACCAAGTCGGTTCACTTCCTGTCTTCGACCTAGTTGGCTCTCTTCTTGTCTTCGACCAAGTCGATTCACTTTGGTCGAAATTTACAGAGTATGTTTCTTAGTATAAAGACTTAAGAAATTACAAATGCTTTTCACCTGTGAGTAAGATAGAGTAAAAATGGACACATTTACAAATCCAAATAACTTATAAAACATATGCCCAAATATGTAGGAAGACTTTAGTCGACCAATGTGTCGTAAAACCTGGAACTTTCACGCGGTGAGATTTTTATGGGTTCTTGTTCTTTCACTTAACAGCAATTGTAAAAGACATTTACAGAAGTAAATCTGGAAATATGTGTGGCCAAATAATCATGCATTCAACCATAGACTATTTCATATATTTAACTATGCGGAAATAACAAAGTATTACAAACTTATCGATTACAAACTGGTCGGTCCAGACTTGTCAGTCTACAGAGCTTCAGCTCTTCAACTAAATCACATGCACAGAAGCTTGAGCTTCGAATACTCCTTCTCACCCTGAGTTCCTCTGTTGTATAATGTTTGTGTGTCTGTAAACTGATTTACAATTTGCTTCTTCTATTTATAGGCAACCTGAAGATTGCTTCTGCATGGGCCGACTGACTCACTATTAAAGACTGTAATAACTATCTACCTAACAAATTAGCTTCAGAAATAAATTCGACATGGTATACATTACCGAATCGTGGAATCTTCCCTCTTGTCAGACTGACATACAAGATCTTGAGTTGTACAGACTCTGTCAGAGTTGGCTGGAAGTCAAGTACAGATCTGTGAGTAATTACATTTTTCCAACAGGAATCGACTGCTTTTCTAGAAAATAATCCCAACTTCAACCCCGCGTTTCCATTTTGGAAAGACCTGGGGGCCAAGAAACTAAAATACCACATCTGCCAGGTCATTTAAGTCACCTACCTGACACCCTCCCTCCAGAATTCGAGGCCTGGATTTCAAATATGATAACTTAATTTCGTTAACTAGGATATTTGGTACTGGTATAAGCTTATTGATCTCACACACAAACAAACACCTTTGTAGGAAGTTTAAACCTGAGTCATTGTATGAAGTTCAAATCGTTTCCCTCTCGAATAGTAAAGCTTAAAAATATGAGGTTGTTCGATTTTAGCGAGATGTGAGGTATTTCGATTTTAACGTGTGTGATAACCTTAAGGTTGATTCCGAAAGAGATTACCATCCTTCCAAACTGTGAAATAATCGTGCAATAGGGATTTCAATAAAACATTCACAACATTTAATGTGAAGTTTGGTTTGTTTATTTTGGAATTTGTAATTTATTGATATCAGAAAAATTGTAAAATGGTTGTTTATTATTTTTAATAAGAATCCTTTTGGTATTGGGCAGGGTTTTGTAATTAAATATTTTATTTGGTATAAAATGAGTCCAATGTTACTGTCACTTAAAATGGATTTGCTATGTAATTTTAGGTTTTATAAACTAGCAACAACTATATTAATAAGATTAATATGTTATGAATACATCACGTATATTTGACACATTTTTTACAAAAAAAAAACCATTATCAATCAATCTAATATATAGCTGTCAACGTATTCCAAAAATATAAATCTTATTAATATGGTTGTTTCTAGTCTTACATTGAGTATTGTTGTATGCATATATCTTATAGAAATGCATGATTAGATCCTAAAGTGGCAATATATGTTGACAATAAAATGTTGGTTAGATCGGTCTATATATTATATTTATATATATGTTGGTTATAAATCCAAAGGTGTAGCCTTGGATTATTGTGACTTTGTTCACGAGTGTATATGCAACCATGGAGGGAGCAACTCTCAACTTTTAGATATCACTTTATTCAAACAAATTATTGACAAGTCCAAATTGAATTATGGCGATGTGAGTGCAGTTTGGAAGGGTCCCCACGATGCAATGTTTTCTAAATTTGTGCATGTTCGGATGAATTTAGTAAAAATGCAGTTTGGTTGTCCAAGTTTGAAGTTAACATTACTATTGTATGTTTATGATAGAGAGCATAACATAGTCGTTTACGCTACTTCAATTTTGTTACTCCATTTGTCAATGTGAAAGGTGATTTCCTTGATACCTTTGCATAGAGTTTTCTACTACAATTAGGTTAAATTTATGTTTAGAACATAACATTCTACCATCTTCTAAAATGTATCCTATTTAACAAAAAGTGAAAAGATTCCTGAAATCTTTGGTATTTTGGGCATAACTTTTTTTCTCGTAACTCAGAATTGGTAATAGGTTGGACCATTAGAAAGGCATTGAAATTATCTACAACTTTTCTGTTTTGAGTTTTTCCTAATTCCTTACTGTTTGTCTGGGGAGGGCGTTTTAGTAACAAAGCCTCTTTAAAAATATGCTTTTTAAAAAAACATATTTTAAAAGATGCTTTGTTACTAAAATGCCCGCCCCAGAAAAATGGTACGAAATTAGGAAAAACTGAAAACAACAAAGTTGTATATAATTTCAATACCTTTCCAATGGTATAAAGTGTGCTGAATTCCAAGTTACGAACAAAACGTTATGCCCAAAATATGAAATATTCCTAGAATATTTTAATCTTTTTTCAAATACGATACATTTTGGGCAAAATGAAACCTTATGAAGCAACCCGAAAAGGATACAAACCCGAGCTAATATTTCCATTGTATCATGAGTTGGGGAGTAAGCTTGCGAGGGAGTAAGCTCTAAGTTCAATATTTCTAGGTAAATCTTACAAGTTGGCCATGAAGTTTGTTTATTTGTGTTCGCAATTTCTCCATAATAACTAGTGTGACTCTATAAGTTAGCAATGATATTATTAGAGTGTGATACTAAATATTTGATTACATACATATTTTACATGTATAAACTGTGAAGATGTCAAGAGAAATTATAAAATATATATTTTATTATGGAAGTTATAATACAAAAATACATGACCTTTAGATGGCATGTCAATGTACATGTACCAAAAATATCAATGATATACATGCAAACAAAATTACATCTGTCCTAGACCATGCATCAAAACTCTAACTTTCTCTTGTACACAAAGTACAAATCTGTTCTAGACTAGCACATCAAAACTCTAACTTCCTATTATTTTTTTCTTGAGTGTGATGCTTGTATCCTTTGTTCATGATCACTGTGCATCTTTGGTGACTTCATGTCAAAAATTGCATTTATTGATTAAGTAACTGAACTAATATTGTAGCATTGAATACGACTCAATTAAATAAATCAAGCACCCAGTAAATCCATTAGGGGTATAGATTCTTGTGGTTTCCTCCTCCTTACTGAGAGCCTTTCTACAATGGTGCTCTACGAATAAAATAAACTATGTCAATTATCTCAACAATTATCAACATGTATGCATGAGAAAGTACTAACCAATTTTGTAATTAATGAACATCTCACCGAAAAAATCTATTGTGGGATAGGAGACTCGGTTTCTTCAGCACAAACTTGAGTCGTAAGTTGAACATCAACCTTGGTCACGTGCACCAATGGAAAAAAGTAAGGATACATTCACCAAATGCTAAAATAGTTAGACATCATGCATGTGCATACACAATACAAATGAATTGTACACGTACAAATATTCAAGTAGATACCTCTGTGTGGCTTATCCCCATTGTAGATGAAACATTAACTACAACATCAATAACCCCAGTAAGGTTTGGCATGGAGGTCTCTCCATATTGATGTTGTAAACATGGGAACAAAGCATTAAGAAAAACAAGTTGTGGAGTGAAGGAAAGCTAACCAACAACTATCATTGAAGTATATGTGTACATTACCATGGATTTAGTAGGTCCATGGCCATGGACACCCTCTCTTTTTATGGAATAGGGTCATCTGGTTTAGAAAAAACCCTTCTTGACGTTTGGACTACAGGGAGAGATAAACCAAATTAGTGGTGCAATGATTTGTGTTGATACCTATAGTAATAGAGTGTTTTCATAGTTAGACATGGATGTGAATGGAAAAAAAAATATGCATTGAAAAATGAACATGTTGTAATATACTTACCTCTTCCTGGGACATATCTCTGGAAGGGATCGCTGCTATCAATTTCTGGCCCTTCTGTAGAGCCAAATAACACCTGCAAGTTTAAAAATTATAAATATTAGAAATCTATAAAGGATTATAGTAAGAAAAAAATAATTTGAACAAGATTCAGTCATTAGCCATGTACTTACATTTTTGAGGTAATCATAGAAGCCACCTGGGGGGGATTCATTAAAATCAATGTTTTTGACATCATGTCCATAATGTTGTTCCTGCAACTTCAAAAATTGTAAATATTAGGCCATTTAACAAATTAAAAAACTAACATGTATTGGCAAAATGACACGTATTAACAAAATGACATGTTGAAATATGAACGTAGTGTTGGTTGTTCGCCGGTAAGGAAGATTTTACTGGCCATCGTCTTTAATGTGAATTATTGAATATATCTATGTATTCTAGTAAAGAAGATATTCAAGAATTGAAGGAATTGATAAAACATAGATTTATTCCTCATTTACCTACTGAAGAAGAGGATAAGAAAGAAAAAGGAGAATTATTCCCATCACGTATTCCAGAATTTGAAAAATAGTTGGAGAACAAGAAGTTTGAGACTCAAAAATTCAATGATTCACTACATCATCATGGTTCAAATCAGGTCCAAGGAACTACTCTACTGCGAAAATTGACACGAGAAATTTTGATGGAAATGATCCAATAACTTGGATATTCCATATGGATCAATTCTTCGATCTACACCAGGTGCCAACTTTGCAAAAGGTAACTATTGCATCCTTGTAGTTATAGCCTGATCAATTTGTATGCTATCAATGGCTTTGTGACCATAAAATTGATTCTATCATATATTCACAGAAGAATTGATTGCACATTATGGGGATATAAATAAGAATGCCTTCTTTAGCTAGTTGGTAAATCTCAAGCAAAAAGGCCCAGTTACAGAGCACATCAAGCACTTCCAGAAGCTAAGTATCAAAGTAAAGAATATTTTTGAAGGTAATTTGTTGGATCTCTTTATTGGAACCTTGAAGGATAACATTCAACATGAGGCGCTTCTATTCGAACCACCATCCTTGGAAAGGGATTTCATGATGGAAAGGAAGGTTTAAGGTAAAAATATGGTAGTGGACACTAGAATTACCACTTCTAACACATACAGAGAGAATGATGTTCCTTGTTTTCACCCACCTCATAGGTTGAAACCTCAAGAACTAGAGGAAAGAAGAGTGAAAGGTCTATACTTTAATTGTGACAGCAAGTACAATAAGGGACATAAGTGTGGGGAAAAGAAATTATTCTACATAGAGTGTGAAGAGGAAGAACAAAAAGCTTAGAACCACTGCAAGGGGATGAACTAGAAATTATTACTCCCATCATATATTGTCATGCTTTGTATGGAATTAGCTCTCCTCAAGCTCTCAAGATTGAAGGATATCTCAAAAATAGGGGATGAACTAGAAATTATTACTCCCATCATATATTGTCATGCTTTGTATGGAATTAGCTCTCCTCAAGCTCTCAAGATTGAAGGATATCTCAAAAATAAAAAGGTAACAATGTTGATTGATTATGGTAGTACTCATAATTTCATTCACTATAAAGTAGCCAAAGATCTCAATTGCTTTGTATATCCAACGCCATAATTTCAAGTATTGATTGTAGATGTAGGAACCATCAAATGTTCAAGGAAATGCCATAATATCAATATTTCTATGGGGGAATATGTATTGAATAGTTCCATTATTCCTATCCCAATGGGTTATGTTGATGTTGTATTAGGGGTTCAATGGTTGCAATAATTGGAAACATTGGATTTTAACTTTCATAAGTGTTTCATGAAATTTTCTTGGGAAGGAAAATAATTGGTGTTAAATGGTATGGGTAAGTGCAAGAAGATGAGGGACCTTTTAGATGCAATCCTATATTTTGAAAACACGATCACGTTACATAAAAATATAATGTGTTTTTGCTACATAGCACTTGCTATGGTTAAACCCGATCCTGACATGTCATGAGACATGTAGGATAGGAAAACATATCGCGTACACGTTATATAACTACAAAAAGCATACACAATATGTAGTTATAAAATGTGTACATGATTTGTAAAAATAAAATTAATTTATATACACAGTCCCGAAACCCGCGACGCATTCTACCACCAGGAACGTGAATATCGAGAGAGAATTGGAGTGAATTGGGTGCTTTGGAGTATTGGAGGAGCTTGATTTAGTTGGAGGGGATGCAAATCCAGCGGTGAATTGTCATCTAATCAGGTAATTCATTCACCCATAGCATTTTTTTTGTCAATTCTAAACATAAATTATGATTTTTTAATAGTTTAAAACAACCAGATTTTGTAATATTTAGCAAATTGGAAATAACCCAGTCACTAATTAAATTCACATCTCCCTCAACCAAGATGAGTGAATAATTACAATGAATTCCTTTTCAATAACTAAAAAATTCCTTATGCAACCAAAAATCGAAAAATATATAATTCCTCCATTTATACAATGTGCATACATCCGCGTGAAACGCAAATTTCCAACCCTCAAAAGCCATTTCCCCATGATACTATTGAATAATTTTCCTTGGAAATGGCCATAACAAGATGAAATGCATGCACAAGCGTGAATAGAAAAAATGCATAAAAAATTAGTAACTTGGTTTCTCAAAATTTCATCACAATCATTTGTCCATGAACATAATCAAAATTTCATCACAAGTGTATGTAGTTATACATTGCCACTTAGTTAAGCACCCTTAACTAAATTCCAAAACACATTAACAAAGTGCCTCTCGGGCCTGCCCTTTTAAACATAAAACAATGTATTATATATAAATCAACAATATATATGTAAACACAGAGTTAAAACTAGTAACTACGACTAGTTTTATTCCTTTCTCTAGTTTTAGCAGCCACCACCATTTTTCCACTAAAATATTTGCACTTCTTGGTTTCAGCACCCACCTCATTTGTGTTTTAATTACATCTTCCTCGACACTTTGCTCTTGTTCTGTGCATATGATTTACCCTTCGTGCCCTTGGAATTATTGTAATGACAAAAAAAGTTGAAATATATGAACCTTCTCACAGTGATATCGAATTACAAATCAACATGTCCTGACACCACCATACAACCCTGATATTCATCGCACCGTCGAAGAATTCATAATCATCATGCAGTTCTGACCCTAGCTCTATTGAGATACCAAAAAGATAATTAATTAAAGGTCATCACCTAAACTAAAGACAACTTGAATTCTTCTTCTTTGATCCTATAGGCTATAGCATGTGAGACTCACTTGACAAATCACTAACTAGATGCTACAATTCTGGAAATGATCAACTAACCCTATCAATTACATTGGGAAAAGAATCTAGTATCCTTACCCTCTTTATTGAACCTCTCAACAAAATAAAGCAAATTAGAAACATGCGAGACCCTAGGTCTCCCTAAGTTCCCTTGACCTAGCAAAGTCATAAATGACTTTACTCAAATAGTATATGCCCCTACATCACCAGGTTTATCAACCATTTTTTAAAATAGTAAAAACAATGGGTAATATATTTCTACATGTCGAGTCTCTAATCTCATCTACAACCAATTGTATTTCAGTCCACAAATTCTCCATTTTCCCATGTCACTTTTGGTTGATTTCCATGTTTATACAACAATGGAAATGGTGAACACCCATGAACTACCTAGAGTGTGTCGTGTGAGTGTTCCCAACCATGATCAAGTCAATTATATTTAAAGGATTGGTGGCAGCCTTGTATCACCCCTTTTCTTGCCTCACATATCCTAATAGTCCCTTGACCCTGTCTTTTACATATCCAAGGGAAGTAAAGGCCAAAACATGTCAAAATAGCACTCCTAAATTCAAAGAAGTTCAAACCCAAGTGTGCATGGAAAAGTCACCAATGAGGGTTAAGAAGTGCCTTAACTTCTAGAAAGAAGTTGAATGAAGCTTACTTTTTAATTGTTAAATGTTTAATTTTAAGTTTTACATGTATGTAGGTGAATGCCATTAAATTGCTTACTTGAGTTTGATTTAATTTACATTTTCAATTTTGAAGAGACGTCATTATATACCATGTATATGTTTCTAATGATTTTCTTATTGATGTTTTTATTGCAGTTGCGGCTATGGACAAAAATGTCGAGATACAGATTGAGCTTGCCCACTTGAGGGGACTTAGTACGGCTTTTAGTGGTGGTGACATAATTTGCTGATCACTTTCATCCACTTTCGATGCAATTGTTGAGACTATTTCATTGTCAAGCAACATACTATATTATATTACATCATATAGAGAAATAAAAATACAGGACTACGCTGATCGGATAGACTACAATGCAATCAAAAAGTTGAAAATAACCAAAGATCATGTATTTTCATTGTTTAGGGACCCTCGGACGGGGGAAATCCCAAATGCAAATAGGCCTCATATCTCTATTGAGTGGTGAAACTTTCAGACATTCATTGATAATTGGATGGACAGATGGTATATGGCTTTTTGATATGTCACCATGTAACAATAGGGAAATTCCCCTATATTTCCTTCGAAAGATGTATGCAGAGTTCGTTCAGGTTAAACATGTAAACTATTTTGATATCTTGCAGTTTCAGGGGATTAGTGGGGTGATGCCCCAAAACCAACCCAATGCAGGCTTTGAGACCTTGATTTCCCTATCCCTGCACCTCACAAGCAGTTTCTTGGGCCAAATGTACCACTTGTACATCGTGTTATTCCACATACATGTGATGCATATTTGAGTTTGGAATGGGCAATTGTTCTTCATAGCACTATGGTTCAACATATGGGTGAGGAAGGGACATATGTCCCTGGTGTGGTACATACACCAGGTTGTCATGGTGCAGGACCATCTTCTAGTGCAGTAGTGATCCACTAGTGAAGGACCATCTACTAGTGCAACACCATCAACACATCCTCAGCCTAGTTTTGAGCCTCACGAGCGTAGATCGTGTGGTCGTCCCTACCATGGTCTTTCCTAAGATGTTTCCTTTAGTGGGTTTTTGAGGGATTTATGTAGATGGTTAATTGCAATTAATTCTTTATTTATTTTCCTCTTTGTACACATATGTATAGTTTGAGCTAATATATTAATTTTGTGAACTTGCAGTTGATGCTTTATGCTGACATTGATGCCCAAGAGTTTGATGTTCCACACTCTACAGGGGGGCATGACATTCCATCCACTGATCCCTTCGTTGGTGGAGAGATTCATATAGCACCCATTTCCATATCTCACACCGAGGTAAACATTTTAAAGTTTCAGTTTTTTAATACTTGTTATTTTGTTAATTTCCACATACTGTACATGTTAGTTCACTAATGCTATCTACGGTCTAATATTTACAATTATTAAAATTGAAGCTGCTAGATCCTTCACTGGGGAAATATAAAATGGAGGTAGCATCCATGATTGTATCGATCGAGGAAAAATATGGGTTCCAGGTAAACAATTAAAAATGTCATTTTTTAAATACAGGTCTGTTCGTTGAATCATGCATGTCTAACTACATGAACACTTGCTCACTATAGGCACCAACCGAAACATCTAGACCATTGCCTGGATTTGTATCTCCTCCTAAGCCATATGTGAACAAGGGTCATGTGTATATGAGGCGGCCTACTCCTAGCAAGACTCCAGTTGTCCACGACCATGGACCTACTAATACCATGGTAATGTATATCGTTCAATGATATTTGTTGGTTAACTTGAAATCCAGTGCATAAATTGTTTTTGTTAATGTTTGATTTGCTTGTTTACTGCATTAGGAGCCATAGTTTACTATTGAAAACCTCGCAGGGATGGTTGATGTAGTAGTCAGTGTTGCATCTCCAATGGCAACAAGTCACACAGAGGTACAACTATTTTAACATGATCATTACATAGTTTATTATTGTTGTCTATTGTTTATTCATGCATGTTTAACTATTTCAACATTTGGTGATTGTAGCCACCAACAACAAGAGTTATTGGTGCAGCAGTCAATGTGGCATCTACAATAACAACAAGCCACACATAGGTACAAATATTTGAACATGATATAGACATAGTCTGTTATTGTTGTCTATTGTTTATTCATGCACATGCCTAACTATTTCAACATTTGGTGATTGTAGCCACCACCACCACCACCAGTTCCTTCCCCCTTTGGTTCGACCATGGATGTGACCATCCTTGATGTTCAACCAACAACTCCATCTGCTACACAAGGAACACAATCCCCTTTGTTACAGTCTCTCGTTGAGGTGAGATGTCCATTAATGACCAATTATTTCATGCAATGTCCATGAACATGTTGATAATTGTTGAGTTAATTTAGATATGGTATTTTATTGAGCTAATGTATCAATATATAGTTAGTTGAATTTAACAATTGATATTTAATTTGCAG
>LPNX011176453.1:29218-55378 GCA_001517045.1 Pseudotsuga menziesii
CAAGAACAAAAAATTGACATATTCAGAAGAAACATACACGGGAAAATTAAAAGTATGTAGCATACCTCATCATGTTAGATCCCACCTATTATCATACAACCAAGCCCTCCAGATAATCTCTTATAATGATGGTCTCCATTAGTCTCTCATGCTCTATTTTACATTCAAATTAACTAGTTTGGATGTAGGCTTGAGATAACAAAGGACCATGGTGTTCTTATTTACATTTGCTTGTGACAGCACACGACGAGCTGCATTGCGGTCCTTTGAACATGTGTTCTTACCAATTTTACCAAAGGCATCTAATAAGCTTTTAACTATATGAGAACTTGGTCCAGAATTCTTTATCATCTTTATCCCTAACGTTTTCCTAAAAATATTCATGCCCCTATATTTTAACAATGATAAAAATAATCTACATTTATCTCCATCACATTTAGAAACAAAATATTTATTTAGTATATGTTGAGTTTGATAAGAAATACTACGTTTAGATAGCGTAACTTCAATGGAATTGAGGAGTCTTTCATCGACTTGTATACGCTTCAGAGTTCTTCAACGTGTTATTGTTGATGCAAACCTCACCAAAAAAATGTAGGCGACAGGGGTTCCCATTCTGTTGACACTCAGCTCACCGCAATCTCCTTGAGCATCATCCTAGATAAGTTTACCCTGTCTAGCAACACCCACGGAGTGGGTGAAGTCTCACCCGAGATGTTTAAGCGAGGGCTGATGGAACCAAGTTTTCGCAGTATAGAGTAGGAGTATGGCATATATAGTTCATCAGCTTAATGACCAGGACAAATCATTGCACATCATACATTCATAACTGTAACAGATCTACCAATGAAAAACATATTGGAAAATATGACAACATTCATAATCAATAAAACATCGCTTCATAGATCCACATTTCAGATTCACTTAACATTCATCATCAGATTTGCATAATAGAAATATGGAAAAAGATAAAAGAATATAACAATGATTTAGATCAACATCCATCTTGTCATATTACTTTTGCGCAACCACAACTCAAAAACAGATAATAATTCATCTCCACACAACCAAAAATTTGTTCTCTCTGATTCTCTCCCAATATGTATGTGTGTGTATTCATGCATACAATGATTGATATATATATATAAGCTTGCACCTTTACATTCATGGTCCACTTCTAACTAACTTCTAACTAATTTAACTGACTAATGACCAATATCCACAAAAAATGGTCAACAAGTACAAAAAGTGACATAAAATAATCAAAAGTAGTCTATCTTCCGCCTGTCGCGCTATCTTCATCTTGTGTGGTGTCTTTTGGGCTTATGTAGCATCCACTATGCTGTACAACTTACCCCAAGCCATTGCCAACATGCTCCTAACACAGTCTTAGGGATCATCCTCGAGCCACATCGGATGGACTTGATGTACTTAGTAAGCTTGGATTGCTGAAACTGCTGCCAAACAGCGGTGTGCCATTTGCCAGGAATCTGTCGAACTATGCAATTTTCTGCAACTACCTCTTCTATGGTCACTCTCTACAGAACTCGACACACCGCTGCAATCATGGATCTCACAGAATATTTTTGTGCCTCTGACCACAATTATTTGTTGCTTGGACTTCTTTAGGCTCACTATCATTGTCTGGTTGGCTCCCTGCTTGCATGGAAACTATCGAGCCACCTTGGAAGCCATTCTAGCTTCCCCCCTCCTTGTCATTCCTTGCATTCAGGCTCAACCCGTGCTACCTAAAGTTGATCCCGTTCCCTAGTCCTACAGAATTAGTCAAGTGGAACAAGAACTCTGGCCCCTTTCGGATTCCTCGTGAGTTTCTTGGTTTGCGCCTCAGACCAACTGGGAGAAATATAGCTAAGGAAGACCTTGCTAGGAACTTCCATCTTGGACGAGCTATCCCGCATACTTGCAAATTCTTCTTCAATTTCCACTGGTGAAGCATTCTCACTCAAAACCTCCCCTATATCCAGGGTGTGCTATATATTAGCTCTGGTTCCCACTGCCTTACGTAGCAGATATTCCTACCTTTACAAATTTGGATAGTGTAACTTCACCCCATGGTGTCACCTTAGCAACTTGCCATATTCTTATAACAACTGTCTCACTTCGGATATCATCTTTGTCATATCGGGTTCATCATTAGGATTAAATCCTGCATTAATGAACCGATTATGCCACCGATTTTTCCAACATGCCACTTGGATCTACTATCATTAGACGTTACATCAAAAAGTGTTGGCATTCATCTATATTAACGGTCTTCATTGAGTACTGATGTGATGCCCAATCACCGTCTTCCAATTGGCAGGATCTATCATCTAAGTGGCGCTACTAATTCTTCCTCTTGTTCAACCATTCCTTTTTGCATAGTCACTTCCTTTGGCGCAACCACTTTTTGTCTCTTCCACGCAACTACTGTTCTCTTGCCATAGCCCCTCTCTCTTGGCACAATCACGTCCTCTCTCTATCTATCCTTCCCTTTATTTTCATAGCATCCCAAGCAGTGCATGGTGTTGTCTGGTTAATTAGATTAACTACTCTTTATCTAGTGCTGATTTTGACTATGTCACAACCCTACAGCTATTGTGGAAAATCCTTCTAGCTATGCTAATGACTCATATTCTTGCGTTCCCCCTTCCTCTTGTTGTCTATCCTACCTGTATTTCTCCCTTCCTCTCTCTCTCTCTCTCTCTCTCTCTCTCTCTCTCTCTCTCTCTCTCTCTTTGGCGCAGTTCCTAAGGCATTGCACGGTTCCTCCCCCGTTTGATAGGGCTTCAAGCGCCTGCCATTCAAAAGCTTGGGCAGGACCGCCCCATCTAATTGTTGGAATTGTACTGCACCCCCAAAGGTAATAAAATTAAGAAGATAAGGACCTAACCAATGCATGTGTAACTTACCTTGATGCTTTAAGAACTTACGGTCGTATAACAACACCAAATCTCCTTGCTGAAACTGTTTGTTTTTTATATGGCGATCATGCCATGCTTTCTGTCAATCCTTCTTAATGCGCTAATGGAACCTTGAGATGAAATGATCTTCTTCAATATTTAGCAACTGCGTTGTGCGCTCTTCTAGCGTGGCTTCATCATCCATTCTTGTTGCTGCTACAATACGCAAACTGAGAAAGATGTACTCCATAGGCATGATTGCATCTTTCCCATTACCAATTTAAATGGTGTCTGCCCCGTCAATCTTTTACAAGTGGCGTGATATGACACGTCAATCTTTTTCAAATCCCATTCATCTCGGTTAGCATTACATACCTTTGTAAGTGCATGCTCCATGATCTTGTTGACTACTTCTATAGTCCCATTTTCCTATGGATGATAGGGTGTACTTTTCTTATGTTGTATCTACAGCTCCTATGTAAGCGCTCTTACTGTGCGATTGATAAACTGAATGCCTTTGTCACTCATTAATATCCTTGGGCATACAAACCGCATCATAATATTATGAAATAGAAATATTCTTGCTGTCGCAGCAGTATAATCTACGAATGGTGCAACCTCGACCCATCTTGTCAAGTAGTTTGTTGCTGTGATTATGTATTGCACACTAGTTAGTTTCCCCGGTGGGTTGACTAGACCCACAAAATCCACAGCCCATTTATCAAAAGGTTGCAAAGTTACCTATGGAACAAGCGGTATCTCATCTCCCCGTGATGGCTTCCCAATGTGTTGATAGACATCATAGGTCCGCACATAGTCTGTTGCATAATTATGTAACGTAGGCCACCAGAGACCGGAGCAAAGCACCTTCCTTGCTATTGCGCGCCCTCTATATTGGCCCCCAACAAATCCTGCATGTGCTTCTGCTAAGATATTCCCTTGCTAATGTGGTAAGACACATCACTGCAATATTTCATCCGGTCCAAGATTGTATAACTTCCCAACAATCAAATGGAAGTCCGAGGCCTTGACTATTAACTACTTCTTTTGACTTGTTGAAAGCTCTACGAGCGTGACTCCCATTTCCAAAATATGAATGATTTTGTCATAGTAATCATCTGCAACATCAACTTTGAACAACTGTGCATCTGACAGTCCCTCCTCAATGTTTGTTGGCTCTTCGCCTGTCTCGATCCTGGATAAATGATCGGGGCCAACATTCAAGCGAACTTGCTTCACAATTATTTCAAAATCAAACTCATGAAAGAGAAGTAGCCAACAACATATCTTTCCCCCCAACACAAGCTTATTGACCAGATACTTCAATGCAGAATGGTAAGTGAACATCTTAAAGTGACTGCCTAGAAGGTAATGTCTAAACTTTTGCAGCACATAGACCATTGTCAAACCTTCTCTCTCTGTGGTTGTACAGTTCTTCTCAACAAAGGACAACTTCTGACTAGCGAAAGCAATTAGGTGATCCAGATCTCTCTCTCTCTCGGTTACGTGAGCACTACTATGAGCACAACGAAAGATGCATCAACATGAACATGAAACTCCTTGTTCCAGTCTGGGAACAAAAGTATCAGTGCTGAAGCCATCTTGGCCTTCAGCGTGTCAAAGATACTTTTACATTCTAGAATCCATATGAAGACAAAATATTTCTTCAGTATTTTCTCCATAGGGGCAGTAATTGCAGCATATCCCCTAATGAATTTGCGATAGTACTCGCTGTGCCCTAGTGTCTCCTGAAGCATCTTCACATTGGTTGGTGGTAGCAAGATCAAGATGAGTGCTATATCTGTAGTATCAACCAATAATCCTTTCTTGTACACAATATTCCCCAACAACATTCCGAATGGTGCGCAAAAAATGCACTTCCTAGAGTTCAGCGCTATTGGATGCTGTCGACACCTTTCCAGCATCAGTCGCAGATTTTCCAAATGATCCTTGATTAGGCCATACACAGTCCAATCATCCATATACACATGTAGGAAATTCTGAATGAAATCCTTAAATACTACGACAACAACTCTGGAAAAAATTGTAGGCGCATTCTTCAGTCCAAACGGCATCACTGTGTATTGGAAGCAGCCCCACTTAGTTACAAATGTGGTTTTGTGTCGATCCTCCTTAGTGATTCTGATCTGATGATAACTAGAGAATCCATCTATGAAAGAGTGCATTTCTTGACCACCTACTCCTTCAAGTACTTCATCAGTGAGCAGTGTCGAAAAGGGGTCATGCATACAGGCATCATTCAATTTTCTTAAGTCGACACAAATCCAAACTTCACTCATTTTCTTGTCTTGGACCACCATGGGACTGATCCATTCTAATTCTTCTACTGGCTCAATGATTCCAGCATCTAGAATTCGGTCAAGTTCAGCCTTCACTCTTTCTTTGTATTGCGGATTCAGGCGATATGGCCTCTATCGTACGGGTTTCGCATCTAGTTTTAACAGAATCTTCATCTCTCCTAGATCACCCAGTATTCCCTTCATTTCTAAGAACTTTGTTGGAAAGAGATATTGAAATTCATGTAGCAAGTCTATGATTTTTGGCATGGTCTCCTCATCCCAATAGTCCCCAACACTTGCGAACTTTGGGTTTTCTTCTGTCCCAATGTTAACCTTTCTGATCTTCAATGGATGACTCTTGGGATCAGTTGGTACATCTGGTGCTGAAACGTCCCTACTTCCTTTTGTCTCAGGGATATTGATATTCCATAGCTCGTCATCATCTTTAGGTTCACCAGACATGTTATAGTATTCCATTATCGACTGCATGTGGCATTGTGCATGTGGATCCACAGGGTATGCGACTGGTACAAATTTTAGACCCACGTCCCGAATAATCTAGAGTGCATTGTTAATGTCGAGGTTAGAATCTGCAAACCGGAAGGTCTGTGCAAAGCAAACCATCAGCTCCTCCCAAGTGGTGATGTCCTTTTGTCTCTCCATTGATACATACCATGATCTTGGAATTTCATCTAAGGTGTGAATAAAGGCATGGACCCATTCATCCTTTGGTCGCGATTCCCACAATGTTTGGCATTCTATCAAATTGTCACTAGGGTCATTCCGTCCATCATACTGCGCAGTGTGGTATGCTTCTACATTGCCAAAGAGAACTATCATCAAGCGTTGACATTGGGCCCATCCAGTAATTGTCTTTTTGTGAGTTTCCCACCAACGTGCTGGAGTAGCCTTCAATGCTTCTTTCAGTGCCAACAATTGCTGTGGTTTTGAGACCTTTTCTTCAAATTCCATTAAGAATGCATAAAGTTCAAATATCCCTTCATAAACTGGTAGTTCTACAATCTCAGTCGAAACATGGTGCACTGACTACATGATTAATCCACATTTCCTAAAGGACACCTCATGCATGCGATTTTGCCAATTTTCCAGCGCATCCTTCGAATCCGAAGACACAGAAATAACACTATGCCAACTGATTTATCCGTCAGCCGTGGGGTTAATATAATCTTCAGAGATATTGTAGGCATGATCCCACCCCCTGACAACTTCATCTTTTACTCGTTCAATGTATTGCCTACCTTCATCAGGATCCATAGGCACGATGACCCTAATATCTTGGTTCTCAAAAGTCATCATCCGCCTTTTGAAGTTAATGACTGCCATGTTGTCACTGGCCCATCCAACCCCCAATAACGCAGGGTAGGATCTGTCCCCATTAATAACTTAAATTATGTCGAAATCAGCATGAGTCCTCATACCTTCAACATCTACAACCAGGTTAGATACCCGTCCAATTGGTTGCACCTTCGACTGATTGGCTAATTGCAGCTGCATAGGGGACCATCCCAACGTTGGTTGCCCCATATTTACCCATGTCTACTTTGTTAGGATATTTACATCTAACCCTAGGTCGAGAATGACCGAGTCGACTTCATAGTCTCTGATTTTAATATTCATACACCTCTCCTTTCCTGTCTTTTTCTTATGTAAAGAATTCACCACTGACTCCTTACCTAGGCGACGTAACAAATTTTCAATCTTAGCCAAAGCATCTAGGTCTCTTTCCAGCGACAAGAAACTCTCAAAAAATTGCTGCAAGGTACCATGCTGTCGCGATGGTCCTACCTTTAGTGTGGAATCAAACGCGGGAGGCATTTCATAGATAGGTGACTTACCTAGATTTCTTTCGATTGCATCCCATGCTCCAAAAAATGTTTCCTTCTCAGTTGCGATATCAAACAATGCCTTCTTTTGTACAGCTATTTGAATATGTGGGTGGGGCCCATATTCTCTTATTGTGCCTCCTGCATGGGTGACCACAATACCATCAACAGCCTCTGCCCTGGGCTCTACTGAGATCGTCACAACCGTGGGCCCTTGATTCTAGTTCATCGGTGGATTCTGAGTCACCGACAGATTTTGGTTCAACATTGGGTTCATAGGTTGGTTCATGACCTGATTCTGGATTGGAACTTGATTATGTGCCTGTTTCTGCAACTGGTTTTGGTTTTGCATATGATTTTGGGTCTATACCTGGTTCTTGTTTGGAAAATTCTTGAGGTCTCTTCTTCCTTCTGGAGGCCCTTAATAGGATGAACCATGGTATCCTCTATAATTGGATTTGGATTAGTTTCCAAAGAAAGACTCTGATTCATCATGTCTACTATTTTCTTTTCTTTCTCTTCTTCAATGACTTCTTGAGGTCTCTTCTTCCGTGCGATTAGTTGTAGGCAGTTTTCAATAGTATGGTCAATCGACATGCAATATGTGTATGAGAATTGAAAGTGTGGGAAGTCTCTCTGATAGTTCCCAAATACCTCACAATTGTAACACTAGACTGATCCATGACATCATCCTCCTCCTTGGCTAAAGCCTCTTCCTCTTCCTTGGAATCCTCCGCAAAATCCTCCCTGTTTTTGGTATTGTAGCTGATCCATTTGTTGTAGTGGGGGATTTGGTTGATGTTGAAAATACTGAGCAGCTTGAACATATAGCAGCTACTGTATCGCCATTTGGTTATACTGTGGCTGTAGATGCGATGGTATGAATTGCATTGACGACGGTGGTGTATACCGTTGTTGTGGTCGAGAGTTCACCACCGTAGGATGTACCCCCTGTGGTTGTTTCACTACACGATGATCTTCGCCCTTCACAAGATATAAATCATATGTCATGTCTTGAAGTAGATCATATGCACGACAATCCCTATCTTCATGCCCCACTTATTTACAAAAGGAACAATATAAGTTGGTTGGATTTGAAACTATCTTATGCATGTAGCTACACTTGTCGTGTTGGTGGCCATAGACTTGACATATGCGACACCAAGGTACGTTGCCACAACTTAAAGGGTTAGACGCTCCTGAAACTAGATAATTTCAAAAACCGGGGCAGTTATCTTTGGTGTGTCTGTCTACATGACACCAAGTGCACCAAATATCATCGCAATCTTCTTTCGTCTTCTTGATGTCTTGTAACTGAAGCGTTATATTTGCCAGATTTTCCTGGATTTGATTCATTCCAACTGCATTTTCTCCAACCGGTGAAGCTTCTAACTTCATCATGATCTACAGAGCCTCACTCTGTGTCATGATCTTCTGTTGCATTAGTGGGTGTCGGATATGAGGTATCAAAGCTATGATGAACCCCTCTTTGTGATGAATGTCACTCATATCGAAGCTGACCCATGCCATCAACATCTTGAATCTCTGGTCGAAATCTCACACAATCTCATTCAGGAATTGCTTGATCTATTTCAACTCAGTGATGTACTATTCCTCTGACCTCAACTTTTGGAACCCTTTGATCAGTCCTTGCTGAACATCATCTAGTGTTTTTGCAGGGGTCCCCATAGGAACCTGTATGAATTTCATGTACCAATCTAGTGCGTGACCTCTCAGAGTGGTCGACGGTTGGCCCTTCTTTATATCATCATCTATGGTCTGCCTAACCGTCCATACTGCCTCGTAAAGGAACCAGTATTACTCGGGATCATCCATCCCGTTCCCATGGAACAAAGGTCACTTAGCGTTGTCTCCTGCCATCCTTGGCCTTCTTCCTATAGATGCTGATCTATTACTAGAATGTTGTTGACACGTTGGGTAAGCCGATGTAGAATTCGTGTTTCTCCCTAAGTTTGAATTGGTGTGCGTAGGCATGGGCACGTTGCTGCTAGGGTTTGATCTTATCGCTATCTTGGGTGTATCCTGGGTCTGGTTGTCCTCTTCATCACTGTAGGTTTTCTTCATCCCACATGGTTGTCCTTCAAGGTTTTGCGTTTCGACCATAATAGGAACTTCCCCTATCCTCTGCCTCTTCTCTTGTCAAAACCCTTCTCCTCCCCTTGTACAACCACTTGCTTCCTCAGCTTCCCTCATAGTCTTGTTGAAACTTGCACCCATCTACCCCTTATCTTCCCATTTGTCTCCCCATTTTAGTCATGGTATCCACTGTCTCCGCGCACCAGAGTTCTACTACTCAAGGTGCATCTTCAGTATCCCCTTCTTGCAAACAAGCATTTTAATTGACAACTATAGAGATAATAAGAACCTACCTCTAGGTTTGTTGAAAAATTCCCTTTCTTCCTTGATGTAGGACTTTGTGGTGTCAATGACAAATTCAGTAATATATCCTTCTAGGATACTATCCAGCCAAACCTTGACTGTGCGCGATGCTCTGTTGTCAGTTTCTTGTTATTCTTATATCAATTCAGGGGTCCAGGATGTTGGCTCTCCTCCTTGGAAATTTGTCTTCTTGTATGTAAATTGTGCCAACCACTCATACAATATAATGGGAAAATCACAAAAGAAATACTCATGAGGACCATCGTATATGTAATTTTCCAACCACTTGTCTTTTGTCAATCTAAGGTTTTGATTTTCTGCTTTAGCAAATTCTGACAGCTTCTGCTCAAACCAATATTGGATTTTTGGTCCCGTTGGATGCCACATCCAATCTTGATCTTCTGATCGCTCCGAATGATGCATATCCTCCTCTCAATCGCATCAAGGTACAGACAACGGAACCATTTGTTGGCGCAAACTTCACCAACAAAACCTAGTCGACAGGGGTTCCCATTCTATCGACACCCAACTCACCGTGATCTCCCTGAGCATCGACCCAGACAGGTTTTACCTTGTCCAGCAACACCCACAGAGTGGATGAAGTCTCACCCAAGATGTTCAAGGGAGGGTTGATAGAACCAAGTTTCTGCAGTATAGAGGAGGAATATGGAATTGATGGTTTATAAGCTTAATTACCAGAATAGATCAATGCACATCATACATTCATAACTGTAATAGATCTACCAATGCAAAACATATTGGAAAATATGGCAACATTCATAAGCAATAAAACATCGCTTCATAGATCCACATTTCAGATTCACTTATCATTCATCATCAAAACAGAAAGATGGAAAAAGACAAAAGAAGATAACAATGATTCAGATCAACATCTATCTTGTCATATTACTTCTGCACAACCACAACTCAAAACCAGATAACAATTAATCTCTAGACAACCAACAATTTGTTCTCTCTGATTCTCTCCCAAAATGTATGTGTGTGTATTCATGCATACATTGATTGATCTATGTATAGGCTTGTGTCTTTACATTCACGGTCCACTTCTAACTAAATTCTAACTAATTTAACTGACTAATGACCAATCTCCACAAAAAATGGTCAACATGTACCAAAAGTGACAGAAAATAATCAAAATTAGTCTATCTTATGTCTGTCACACTATCTTCATCTTATGCGGTGTCTTCTGGGCTTGTACAACATCCACGATGTTGCGCAACTTACCCGAACCCCTTTCCAATAGTTCTTTCTAATGGAGGTAATGGGGTTGGAATTCTATCATCTAGCGCATCAACAATACGTTCTTGGCATGTCAGTAGTAGCTTGTTGTCCTTCATTCTCTTCCTGGTAGTTGGATGGTGGAAGTCCAACATCCTCATCGATGGTCCGGATAACATTTTCTTCTTGAACAGTAGGCTCCATGTCCAACGCCTCTTCAATAGTAGGCTCCATGTCCAATGCCTCTTCAACAGTAGGATCCATGTTCAATGCATCTTCATGAGCTTCATCTTGAGATGGTAACTTATCACTTTGGCTTGAAGTGGGAATTGAAACATTTCCTAATGAGCACCTACATTTGCTTCTTGAATAATTCCATGTTGTGCTTGTTCAACAACTATTGTGGAAATTGAAGGTCCCTCTAGTTAATGCTTCCTTTTTTCTTGTGGTGGCCTTTAGTAGGATGAACCATGGTATCCTCTATAATTGGATTTGGATTAGTTTCCAAATAAAGCCTTCGATTCATCATGTCTATTATTTTCTTTTCTTTCTCTTCTTCAATGACTTGTTGAGGTCTCTTCTTCCTTGATGATTTTCTTCCTAGGTTACGTACATTCCCCATCACCACAATGATCAATTCAATATAGTTTGTTCTTGCTGCTCCTCAATTACAAGCTTTCAAACCTTTAGTTCTTTAGAACTATAGATCCTTCAAGGTGCTTCAATCTTCCTTCTCAATTATTCGTTGACTAAATTGTCATTGATGCCAACAGGTGTGTGGTAGTGTGTCTTGGTGCCCCTTGAGGAGCCTTTGAGGGTTGAGTAAGTGTCAGTGTCAAAGGAGACCTTTTGAATTTGTCGAATCCCAAGTCTGAATCCCTTGGAGCCCTTGGGACAATATTAAAATCCTTGAACACCCTGTAGAGTGGTTAAGTACCCCCAAGTTGGTTCAATGGTTCCCCAGTTGTGTCATTGGTTCCCCAGCACCACAACCATGCCCTATTACCCTAGAATGTGTTCTTAGTGGATTGAAGAAGTTGGAAGAGTCCGAATGACCCTTTCAGTGGTCATTTGCATGTTATAGAGGTCCTAGTACCCTAGGAGAATCCTAGACACCCCCACCCTTGATGGTTATGTGTCTTAGGCTTAGCAGAAGTCCCTAAAATCTTACATTTGGTCCCTAAGTCTATAGACTACCCTATGTTGTAAGCCTTTCCTCTAAAAACACTATTGACCACACTAAGTTGTAATAATTTAATAACCTTATGTTACCAAGAAGTGGTATTATGGGCACTCACACACATCATTAAGTACTAAAAGTTAATTAAAATAATAATTAAATTAACATAATAAAACAAATAAATCAAATATCAAAGTTTTCTATTGACCACACTAAGTTGAAGTGCTAAAAACATCTTAATAACCCTTTGTTAACAAGAAGTGGTTAAACTATGGGCACCCCCACACATGCTTGGTCAAGATTATAATTAAAATAATAATTAAGTTTTTAATAAAACATAAATAAAAGAGAAGGTACTTAAACAATTAAAATATTAATATTGTTTGAATGATTTATTGATAAAATACTTCTCCTTTATAGAAAATGACCCCTTCATCTAATAAAATAATAGAACTTGTTTTAATTCATTGAAGCATAAGGCCGTCACGAAGTCGGCCCTCTTTAAGAGATTTATTTTAAAATTAATTTACCTACACTACCCTAGAAGTCAGTCTTATTAACCTTCCTCTCACGCTAGAAAAAGTGTATATATACACTAACACACTGTTGCATTAAACCATTATAAAAATCAACGATCTCTGAGATTTTTCGGGGTTTAAAGTAGCAGACCTTGGTTTATTCGTGGGTTTCTTAATAGCAACAAAAATTCATACTTTTCTCCACAGAATTTTTGTCACCAACCTTGTCTTTAAGGCAGCATGCCTTTTTCTTCCTCAACCGAGTTTTCCACAGAAGTTTTTGGTCTATCTTTTTATCACCTACTCCTGAGTTTGAAGGACTATTGCTACTGTCTTTTGTGACAGAACTGAGGTTGAAGTCCCTTTGCATACCCGAGTTCTTCATGAAGGAACAACACTATCTCTTTGGTTCTACATTTCTGAGTTTGTGTGACAGCCCTCCCTAGAACAAGTACAAGTTTATTTTACAGTCAAGAGTTCAGAGGCATGTTTTCTTTTGAAGTCATATGCATAAGGTTTTGTGAATGAATATAGTATGTGATCAGTAGTATAAATGTACAGTGCATGTACAAGTTGAAGTGTACATTAGTATGTGAGTAGTGTGTATGAGTGTGTACAGTGTACAATACAGTAGTATGCAATGGTACAGTGATATACAGGATTGTGTAAAGTATATATAGTGTTGTGTACTTATGTACAACATGTACAGTAAAGTGTAGAGGTGTGTATGAAGAGTTGTGTACAAACAGTAATGCAACAGTATGTACAAGTGTATGTGTGATCTTGAACAATATTTACAATGTATGCACAGTAGTATAAGTGTGAACACTATGTAATACATACAATGATATATTAACGATGATGACGTTCTCCAATTCTACATGATGATGCACACTTTATGATGACGTTGTACATTTATACACACTATGATATGATGATGAACAAGCATGCTTTGATGTGATGACATACTTCTATATGTGTACTTATTACATACACATTACATGTTGATGATGGTGGTGGCTACTTGATGATGATGATGGTACATACTCTATGACTTTGATGTATAACCTATGATGATGTTCAGAACTAGCAGAGCAGAGATTCTTTAGTAATTGTGGATGACAATGAGCAGTGTGTGGCAGTGATATTTACAGGGATGATTTGATAGTGACTAGAGTGCAGAGGTTATCAGCAGCAGATTTTGGTATGTGACAGGTCCACAGGTTCGACAATCTTCTTCTTATCAGCGTGGAAAGACAGGGCAAGGAAAGGAGGTCGTAGCCTCTTTTCGGTTGAAGCCAGAAAACTAGGGAGTGGCAGCTTCCTTCAGGTCGTACCCTGTAAATCAGGGGGTCGTAGCCTCCTTCCAGTTGAAGTTGGAAAATTGAAGTCTATATAATAAGATAGTTGTTCCCTCCTTCTAGTTATTTCTAGAAAACTATTTTTAAAAGGCCTCCGTGGTTTTACCCCCAAAACTTGGGTTTCCACATCAAAAACTATTGTGTACTGTGCATCTTGTTATTTTTATACTCATTGATGATGTGTTGTGATTGGTGATTAGCAACCTGCTTTTGATTAAAAATTTAAATAGGACAAATACTGATTCACCCCCCTCTCAGTATTTCAACAATATTTCCCATCAAAACAATGATGAATGAGAAAATTTACCTTTGGTTCTCTTCAATAATAAGCAAATGAAAGTTAAGTCATAAATTGTTCCTCAAGACGATTCTCTTATACAATTGTGTATATCCACCATCACCATGAAATGGTATTGAAGCTTGATATCTTATCCTGTGTGCTCCTCAACCATGAAATATGTCCTCAATGCTGCACTTGCATAACAAAAGGAATGATGGAGAATGTGTATTGTGAATATTTCCAAAGGCGAGCTCGTGCTCTGTTGAAAAAAACCACGCGATAATCGATTTTTGGTAAAGACAGTCCTAATACGTGCATGCGTTATATAAATTGTCAACACATATGCGATATGTAGAAGTAAAAAGCGCACGCGATATTGTTAAGCACAATAAATAGGTTAGGTGCACGGCTAAGGAAATGAATAAACTCATTGTCAAAACCCCAAATTTTCACAAAAATTTAAAATTTTCAGATAACATAAAATGTTTACAGTTGCAGTTAGATAACTGTTAGCAGCTAATATAAGATATGAAATAGACAAATAAAAGTAAACATTTAACTTTAACACTTATAGATTAATGTTGTTTTAATTTTGATATGTAATGTAAGTAATCTGCATTCGATTATTTAGCTCTACTAATGGTTTGAATGTCAAGTAGGTGAGGAGTCATTTTCTAGTTGGGGCTTACTTAGCAATTGCTAATGTATCTGGATTTTTGGATCTTTACAGGCTTGACAGGTAATTTTTGACCCAATAAAAGTTTATTAAGGTGATAAACAAGATATATTTCTTTTAGCATAAAATATACTGCTACAGTAAAAGTTTTGCTTAGAAGACTCAAGATCCTTCAAGGTAAAGTAATGTTTCTTTTACTTGATTCATAAATATGATATTACTTAATCTTTGTGTCATAAGTGTTATTATCGTCGCCCTATTGTTTTGTCTTTTAACAGATATATCTTTACAATAGATAAAACCTTCTTCTATCTTTACTTTAAAAGATTTCCAGTTCTTAATAGAGCTTACGACTTTGTATCATAACTCTTTTTCTGACATAAGAGTTTATTGCTATTATTATTTTAATATTTAAAATGTTTCTTATCATTATAAAAATATACCTAAGTCTTTCAGAACATAAGCCTATTGTATTCTTTTCAACTCTGTTTCAACTAGGACTCAACATGGTGAATTTATGAGCTTAACATCACTTGCAATTTATAAGATATCCTCTACATAAAAATCATCAAGATTGTGATTGGAAATCCCATTTTCTTCATGATCAACACAATGTGACAATTTCACATTACCTTAATATTTACTTATATGTGAATAAGTTGCAATAAAATCCTAAAGAGTTTACGATTCTAACTCTAAATTTTAACTTCATCTTGATTCGATTCGTCTTAGAACTTGGTAAATATTATGGAGTTCAAAGATCATGTACTTGTAGGTTTCATATCCTACACCTAGTACTATAGATCCCTTTTTAAGTGTAGGAGCTATTCTTGTGTATAAGTGTTATTATATCTATATACACATTATTAGTTTAATTCTAATTCTTATAACTTAAACAATCATAGTTCATGATTATAAGACCAAGTTACTAAGGGCATTATCAAACTTGTTCAAGCTTCTACTATCCTCTTGATCTTTTCTTATAAGTTTGATCATGAAAGGTTATAAGATCTTTACTAACATAGCAATGAATTCATAAACAAAAAGGTACTTACCAAAGATGATTTCATGGTTTAACATTAGGTTAAACGATGATATACTACTTATTCATCATCGAGGCTTGCTTTCGTTTGGAAATGATATGATATTGACTTATGTGATATTACAATATCGTTGCATGCATAATGTAATTGATTTATCAATTATTTGGTTCGAATGATTGCAGTGGAGACTATACAAATAACCCATCGTGAGGTGAAAATATTTGTGTATACGTGGAACTCTTCTCTCCATGCAATTCATGATTTATAAACTTGACCTTGCAACCCTATCCTTCATTGTTCAGCGAGGGTTTCAGTCTCTGCAAGGTTGGGTTCACTGCGGCCATGAGGGCTCGCAGTTGCTCACCTCCAGCTCCACTTCCTGTTCATTTTTATTTTGAAGAACCGCTGTTTAGGGTGAGAGTTGTAAGCCATAGCTCGTGAATGAGTTGATTTTATAACCAATCTTGCTGTGTGTGAAGATTGTATTCACAGTTGATAATTTCAATGTTGAAATTTGTGGGTTAGCCACTGCCTTGGCTTGCTCTTGCTCCAGTTCTAGATGAGGTTGATATCTCAAAATCCACTACCTCCTTCTCAGGTGAATACGAGGGTTGCTGTGCTTGTGGTATCGGTCTATCTTCTTTGTGACCTCGGCCTTGGTTTTCAACATTACAGGTAACCCATCATTGTTGAGAAATTGAAAGTTAAAAGAATTTACAGTTTCAATTCTACGCTCCAGTTTTTAATTAAATTTAGGTTTTCAAAAATTGCAAGTGATAGTTCGCATAATATTTTGAAGGAGCCACTTCTCGTTTGGACCGGCGTTCATTCTACCGGTAAGCCCCGATTAGAGAATGGCCCTCCCTACTTGTTCAGACTTAGGGGAATTGTTTACAGTTGGAAGAATTTCGGCATGGTCCTTCCCAATCTTGGGTTAATGTTCTTGGGTTTATAAGTTTGTTTTTGTTTTAAAACCCTTGCTTACAGCAGGGTGACTCCGGCTCATTGTCATGACTTGTAATGCTCCCTTCTTATGATAAAAAAAGAATTTTACAATGTTGTAAGTGTCATTATAAAGTCTGTTACTTTTTGTTTATTAAACCCCATATCACGATATGGGTGCATCGGCTCAAGTTGGTTTTTGTACTCCGTTTAAGTTTTAAGCCCTTCGGCCTGCCAAGCAATACACAGGGTTTTTAAAGCAAAAGGGGTTTTCCTTCGTGCTTGGACTCAGTTTATCTAAATGCTATTATCATAACTCTGTGCACTTAGGGTTTTTACCCTATTCGACTGTGTAATATTAATTTACTGTTTATTATTTGCTTTATATTATTGATAATGATTTTAGGACTGTCATTCAGTCATGGTATAAGTTGTTTTCCTCCTTGGCTCATGAATTATGAGCTACGGTTTCCTGAATGAACCCCTATTTAAAAAAATTCTTTTAATTTATTTAAGTAGGTTCTGTTACTTGTAAACAAATATTGTTTAAGTTAATATGATTATTTGTATATAAAGAAATTTCTTAAATTTACCTCTGTATATATGTATTTTTTATGAAGACTGTAACCAATCTACAATAGTTCATAATATTCCAAATAATAGAATTATAACTTACTGTTTTTCTTTTATTAAAACAAAGAATTTAATAAAGGGTTTTGACCCTGTAGTTACTCTTGCAGGTATAAACTTGTTAGTAATTACAAAACAGTTCTTAAATAGATAAATATTTCATTTATGAACTTGTTATTATCACATTCTTATTATTTAATTTACTAAAGTAGACTTGGTTGAAAAATACTCAGAATTCAGCTTCTGTAACTTATTTTAGTTTGCTTTTTATATTTAAATACTTTACTAATACACCACTTGCTTATTCATAAATGTTAGACTTAGTTTAATTAATATTATTAGCAAATAAGCTATATGAATAGTATTTATATCTTTAATGAACTGAATGTAAACAAAGTAGTTTAACTACATTTCTCTTACTGCATAAGCAATTGGTTACTAATAAAACATAAAGAAAATATGTACGAGACATAACACTCTTTACCCTCCTGCATATTTAAATAATGATATAATATACTATGTATAAACATAACATCTTAACTACTAGTGTATTCTCTTCACATAATAATTCTTCTACCTGTAATGGAATACTGCTATTTCATTACAATGTATTTACATAAACAGAAGCACAGATAACCAAGTTATTGGTCTTTTTGATATTAACCTACATATTGGAATAAATTACTTTGCTATGGAGCCATGCCTAACACATCCAATCATTTCAGTCTCTTATCATTTCTTCCATCTACTTTTAAATACTCTGTCTATGCTACAGTACGGTCTGGTCCTTCCAGATGTGGAAAAACATAGATCATAATTATTTTCCATCTATTTCAGATTCATTCTTTCAATAAACTAAAAGATTACTAAATCTAACAGTTCACAACTAAACATATAACATTTATTAATCATTCATATTCGCATTTTAGTATCTAACATAGTAACACAATAGACTGTAGAACCTGATTAAGATGGACGTCAACAGCATTAGGAGGTCGTTCCTCCCTACCAAAATCCTGGAGAGCGCTCAAACAACGCTTCCTCAGGACCCCCGGGCCTGTTCCTGGTCTTCTTGGCTGAGAACTGGTGGAGCATGCAAACAACAGACTAGTCTAATGACTCAATAAACACTTTGCACTCAGCAGTAAGATCCTTCAGCTAAAAAGCTACACTAGATCACTTAGCAGTTAACCACTCAAACTCTTTTCAAAAATTCCCTTGCCATTGAATTTCTCTGAAGTACATTCACCTGCGTGATCACTTCTCTAGAATGAGCAGCCTCAGCTCTCTTCAATGGGTATTTTTATAAAGATTGCCTAGGTCTTTTGGGTCAGTTGTCATTAATTGAGCCACCTGCTCTGATCCCACTTTCTTGGGGGATCATGACCGCAAATGTAGGAAAGTTGCCACTTGCAACAGTTGGAAGTGGTTTGAGGATGCTGCCACATGTCTGTTTTCTCTCCACCCAGTATCCTCCACCAATTTGACCAGTAACACTCTTTTAATAGCTCTCTTTAAGCTGTTGTCTCCACCTTTATTTATTTATAATTAAAATATTCAGAATTGCATTTAATATCCTTGAATCTGTTGAGTCATCAATTACAACTTAGCATAAAATTTAACATATTGTCTTTGAATAAAATCAAATAAGATAATATTTCTTTTTTGCAAAATTGGGGCATGTGACATACACACCCCCTTAGAACATAACATTGTCCTCGATGTTATTTATTCTTCATCCTCATAATTCCCCTGGAAAAAAATTGGATATGCATCTCGCATATTACTTTCCATTTCCCAAGTGGCTTCCTCTTGACTAAGGTGCTTCCATTGCACCTTCACATGTCCAATAGTGTGGTTCTGAAGTGTGATCTCCCTCTGCTCGAGGATACAGTTTGGTTCCACCAGAAAATCTCCTTCTGGTTCCACCTGTACATCATTACAGTTAACAACATGAGTAGCATCATGAACATATTTCTTTAATACAGAAATGTGAAAAACATTATGTACTCTTAAATTTGGTGGTAATGCTAATTGATAAGCTACTTGTTCAATCCTAGACAAAATTTCAAATGGACCACAGTAACGAGGTGCTAGTTTTGCACAACTCCCCAATCTTAGAGAGCTCTTTTTGGACCGTACCTTGATGAACACATGTTCACCTACCTGAAAATCCTTTGGAGTTCTTTTTAAGTCTGCTTGACTTTTCTGTCGATCTTGTGCAAATTTCAGATTACCTTGTGCCTGCTTTACAATTTCTTCCATTTCCTTTAACAGTTCAGGAGCTAATACAAATCTATCCACCGGATTACTCCAAGAGATAGGAGTATTACATTTCCTTCCATACAAAATTTTGAAAGGAATTAATCTGGCTGATGTCTGATAATTATTATTATAAGCAAATTCTACCAGATGCAAATAATCCTCCCATTTACCTGGCTGGTCTTTCACATATATTCTTAATAAATCTTCCAGTACTTGGTTTAATCTTTCAGTTTGTCCATCTGTTTGAGGATGGAACGAAGTACTAAAATTTAATGTAGTGTTTAATCCTTTAAACAGAGACTTCCAAAAGTTTCCTATAAATTTAGGATCTCTGTCTGAGATTATGACTTTCGGTATTCCATGCAATCGAAAAATCTATTTTAAAAAGATACCAGCCATTTTTGCATCTTTATATGCAGTTTTAACAGGTATAAAGTGAGCCAATTTACTTAACTTATCGACTAATACCATGATAGAATCATTTAAATTCTGATTTCTAGGCAGTCCAGTAACAAAATCGAGACTGATTATCTCCCATTTCCAACTAGGAATGGATAATAGATGAAGTAATCCAGCTAGGTGTTGATGTTCAGTTTTCACCTGCTAACATTCAAAACACCTAGCGATATATTTTGCTACTTCAATCTTCATATTTGACCAAAAATATTCTTTATTTAACATAGTTATAGTTTTTTGATATCCTGGATGACCTGAGTATGGATTTTTGTGGATTTCATCCGAAATTAACAGCTTGACTTTAGGTACGTTAGGTACATACATTCTGTCTTTATATAGTAAAAATTCTTTGGCATTGAAACTGTACCCTTTACTTAATTAAGCTTTCTGTTGGATTTTCTTTAGTTTTAGCTTGTAAACTTTGGTAAATTTCATCTTGTTATATTCCTGCTTTAAATTGTTTATCCAAATCTGTAGTCTATGTGTTGATAACTGCTGCAAAATTCAGCCTTGCATTTCTACTTAATGCATCAACAACTTTATTTTCTTTACCTTTAATGTGATGAATTTTGAAATCATAATCACTTAGAAAAGATAGCCACCTAGCTTGTCTAGCATTTAGATTAGGCTGATCTAATAGATAACTTAATCCTTTATTATCAGTCATTAAAATAAATTTTTTGCCAATTAGGTGATGTCACCACATCTTTAGAGCATGTATAACAACTGCTAATTCCAGATCATAAGTTGCATAATTTTTTTCATGAATTTTTAATTTTCTAGACTCATAGGAAATAACATTCCCTTCTTGAGTCAGAACACCACCTAAACCATCATTACAGGCATCAGTGAACACTACAAATTCTTTATTTGAATAATCTATTCTTAAAATAGGTGCATCGATTAATAAAGTTTTTAACTTTTTAAAGCTTTCCTCACATTTCTGATTCTAGTCGAACTTCTTTCCCTTCTTCTGTAAAGAACTTATCGAGTTCACAATCCTAAAAAAACCTTCAATGAACCTCCGGTAGTAACTAGTAATTCTCATGAAAGATCAAACATCAGTTACATCCTTAGGGACTGGCCAATCTTCGATTGCCTTTATCTTTTCGGGATCTACTAAAATCCCTTCCTTGGTCACCACATGACCTAAGTACTAAATCTTATCCTTGAAGAAAATGCATTTACTAAACTTTGCAAAGAGATGATGATCTCGTAACTCTTACAAAACAATTTTTAAATGTTCTTTATGTTCTTCTTTAGTTTTTGAATAGATTAAAATGTTGTCACTAAACACGACCACAAACTTATCTAGACACTTATGCATAACGTTGTTCATTAAACACATGAAAATGGCTGGGCCATTAGTAAGCCTGATTCGCATAATGACAAACTCGTAATGACCATATTGAGTTCTAAAAGCCATCTTAAAGATGTCTTCATCTTTAATCCTAACTTGATGATATCCATACCTTAAATCTATTTTCGAAAACACCGTGGCTCCACGTAGTTGATCAAACAGATCATCTATGCGGGGCAATGGGTATCGATTTTTAATGGTCATCTTATTCAACTGACGGTAATCTATGCAAAGTCGCATGGTTCTGTCCTTTTTCTTAACGAAGATGACAGGTGCCCCCCAGGGAGACACACTAGGTCGAATATAATTTTTATCAATAAGTTCTTTTAGTTGAGACTTTAATTCATTAAGTTCGAGTATGTTCATTCGATAAGGGGCCTTTGAGCTAGGTACTGCACCGGGTACCAACTCAATGGTAAAATCCAGTTCCCTTTTCGGAAGTAGTCCCAGAATTTCTTTCGAAAATACATCAACATATTCTCTTAAGACTGGTATGTCTTCCAATTTTAATTTATCTATCTTAATTAGACTCACCTCATCAGTTATTGTTACTCCATATGCTTTACAACCCTTCCTAACAGCTCTCTTAAGCTGTAGAGCAAAAATCTGCCTTATGGTGGTTTTTCTAGGGATTCCTTTTACACTTATTGGTTCTCCATCACTGTTTAAACATGTGAAGGTTTTATCATAACAATTTAAAATTACCCTATGTTGTTCTAACCAATCCATACCAATCAGTAAATCATAAGAACCAAGAGGAAATACATTAAGCTTTATAACAGTTTCAAAATGATCCATAACTACTACACATTCTTTTACAAAACAAGTTACCTTCCTTTTAGCACCAGTGGCTAACTGAACCAACCAAGAATTTTCAAATTTTTCAACAGGTAACTTACATTTTTCTACCATTTTAGGTGCAATATAACTGAGACTAGCTCCAGGATCAATTAAAATAGTTACAGGGGTTTATTTTATCATACCTTCTACTTTCACCATGGAAGTTTGATATTTTGCTTATCGATTCTCCAAGGCTGCGTTGATTCTGGGCATAGTCCTTGCTAATTCTCCAACAGTCATCTCCTCCTGTATGGTATGAATATTACTGATAGTCTTTTTCCGATTAGGACAGACTAAAGCATAGTGTGGGCCATTACACTCCCAACACTTTATAGGTTCTTTGCACTCAAAGTTCTTGGTATAATTACCATGGTTATTAGCAATTTCTTTACCCTTAGAATTATTCTGATTGCTGGGTGAATTATTCTTATTTCCTAAAAAATTCTTGTTAGGAAAATTTCTAGCCTTGTTGTTCTTAGAATTTCTGTTGGGCACAAAATATTTCTTCTTTTGATCATACTGGTTGTTATTTTTCTTGGCCTTCCAGTTGGCCATACTTTCCTTCTTCCGATTCTGTTCAAAACAGAAGTTAGTTTTTCTCATAGCTTCTTCCAAGCTCTTTGGATTGTCATATTCAATCATGTCCTTAATATGATAAAGTAGACAGCTGAGGAATCAATGTACCTTTGGTTTCTCATCTATAAGGTATGGCATATACCCAAGTAGACTTAAAAACTTGTTGTTTAGATCTTTTATTATCATTGATCCTAATTTAAGCTCATAAAATTCTTTTTCTCTCTCTTCATAGTATTGCTCAGACATAAATTTCTTTTTAAAATACCTTTTGAAGGTACTCCAATTTACATTCTTCTCTTTTATTTCCTTAACTCTCTTCAAATCCTTCCACCAAATGTCAGCCTTTCCTGAGAGATTGTAGATAGCCATTCTAGCCTTTAATTGGTTAGAATAGTTATATATATGGAAATACTTGTTCATCCCAGATAACCAGGATTCCACTTCCTCCCCCTTTTCAGTCTCTTCATTGAATGTTGGTGGTTTTATCTTTTTGAATTCCCCAGAAATTTCTTCATAAGGTTTGTATTTCCTCTTTTTAGTGTAATGGTTATCATCACTACTATCACTAGTAGAATGGTAGTTTCGTTGTTCACCAAACACCTCTGAAGATGAACTACTTTCATTTTTAGTATATTTCATCTTTTTAAATTTACGTTGATGACTTGTATCTTCTGATTCAATTCTTCTACCCCTACCCTCAGTTTGAAACTTTTCTATTAGGATCTAATTCAGCTCCTCCTGAGCCCTCAGAATCCTTTCATTCTCTCGCTTTACAGATTCCATTTTAGATTTTAGGCCTTTTACAGTTTGTAACAATTCTGAGGAATTGGTAGTTAAATCCTCTAGTATAGGATCTCTTGGTAAGTTTTCTGGTTCAGTAAATGGAGATTCCTCCTCTGCATATTCCTCTAGCCTTTCCATACCTGTTTGTTAAACTTCAGAAAACAATTTCTCTGTTGAATAACATTTAAAAGAAAATACATCAGCATAATAATTCAATTTACTGTTTCATAAAAGCTAGTTGAGCTTCATCAAGGCCTAGTGTTTGAACCTTGTGCTCTGATACCACATGTATAAACCCCAAATTTTCACAAAAATTTAAAATTTTAAGATAACATAAAATGTTTACAATTGCAGTTAGATAAATGCTAGCAGCTAATATAAGATATGAAACAGACAAATAAAAGTAACCATTTAACTTTATCACTTATAGATTAATGTTGTTTTAATTTTGATATGTGATGTAAGTAATCTGCATTCGATTATTTAGCTCTACTGATGGTTTGAATGTCAAGTACGTGAGGAGTCATTTTCTAGTTGGGGATTACTTAGCGATTGCTAATGTATATGGATTTTTGGATCTTTACAGGCTTGACAAGTAATTTTTGACCCAGTAAAAGCTTATTAAGGCGATAAACCAGATATATTTCTTTTAGCATAAAATATACTGCTAAAGTAAAAGTTTTGCTTAGAAGACTCAAGATCCTGCAAGGTAAAGTAATGTTTCTTTTACTTGATTCATAAATATGATATTACTTAATCTTTGTGTCCTAAGGATTATTATTGTTTCCCTACTGTTTTGTCTTTTAATAGATATATCTTTACGATAGATAAAACCTTCTTCTATCTTTACTTTAAAATATTTCCAGTTCTTAATAGAGCTTATGACTTTGTATCATAACTCTTTTTCTGACATAAGAGTTTATTGCTATTATTATTTTAATATTAAAATGTTGCTTATCATTATAAAAATAGACCTAAGTCTTTTAGAACATAAGCCTATTGTATTCTTTTCAACTCTGTTTCAATTAGGACTCAACATGGTAAATTTATCAGCTTAACGTCGCTTGCAATTTATAAGATATCCTCTACATAAAAATCATCAAGATTGTGATTGGAAATCCCATTTTCTTCATGATCAACATAATGTGACAATTTCACATTACCCTACTATTTACTTATATGTGAATAAGTTGCAATAAAATCCTAGAGAGTTTACCATTGTAACTCTAAATTTAAACTTCATCTTGATTCGATTCATCTTAGAACTTGGTAAATATTATGGAGTTCAAAGATCATGTACTTGTAGGTTTTATATCCTACGCCTAGTACTGTAGATCCCTTTTTAAGTGTAGGAGCTATTCCTGTGTATAAGTGTTATTATATCTATATACACCTTATTAGTTTAATTCTAATTCTTATAACTTAAACAATCATAGTTCATGATTATAAGACCAAGTTACTAAGGGCATTATCAAACCTGTTCAAGATTCTACTATCCTCTTGATCTTTTCTTATAAGTTTGATCATGAAAGGTTATAAGATCTTTACTAACATAGCAACGAATTCATAAACAAAAAGGTACTTACCAAAGGTGATTTCGTGGTTTAACATTAGGTTAAACGATGATATACTACTTATTCATCATCGAGGCTTGACTTTGTTTGGAAATGATATGATGTTGACTTATGTGATATTACAATATCATTGCATGCATAATGTAATTGATTTATCAATTATTTGGTTTGAATGATTGCAGTGGAGAATATACAAATAACCCATCGTGAGGTGAAAAGATTTGTGTATACGTGGAACTCTTCTCGCCATGCAATTCATGATCTATAAACTTGAACTTGCAACCCTATCCTTCATTGTTCAGTGAGGGTTTCGATCTTTGTAAGGTTGGGTTCACTGCAGCCATGAGGGCTCTCAGTTGCTCACCTCCAGCTCCACTATCTGTGCATTTTAATTTTGAAGAACCGCTGTTTAGGGTGAGAGTTGTAAGCCATAGCTCGTGAATGAGTTGATTCTATAACCAATCTTGCTGTGCGTGAAGATTGTATTCACAGTTGATAATTTCAGTGTTGAAATTTGTGGTTTAGCCACTACCTTGGCTTGCTCTTGCTCCCATTGTTGATGAGGTTGATATATTGAACTCCACTACCTCCTTCTCAGGTGAATACAAGGGTTGCTGTGCTCGTGGTATCGATCTACCTTCTTTGTGACCTTGGCCTTGGTTTTCAGCATTACAGGTAACCCATCGTTGTTGAGAAATTGAAAGTTAAAATAATTTACAGTTTCGATTCTACGCTCCAATTTTTAATTAAATTTAGGTTTTCAAAAATTGTAGGTGATAGTTCGCATAATATTTGGAAGGAGCCACTTCTCGTTTGGACCGACGTTCAGTCTATCGGTAAGCCCCGGTTATAGAATGGCCCCCCTTGCTTGTTCAGACTTAGGGGAATTGTTTACAGTTGGAAGAAGTTCGGCATGGTCCTTCCCAATCTTGGGTTACTATTCTTGGGTTTATGAGTTTGTTTTCATTTAAAACCCTTGCTTACGGCAGG
>LPNX011176458.1:0-82056 GCA_001517045.1 Pseudotsuga menziesii
TGAAGTGAAACTTGCTTCAAAATATCCCAATTACAATCCCCCACACCTCCCACTCAAAATATATATTCAAATTTTTAATAAATAATATTAATTTATAATAAAACCTATTAGAATATAAAATTATACAGATTAATAAATTTTAATAAATATTATTAATTACATCCATGTCATGAGTTAATGCTCTCCATCAATTTGGCAAGTTGATTGAATGATAAAAAATGTATTATATATATATATATATATATATATATATTATTTTATGTTGACAAGTTTATAAATATATATTATTTTATGTTGGCAAGTTTATACATTTTCATTTTAGCTATCTCTAAACTAAGAAGCAGAGAATAGCTACCATGTAACCCTTGTTTTTAAAGTGCACAATACACTCTTGACGATGTTGTCTTTCACGAAGCCATAGTCAATTGATTAATTTAGTTAAAAATAAGAATGCGCCATTTTGATACCCTTCCCTATGATGATTCTAATAGAGCATCATCAATTACTTTATCGTTACTTTATCATTGTATTTAGCAATGACTAATTAATTCATTATTTCATAATAATAATAATTATTATAAGGTGGGTTCAATGGGACATCATTACTTTTCGTTACCAAACTTATAATGCAAAATGAAGGCTATTAAAAAAAAGAAAATCATGTGTTCGTTATCAATCTTACAATGCAAAATGAAAGTTATAAAAAAATGTCAAACTTAAGGACTTAAATCTATTAAGGTATATAAAAAAATTGATATAATTATGGAAAATTTAAGTATGATTACTATAAAACCAAGAAAATCAATGTAGAAATTATTTCAATTGTATTAAGTCATATATAATATTTTTAAAAGTAGTTGGTGGAAAATTAATGAAGTATCTTTACGAAATTAATGTGCAAATTAATATTATAAACAATTGCCCGCATGGGTATGGTTTATTGATGATTAGCTTGATATCAAGTAACATGTTGTAAAGGAGATCACAAGTTCAAATCACACCTGGGCTTACCCATGTCCCATGCTTGCGGGCTGTTGTGGGAAACCTGGGGTATAGTGGTAGCGGGAATTGATCCCTAGACCCCGTGTCACACGAGTACCAGCCCAGTCCCCAGTTGTCGATTTCCCTAGCAAAAAATAAAATACAATTATAAACAATTTAAATTTAATAAACATAATAATCTAACATTGATTTATCACTATATTACTATTCTATATATACAAATGATGTAATGGATTAAAACATATAAAAACAATGAAGATTATAAAAAAAAATTCAAAATTTAAATTTTATATATATAAGGAAATCATAATTCATTTAGAATTCTGCTTAAGTATGGAAAGGAACTAAGGAAAAAGAAGAGAAAGGAGTTGCGACAAAGGCAATGACAGAAGAAAGGAAGAACATATGAGGCACGCCAAAAGAAAATAAAGAAGGATTTAAGGGAAGGAGCGGTTCAAGAGGAAACTGCAAAAGCCATGATAGAAGATGTGTGACAGAAGAAGAGGTGCGACAAAGGAAGATGTGCGACGAAGGAAGATGTGCGACAAAAGGAAGGAATGCGACAAGGAAAGGTGTGACAAAATAACAGTACCAGAAGACGTGCAAGTGGTATAACGACTGGAAAATGATAGTAGGGCATAATGGCCAGAAAGTGACAGGCCATAAAGATTGTGGGTACAAGGTCGAATAGATCTTGTGGAAGCCGCACACATGAAGGTACCTTTGTAAGTCAGGTCATTAGTGGCTACTTCCAGGGGTCACTAGAATAGGAAAGACAGCCTGTTGGCTAATTATAGGAATTCAGCCGAGAAAACGACAGGTGAAGAGTTTGTAACGAGTCTATAAAAGGAGGAACTCAAGTTGTATGTGGGTTGGGCCTCTCCGCTGCTAGCTTCTCTATATTTTTTGTTTGAATGTGTTGCTAAGTGCTTTGAGTTTAAGAATGTGCAGTTGAGTGCGCAGAAGTGTAGGATAAGTAGAGTCGATCCAGGCTCTGTGTGGACCGTTAGGAAAGTCAAGTAGAGAGAGTAGAATAGAAGATGAGAGAGCATGGGAGGAAGAAAGAGTCTATGTAGATAACGAAGAAAACCTAGGGCAGATTCTATAACTCAGTGTGCAGACAGAAGGTGCATACATTTCTCATTCTATATGAATAGCATCTTTGTGGTTTTTCCCTGGATAGGTTTCCACGTTAATTACTGTGTCGGATGTATGAATCATGAATATGCTTGATATGCATGTATATAGGCTCATGTGAGTGAATGTCGATGTATTTTCTTATAAATAGTATATTGATGTCAGTTGCACTATTATTGTGAATGTGTGAATGTACTTATGCTGCATTGGGTTGTGATATAATACTTGCACTAGGAGGAATCATGTCACAACTTGGCTATGTAAAATAAGTGCCAAAACCCCACCCATCATCCTTTGTCCAGTGCCTTGGCATGTCGCCAAGGGATACGAAATCCCCCACCCAATTGTGGAAACCTGGTTCCAGCGGTTACACATCCAAGGAAGATATCTCGGGTGAGATTGCATCTGCATCGTAGGTGCTATCGATTGAGCCTTGCTCTGTCGGGTGGATATCTTGAGCTTTTTTGCGATAAGAATAAGGGACTGAATCTGGGTCAAAGGGAGCAGAAAGGCCAATAAATGGTTATGTTGTCGGGACCGAATCATTGTGGCAAGGAACATGTTGTGGCAACCGACGAAGCCTAAAATCCAAGATTGGGTGGATTTCAAAGTGTTAGAGTTTGCAAGAGAAGAGAGCAAATGATCTCGGTGGAACCCAACATAGTGGTTGGGCTGATACCTCTACACGGATATCCATGAGGTTTACTAATTTAAAAAATTTATTTTCGTGTATAGAATAAGCTTTCCACCTTCCATTAATCATTTTCTTAAGGAGTAGTCTATTTGTTAGACGTTTTGGACTTTCAGGCCTTTTTTTATCCGATTTTTTGTTCTTTCCAAAATCTAAATTTTGAAGTGTTCAAATCATGTTTTTAAATGCATTAATGGATTCTAAATCCTCAAATACCCCAAGGGAACCCAAATTATACAATTTTAACAACTATAATATGTCTTTTCAAGTATTAATCTAAAATCTCTATTGTGCTCTATTAAAAATAGGCCAAAAAAAGAGTTATGAAATAGTCGAAAACATCTAACATTTAGACTATTTCTTTTCTTAATGATATGGTTCCATTTATTATTGCGATGAAGTAATTAAAATTGTGATGAAGAAATATTCTAAGATATTTATATGAAGTAACTTCTTCCGAGTTGTTTTTATCATAGGCGAAATTAGTATAAGGATATCTAATACTTGATAATCAAAATCTTTTTCTTGTCAATCTTGATAAGTATACATGTAATACAGAAAAAATCTTTGAGAAACTTTAGTTGTTTGTTGAGACCATAGGGACTCCTTGCCATAAGTACAATATCATGAACATAGAGAAGAAGAATGATGATTATACAAGCCAAATTCATGCTAGCATAATTTGTGTCTTCCAAACAAACATCTAGCTTGTCAACTTATATATCAAAAGGGAAGGAGGTATGGGACAACCTTTCTTCACGACTATAATACAATATTTTTTTATCGTCCCTCAAAGTTCCTAAACTTGATAATAATATTCTCATACAACCTTAATATAGGAACTCTCATCTTGAAATGGACCTTTAACTCTTCTAATTTATTCCAAACATTAGTTTTGAAACTGTGTCGATTTATTTTCTAATGTGAACAACACAACACAAAATACCGGTTTTATTATTGTGACACTCCTCAACATAGTCCTAAGCATAACAAGGTGGTACATAGTTTAATAGTAGCTCTTAAATCCTACCTTCGGAACATTTATGTCTCTTTCCATAAGTTTTTAGCCATGTGTTGGTCTTATTTAGTAAAAAAAATTCCATATAACTTGGCTAAAACAAGGCTAATCATAGTGGTCCTGTAATTAGATGTTGCTACGACGCACCTGTATCCAACGCACCTTTGGATGTACCCCGGGGAGAGAGGGCCAATGTTTCGACCAAGAGGGGCGTTATTGAGAAATGGTGGTCATGGTCAGGCCTTTTGGTCATCCTTTAGGGGTATTATTTCTTAATGGCAATAATGAGTGCCTTTTATAGGGTGTTTAACCTCAGAGTTGGTGTTTGGGGCCCCCAACAGTTGACCACTGGGTCACATGGATCCATATCCTGTTTATGTGCTCTGGTGGACTCTACTTCAACTACGAGACACTCATATTCATTTGCAACCACTTTGGACACCCTCCTGGCTTCTCAGATTGTGGGTTCCTACTCTCCCTGGCATTATTTCCTCAGAGAAAAGGCATCCTCCATGCTAGGCATTTTCCTACTTTAAGGATGTTGTTTAGGGATTTTACAGGATTCTATGGGTTAGATTGGGTATAACGCCCTCCCTCGAGCTCACTCCAGCCTTTCATTCATAGTGATTCACTTATTTGAGCATGTTTGGGAACCAAGTGATACAAATACCCCAAGTAGGCTATATTTTATTAGTATTTTCTTTTAATTTTCAATTGACAGTTTATAATTTCAAGTTGACTTATTTTAAGGCATGTAGGCCTGGATAATTTTGTAAAAGTTAAGTGTGAGATCATATAAATATATCTCCTCACTTTTATTTTAGAGACATGGCTTCTGGGATAATACACTATGCACTTGTTTTACCCCTAATACGGCTCTTTGGATGGATGTGCTCCTCTTAAGGAAGTTTTCCTGGCTTAATGCAAGATTTTTCTAGTAATTATTTGGTGAAGTTCTCTACTTTTGGTGATGCTTTGATTTGTTGGATGAACACGAGCACAAAGAGGTCAAGCTTCTCACCTTTTTGTTTGAATGTTGGTGGATGTGTTTGTTTGAGTCTTTGTGGTAGCCCAAGTGCTGCACTTTTTCATATGATGGGCCATTACTTTTCATTATCACCTTAGCAAACTGAGGCACGTCTCCTTGTGACGGTGCCCTAGGGTTTCTCCTTAGTTTTTCTAGGCTAGTTGATTGACCTAGGAACCCTTCCTCACTAGGTTAGCCATCCACCTTAGAAGCCCTAGGTTGGGTAGGGATTTTTGCTAGGGTTATTTCCCTTCGTTTTCACACATTTTCTCTTCTAAATAAACCTAGTTATAGGGTTAGTTTAGGATTAGTTTTAGGTTAAATTTAGGTCTGCAATTTTATGTTAAAAACCCTAAAAATAAAAAATTTATTTTTTTTGCACTTTGAGGCCTCCTTAAAATTTCAGCCCTCTCTCCTACAATTTTGGGTATGTTACATACATGATATTAGAAGATTTTTCAGTTTTAGGTGTGTTACATACATGATATTAGAAGATTTGTAATTCATTTTAAGATATGAATATTAGTCCCAATCATATTTTTTTCTTCTTACAGATTTTTTATCTCCACATTTTTTCAACGTTATTATTTAAGTGTGTTTATAAATCTTGTTTTGAAATCATGTAGTGAAATTTATATTATTTTTCTTCTTTATATTTATTTAAATTTTATATATTTACAAATTGTGTTTAGATCTTTTCTTTTTACATGTTCTTTTTAAAATATAATGTGATAAATATAAAAATAAATAAATCTTTTCTTTTTACATGTTCTTTTTAAAATATAATGTGATAAATATAAAAATAAATAAATTATAACGAAGATTGGGAAAAATAATTTATTCCTTTAATGACATTAAAAATAAAAGTATCTTTCAAATAAAAAATAAAATAAAATGAAGAAATAAGCTATACGCTCTCGCCACAGGCAGACAACAGACATGTCTACGCCTTTCATTATTTAGAAAACCCTATTACCTCCTTTGCAAGTCCTACTTCCCCTACATATTACAAAAAATAAAATATATTTGATGTAAAAACTATATTATGTTATTAAATTTAACAAATTATTAAACAATTTCTTGTTTATCTAAACTCAACATCTTTAATATTTAATACTGGTATCTACAAATATCTTAATAATAATTTTCATGCTAAGTCTTAAGTCTTCAAGTCGTACACTCTTATTTTTAACGTGCTCAATACACTCTTGACCGTGTTGTCTTTCAGAAGGGCATGGCTAATTGATTCATTTATTTAAATATTTCAAGCCACCATTTTGATACCCTTCCCTATGACAACTCTAATGAGAATTGAGCACAATCAATTACTTTATCTAGCAATGACTAATTAATTAACTAATTCATTATTTCATAATAATTATAATTATAATTATAAGGTGGGTTCTAGAACATAGGATATCATTATGTTTTCGTTACCAAACTTACAAACTTGTAATGCAAAATGAAGGCTATTAAAAAAAATCATGTGTTAGTTATCAATCTCAGAATGCAAAATGAAAGTTACAAAAACAAATTGTCAAACTTCAAGACTTGAAATGTATTAAGTTATATAAATAATATTTTTGATATGGTTGTCGTAAATTTAACATTGATAGAGTATGATTACTATAAAATCAATGCAGAAATTAATATTAAAACCTAAGTCTTAAAATGTATTAAGTCATATATAATATTTTTAAAAGTAGTTGGTGGAAATTTGATGAAGAATGTTTACCATAAAATAATGAAAATCAGTCTACAAATTATCGTAAAACCGAAAAGAGGCACTCATCAACCATGATGGGGAAATGGGAAGGGAATCATTTTGAAAATAAATGGCAGTAGTTTGCTGTTACCTTTGAACATGGCACTTGTCTGCATATCATTTCAGTCAATTGGGTATTCAGCTGATATCCATGACGATCCACTTTTATGAGTCATGTCACTCCTTTGAGTCTTTCAAAAGAATGCATTGTCCGCCATCATATTGTGTGTTTATCTGGTTTAGTCATGTTGCCAAGTCTTGTGTCGTGCCGCCCGAAATTCAAAGGAAAGTTGAAGAAGTTTTACCTCTGGAGTCAAAACAGTCTCTGTCAGTACTTTTGAGTCAGTTTATGGTTACCTTATTCGCATCATTCCAGAACTATGTTCCGAGTTTCGTGTCATCGATGTGGGACTCATCATGGCCCTCCTTCGACGAGACTATTCCCGTCGACATCAGCTCATCATCTGGGAAATAGTCTTATAAACAAAAACATAGTACCTTGAGATCTGTATGCCTTAATGACAGATTCTCTCGCTCTCGACATGGGTTCACATCATTGACCTTTGATCGATAGAATCGACTGGGTGTTCGACATCCAGACATCTATTCATGCTCAGTAGATTGTACTAGGGTACCTTGAGAATCATTGACATCAATGGTGATCTCCCTCACACTTGTTAACGGTTCACATCATTGACCGGTAATCAAGTGGTTTCTACCATGTTCGACTTCAAATCATTGTAATCACATGGATAGAATCGTACTTTGTGGAAGATGAGACGAAGACCCTGGGTATTTGTTTAGTGCTCATTGTTTTCCCCGGGTTGCGATGGAGTTTTGTATATCTAGCATGGATCCACATTTGTATGGTCGTGGCTATGCTCAAATTTGCGTCTGTATGACATAGATCTACGTTGTATGTCCGGTAGCTATGTCCAAGTTTGAGTCCTCTATCACATGGATCTACGTTGTATTCTAGTAGCCATGCTTGTTTATTCCTCTCATGGATCTACCTTGTATTGGTCTGCAGCCATGGGTTGGTTACATTTGTCTATGAGTCAAAAGTATTGATGTATTACAGATGCCTACTGGATGACATTCTCCGACCAAGCTGACATTTTCACCTCGAAGTGACAACTTGTTCTCTCAAAGCTCTCGCTTATCGTATCCCTCTAAGTCTCATGCTTTGGGGGGCATTTCGTTATACCTAAATCCTGTCACCATCATGTGATAAGATCCTTAACTTCCATGTTTTCCCTTAATCCCAACACTTGGAGTGGAAACTTGCTCTATTTGTCAATTCTACTTGAAAAAAACCTAGCACCGTGTTTACCCTGTGGCTGATGAGTGGTACCTTACTCAGCACCGCCTATATCCTGTTATATATAAGCGGTGCCATAGCCTATAGTCTTTGTTCTTAAAGTGGTTCTCATCTAAACCGCTCTGTCATAAGGGAACAAAAGCAGTACCCTGGGTAAAATGGGAAAAAGAGAAGTTTCTCGAGGATTCTAGATCATGAGCCTCGTGTCCTCCCTTATCCCTATCATTATGGGTTAGTTTGAGCTCGATATCCCCCTTGGTAGGATCTTAGAGCCCCCTCACCCACAATTATCTCAACTATTCCTATCCATTGAGCTTTATAAATACAAGCTCATATCCATAGTTGAGGGGGAGAACTATAGAGGTATTGTTATGATGTTGAATTGACTACTCAATCCAAACCATTGGAGAGCATAGAGAGAAAAGTTGGAGCTTATGGGGATGAAGTGTTTGTCTCGTGGAGAATCTTGTCAACACTAAGGCAATGGTTGTAAGCTTCTCCATACATTCTTAATGCAAAGTTGGTTTCCGTCTCACATTACTGTTGTTTTGATTTCACATGTATATGTTGTTAGAATCCTTAGTCACTAGCATGGATATGTAGATTATTTTCTGGTAGCTTTGATGTACTTGTATGTTTGATATGTTTGCAGGTACATAGGTTCATAATCGAAGCAATATTCCAGGTGTCTACAACATTTAGGGAAGGTCTTCATCCTTTGTCGTTCACTCATTTGTTCTGGATCTGAACCATTCATACCAGAGGAACAACTTCTGTCCACAGAAGGTGCAATATTCCTGATAACACATCACAAATGTTTCAAAATCAATGGAAAAAAGGTTGTTATCATCCATGGCCAATTCTCTTAAGGACAAGCATTTAAGTAATAAATGAGTCTATGGTACAAAAATTTCATAAGTACATTTATTGGTTTCTTATACTAGCCATTATCTCAAATATCCATAAGAAGAAGCTATGTCTAAATATATCTCATCCAATACTTAATCAATGAATGAGAAACTACGGTACAAAATGTCATAAGTACATTGATTGGCTACCTATTCCTGCCATTTTCTCAAATATGAATCACAAGAAGCTATGAGTTAAGATGAACTATTCTGCTTGATCTATTATTTTTCTGCAGAAAATAGTGATCATAGGAGCAACTATACAAAATGCAACCCTCAAGAAATCTAGTAGACCTATGATTGAAAAAATGTCATGGAAAGGTGAACTTATACAGTTTGAGCTGTGTGAAAGAATCTCAAGTCAAACAAATGCTCATCATTAGAACTGTGAAGTGAAAGTAACCTCTATGAGTTTTAGTTTTGAAGGAACATAAAACTCAAAGAATGGATCTTATATGTATTCTGTATAGCTCAATAATCTCTATGAGTTTCACTAGATGAAATTATAAAATTCACTTCACAAACCAACATTAAAATGGTATGGAATGTGTCTATACTATATAGTACAAATATCCAATAATAGGGTTTCAGTTCTACACCTATACAAGATTTTCTTCTTCAAGAATTTTCAATAGTGCATTGTGCTCATAAATCTCAACTTTTGGAGAAATCCCGAGTTAATAGGATTTCCAACCCATAACTTTGTTTGGTTCAAACTGATGTTTAACGACAAGTATAAAACCAAACATTGATGCTTAGTGTCACAAGGCTATGTGCATCCTTCTTTGTTACTGGGGTATGTACCACCTTATGTACCATCTTATGGACAAACTTATACACCTTACGGGTCCGGGTATCAACCCACTTATTAGTCTTATAACTATGGCTTCGTAGTACCCCAGTCTCAAGGTAATCTGAAATATAATAATTCCATGTAGCCTTATATGGGTCAAATGGGAGGAGGCTACTATCCCACTGGCCAAGGCCATGGGATTTACAACAATCATACATATGTGTACCAGTCTTATCAGGGAGCATGGAACCAAATGGCTCAACCTAGGCTCCATTTCCTAGCGACGTTAAATTTTCCCAACTTTTCGAGATTGACTAATGATCTGGTATCTCAAGATCCCACATGGCAGGTTGTCCCTCCCAATATTCCTTTGAACATTCCAAAGTTTGAAGGTAAAACTGGTCAGGACTCTGGTGAGCACTTCACAACTTTCCACCTATGGTTCTCTTTGAATTCATTGAATCATGATTCTATTCGTTTAAGACTATTTCAACGTACCCTCACGGGTCTTGCGGCGAAGTGGTATATAGAGTTTCTTGGGGGAACATATCAGACCTTTAATGACTTAGCCATGACTTTTCTCAATCAGTTTCAACTACTTGTGCGTTACGATGTTGGTACTGAAACCTTATCGACATTTCAGTAAGTTAAGGAAACCCATATCTCTGATTACATTCAAGAGTGGTGTAGATGAAAGATATTGATTAAGGCTCACATTCCACCTGAGTTTCTCTTGGAGTGGTTCCTCAAATCGTTATTTCCATATATAGTGAAGGATGTTTCTACATTCAGAGTGCATAATCAGGAGAAGACTATATTTCGGGCTCAACAATTAGATTCGATTTATGCTCATTATGGGATCTTGCATGAGATGATTTTGAATGCACCATGATCCAATTTCGATAATAAGTTCAAACCTGGGCCACATGATGATGGAATTGTTGGCTCCACAAGTGCTAAACTTGTAGATTCGGTTATAAACCAAATGAATAAGTTTTCTATTAACTAGTCTACGTTGGGACAAGCTAAGACTTTGTCTCATCCCACTCAAATGGAAAATGTACTTTATGTGCAATCATCGAACCAAAAGGGCAACCACCAACCCAGACGGAATAAGAAGAAAGGTTGAAACAACCGAAAGGGTGGGAATAGGAATGGAAATTCTAATGATGACAAGAATAATAGTAATGTTGGGGGGGACAAGAAACCTAAACGTAAGGTCAAGTTTGTCACGTCCCCTCCCACCCGAGAGGACTCAACTACGGCACTGGTGCTATCATGTGAACGAGTAACTAAGCCCCATGAACACAATAACGAATGCATTGGAAATAAAAACATACACAGATGCATAATGCAATCTACAGTGGAAGCAAAAAAATTCATGCAATACATTCAACATGTTCATCATATTTCATTATGAAAATATAAATGCAAAGATTAACACAAGAGATACTTATCTTGGAATAATCTAGTGTTAGGATTATTAATCCTCCCTTGACCATACTATCTATTAGATTATTTTTTCCTAACTTAGGAATTTTAATTAATTATTTGGGTCCACTAGTACATTTGGGTCCACTTGGCCTAATGGGGCCACATGTACCAGTCACTAGAGTATGGAAAACATTGCTAGAGGTTAACTTCCACTTACTGCATGTGCATGCATCAGTTTGGGTGCCTCCTAGACCAATCCTTACATTTTAGGAGCCACTAGGAGTCACGGCACCAAACCTACTTCAGTTAGTTGGAGTTAGTACTAGTTAGTCTTAGTTAGCCCCCAGTTACCTTCAGTTAGTTCACAATCAGTTAGCTAGTGCTAGAAATGCATGGTTGCATGGGAATAAGTGCTTTTGCTCACCTACCACTCAGTTGCACTAAGTTAACTAGATTTCATTGATTGATTGAGTTGTTGGACATTAGGGAGTTGATATGTTGGACTCCAATATTGATTAGGAGACCATGAGTTAGAGATTCAATTATATACAGTCATATCCACATGGTATATTCAAATTTCTCCCTAATTCATTTGAATTCTTCATATTTGTAAACTATTGTAACACCGGATTTATTATTGTGAATGATACTATAAATTCCCGAGCAATACCTGTCTGTTTTCTGTGTGGTTTATTTTGTTCAGTTTGTATCTTCATTCTCCATTCTTTGCTGCAAAAATTATTATAAATATATGCTAGAAGATCTAAATGGCATTCAAATTCTAATATGGTATCAGAGCCTTCTCAAGCAGGTTTCATGCTTGTTTCTGTTATGTATCTAATATTACGATAAATTATTTTAATATTAATGTAGTATTAATTAAAGCACAGGATCACACCCTTTCAGTGAAATGGTGTATTTTGACCTATAAAATGTCTTCTCATCATTGTAATTAAATCATCATATCTATACAATCATTTATATATTTTCCTTATGTCTTATCGAATATTCCAAATATTTTGGTGACTATTGTGTGAGCGAAATAATTATTCGCTTCAAGTGGTATCAGAGCCTCATTTGGCTGATCTGGGCCTTTGGCCTTAATTCTTAGACCTTGTCTGGTTTTTTGCTTGTAGCCTTATTTTAGGGTTTCCCTAAATTATTGGACATTGTCCAAAAAAAAAAAACCGTAAAAAAAGTAAAAAAAACAAAAAAAAGGTAAAGGAAAGTTAAAAAAAAAGAAAAGATAAGTTAAAAAAAACACATGGTTTTGCTTTTAAAGTAAAACAAACACATGATTTTGCTTTCCAGCTTCAACCCAGGTTTTGCTTTGATTTGAATTATTATAATATATTTATAATAGTTCAATTTTTTGTTTTATTATATAAAATAATAAAATAAAGATTTTGATTATATAATAATTAATTAATAATTATCATTATAACAGGAAAATTATAATAATAATTATTTTATAATAATTATTGTTGAAAAAAATGGTTATTTTACCTAACCAAAAGAAGACTAGATATCGTCGAAGAAGCAAAAATCCAAGGAAGACTCGTCAAAGCAATCGATAGCCATCTATCATTAAAAGAAGTTAGAGACCATGGAAGTTGGCCTGCAAGCACAAATAGAGAAATTAGAAGCCCAACGGATGAAAGAAGGAAAGTGTAAGTATTGCGAAGAGAAGTGGGACCCAAGACATAGATGTTTAAAAAAAGAGACCACCAAGAAATTATATCAATGTGAAGAAGAAGAAGAAGAAGACAAGTCAGATAGCGATGAATCCGACATAGAAGAAACTCGTGACATCGAAAATCCCTTATCAGATTCAGAAGATGAAGAAACTCCCAAAATATCAATTGCAGCCATAACAGGAATACACCAACCACAAACATTAAAATTAAAAGGGCATATAAAAAATAACAATGTTGTAGTCCTATTCAACATAGGAAGCACCCATAATTTCATCGACGTAAGTGTTGCAAAGAGGCTTAACCTTTTAATATATCCAATACCCAACATGAAAGTAATGGTAGCAGATGGAAAGAAGAACGAAAAAGTAGGGAAATGCCACAAAGTTAAGCTGCAAATACAAGACTATAACCTTGAGCCAGAATTTTACGCAGTGCCCTTAGGAGGAGTTGATGCAGTATTAGGAATTCATTGGTTGCAAACACTAGGTACCTACTCAACAAACCACCAAGAACACTTTATAAATTTTAAATGGCAAGGAGAAAGATACAAATTATATGGGTTCCAACCCCCTCGCACGCAAATTGTGTCATCCCACAAAATGGAGAAGCTAATTCGAAAAGGAGCACAAGCATATGTCGTACAATGCCAAGAGATGGAATTATTAACTTCAGAAGTAGTTAAACCAAATCATCCAAAGATCCAAGGATTAATCCAAAAATACAAAAAAGTATTCGAAGACCTCCCCATGGAGTTACCACCAGAAAGGAAGATCGAGCATGTCATTGAAATCAGGTCAGGATCCAACCGTATCAATGTTAAACCCTATAGGTATCCACACCACCATAAGACAGAGATTGAAAGATTAATTTGTGATTTATTGAAATGTGGAGTGATTACAGAAAGTTGAAGTCCTTATGCTGCACCAGTAGTACTGGTACGAAAGAAGGATGGATCATTTAGGCTATGCATCGATTACAGAGGACTAAACAAAATAACTATTAAAGACAAATTCCCCATTCCATTTATCGATGAAATGTTGGACGAACTGCATGGCTCAAGGTACTTTTCAAAATTAGACGTAAGGTCAGGATATTACCAAATCAGAGTAAGGCTAGAAGATGTGGCGAAGACAGCTTTCAGAACCCATAAGGGACATTACAAATTTAAGGTAATGCCTTTTGGGCTAACCAACGCCCCAGTGACATTTCAAGCAACCATGAATAACCTATTCCAATCATTCTTAAGGAAGTTTGTATTAGTGTTTTTCGATGAAATCCTTATATACACTAAGACATGGAAGGATCATCGCACACACCTAGAACATGTGCTCTTTATTTTAAAAGAAAATCAGTTCTACCCCAAGATGTCCAAATGCACGTTCGGTAAAGAAGAAGTGATCTATATTGGCATGTAATATCTAAAGAAGGAGTCAAGGTTGATCCAGAAAAAATCAAATCCATCACGTAATGTCCCAACCCTACTAACATCTCCAAGTTAAGAGGATTCCTTGGGCGAATGGGATGCTACAGAAGATTCATTAGGAATTATGCGCACAGAATCGCACCCTTATCCAACCTTCTAAAAAAGAATGCATTCCATTGGAATGAAGAAGCAAAAAAATGTTTTGAAGCCTTAAAAGGAACTATGTCCTCCACACCTGTACTAGCTACCCCAGAATTCTCCAAACCATTCGTGGTAGAATGTGACGCTTCAGGTTATGGGTTGGGAGCAGTACTAATGCAAGATGAACACCCGATAGATTTTGAGAGAAGGAAATTAAACAAGTGAGAAAAATTGAAGTCTACATATGATAAGGAAGTGCTGGCAATTATGCAGGCATTGGTAAAGTGGCGACAATACCTCTTAGGGAGAAAATTCATGATCCGCACAGACCATAATAGTCTTCAATACCTACTTCAACAGAAAATGTTGTCCACAAAAAAACAGAAGTGGATAGAAAAAATCGTTGCTTTTGACATGGAAATAATACACAAAAAAGGAAAGGAAAATGTAGTCGCAAATGCACTCTCCATAAAATATGAGGATATTACCTCTTACTCCATCTCAGTCGCAATTCCAGAATGGCTAAATGAAATACAAAGTGAATACGCCAAGGACCCAGAAACAAGCACTATAATTAACAACTCCAACCGTGACCCTAAGTTTGAATGGAAAAACAATATTCTTTGGTATAAGGGGAGGATTTATTTGAACTCAAACTCTAAATTCAAGGTTAAAGCAATAAAAGAATCCCATGATTCACCAGCCGCCAGACATGTAAGGTTCTTCAAATCTTATTATAATGCAAGAAGGTCATTTTTCTGGAAGGGAATGCAAAAAGATATCCAGCAATATGTGGCAGAATGCGACAATTGCCAGAGAAACAAAATTGAAAATGTTTTAACCCCAGGGTTACTCCAACCCCTACACAGTCCAAACCAGAAATCGGAAGAGATATCAATGGATTTCATCGATGGGTTACCTCCATCAGAAGGAAAGGACAAGATCCTTGTAGTGGTCGATCGATTAACCAAATTTGCTCACTTCATGGAAATAAAAATACAGACACGGCAAAACAAATTGTAGAAGTATTTTGCAAAAATGTCTACAAATTGCATGGCTTCCCAAAATTCATCGTCAGCGACAAAGATGCAAAATTTAATGAAAAATTTTGGAGGGAATTCTTTAAACAAATGGGTACATCATTCAATATGAGCTCAGCTTACCACCCCCAAACAGATGGTCAGAATGAATTCATAAATAAATGCTTATAAGCATATCTACGTTGTTTCATAACAGATAAACAAAACCATTGGTCTCAATGGTTACACTTAGCAGAATGGTGGTACAATTCAACATACCACACCTTCGCAAAAATGACCCCTTCCAAGCGTTATATGGGTATGAACCTCCAAATTGGAAGGAGTTAGTTCTGAACGACACTAATGTTCCATAAGTAAGGAACCAACTAGAGAAATCCCAAAAAACAATTGAATTACTCGAGGATAACTTAATCATGGCACAGAATCGCATGAGGCAACAAGAAGATCAACGTAGAACCAAAAGAGAATTTGAAGTAGGAGACTGGGTATTCGTAAGACTCCAACCCTATGAACAAGTCTCCCTTAAAAGTGGAGGGAAACACAAGCTGGCCCCAAAGTTCTATGGACCGTACCAGATTATCCAGAAGATTAGTCAAGTGGCATATAAATTATAGTTACATGATAAAATTCGTATCCACAATGTCTTCCATGTTCTCAAAAAATTGTTGGGTAAACATCAAACAGTACAAATAATACTTCCTAGGTTAGATGACGAAGGAAGGGTCATTTGGGAACCCGATGCAATCATTTCAATCCAAGAAAGAAAACTCCCTTCTCGAACACTCAAGGAATATCTCATTAAGTGGAAGAATTTTCCAGATGCGCATCATGGGAGACAGAATAGTTTTGTCAACAATACCCATCCTTACCCTTGCTTTGAGGACAAAGCATTCTAAAAGACAGCGGCAATGTTATGTATCTAATATCATGAGAAATTATTTTAATATTAATTTAGTATTAATTAAAACATAGGATCACACCCTTTCAGTGAAACGGTGTATTTTGACATATAAAAGGTCTTCTCATCATTGTAATTAAATCATCATATCTATACAATCATTTATATATTTGCCTTATGGCTTATCGAATATTCCAGATATTTTGGTGACTATTGTGTGAGAGAAATAATTATTCACTTCAGTTTCTCCCCATCAAATATCAGAAGCAGTCAGGTTTCCATAGAAGTCACCTATGATGATTTGCTAGCTATGGATTTATTCAGAGAAATGAAGAGGGCGTGACGGACCCTAAAAACATGTTCATGCCGGGAGGAAAATCATGGTTCTAACAGTTCATATTTTTTAGTGTGTTATTGCAGTGAAATTGACAGGTACTACATAGCTTGTGTGAAGTCTTGTAGTACTTTCAGCCAGAGCAATTATGAGTTCTCAAACTCCTGAACCACGGATCCTCACAACTTCCAATTATCTTGATTGGAGGATTGATATGTAGTTGGCCTTGCGCAAGCATGGCTACCACAATATCATACATGGATGGGAGCCTGAGCCTCATCAGCCGGTAGAGAGGAACAAGTTTCTGAACCGTTGTGATGAAGCATTCGGATACTTATGTACTTATATATTCAGAGATCTCCTCTTCCACCTAGAAGGCTTGAGGACTCCCAGAGAAGCCTGGGAGAAGCTTGATAGCTTGTTTAACAAACAAGATGAGCTTCAGGGATACATTCTGGAGAATGGGTTGTTATCTTTACATCCTAGTAGTTTCAAGACTATTGAGAAATTATTTACTAAATTCAAGTCTCTGGTACTCCAATGCAAATCGTGCAGAATAGAGCAGAAGGATGATAAGAATGTCCTTTACATACTCAGAAAAACTAGGCTCTGAGTATTCTGTATTTGTTTCCATATTTCATTCCAAGCAGGAAAGCTTTCCTGATTGGAAATTTTCTTCATTAGATTCTTTTTCCGAGTCCTTAATCAAGGAGAAAGACATGTTGATTCGAATGGGAGTCATCAAGACATCCAAAGATCAATCTCTCCTAGTTATTGACTCTTCCAAAGAACAAGCAAAGGGGAAATCAAAGAATAAGGAGCCAAAAATAGCTGATTCAAAGCCTAAACAGAATCAACAAACTATGGAAGGGGCCTCTTACTCTAAGAAGAAGAAATATGGGAAGAAGTGATGTCCCTATTGTGAAAAAGGTTATCATCTTGAAGATCATTGTATGATTAAGGAACTTGATGAAATGTCTGCTCCTCTCAAGCATCATAACATTTCTCCCCAAGAAAAGCAGTCTGATAATGGACATGAAAGATGTCATGCTTTGAAAGTAGGACTTCCTCGATTCACAACCTGATTGATTGATTCTAGAACCTCCAACCACATGGTTTCCTCTAAGCATCTCTTGTCCTCTCTCAATATCAAATAAGGGCCCACTATTCACATGGGAGATGATTTGCAAATTCCAATAGCAATAAGAAGCACCATCAGAGCGAAGCATAGTGTGTTCATAGATGTTCTATATGTTCCCTCCCTTGCAACTAATATGTTGTATGTATAGCAGATTAATCACACCGGCTCACCAAAACAAGTGGTGTTTGGACCTGACTCAGTAAGATCACAAAAATATCAACTAGGGATATTGTAGCAAAGGAATTGCTGATAATTCCTCCAAGGCATATATTTTCTCTCACTTCATGCCAGACACTGTTCCAGCATTATCACAACTTCCATTCGAAGTTGATGAAGGTGTATATATTCCTTCACTTCTTATTGTAGATTCAGTTTCAAATCCTGACATGTCCAATTCAGATTCAGAAGAGGAGTCATCCCAGCATGATCTAGACATTTATTTTACACCTCAAAGGGATCTAGATCCAGATCCAGCATCTACCTCATTCCAGTAGCCTAAATGGGCTAAGCAACTGGAGATGGTGTTGGGGATCCATATGATAAAAGAAGAACGAGGTCCTAATATCTGAAGGAGAGTGTTTCACTGTTTGACACAGATCATTTTCTTCCCAAGAGGTTTTTTATGATGCTTGGGTCAGATCCTCAATCCTTCAAGGAGGCTTGCCATGATCCTAAATGGAAAGAAGCCATGGATGAGGAGTTTGATTCGCTACATGACAACCAGACCTGGGAACTTATCTCCTTACCTTTAGGAAGGAAGCTGGTTTAGTGAAAATGGATCTACAAAACCAAAATAACTGCTAATGGAACCACAATCAAGTATAAGGATTGATTGGTGGAAAAAGGATACTCTCAGGTCCAAGGCTTGGACTACAATGAAACATTCACTCTAGTATCTAGAATGGACTCCATCAGGCTGGTATTGGCCATTGCTGCTTCCAATAGATGGGAAGTACATCACATGGATGTGAAGAGTGCCTTCCTCCATTGTGATTTGGAGGAAGAGATATATATGAAACAACCTGAGGGGTTTATTGATGATCCTTCCTTATTCTGGAGACTGAGGAAATCACTGTATGGTCTCAAACAAGCCCCAAGGACATGGTACTCCAAGATGGATGCCTTCCTCATCTCTCAAAAGTTTGAAAGGTTCAAATATGATTACAATGTCTACATGAAGAAGAAGGAGGGGTTCTAGCTTCTATTTGTATTATATGTGGATGACTTGCTCATCACTAGCAGCTGCTACTGGATTGAGTAGCATCAAGTCTTCTCTTAAAAAATCATTCTCTATGACTGACTTAGGACTATTAAGAAATTGCATTGGTATCGAAGTAAGTCAAAAGACTTTGGGAATCATGATCTCACAGTCCAGGTATTCATTACACATGCTTAAGATATTCCACATGGAGGATTGCAAGGAAGCCCCCTGACCCTTTCTATCAGGCATCAAGATTGAAGAGGGTGGTTCCACACCTTTGGTAAACTGCACTCTCTATAGACAACTCATTGGAATCCTTTTGTATCTCACTCATTCAAGACCAGACATATCCTATGCCGTGAGTTCTACTTCCGGATACATGCAGGATCCACATGAGCTGCACTAGAAGGCGGCAAAGAGGATCTTGCACTATGTGTAGGGTACTATTGATTATGGGATCCACTATGCTGCTAGAGCACAATTGGATCTCACAGGATTTACAGACTCAGAATATGCAGGAGATGGAAATAATAGGAAATCCACCTCGGTTTTTGTATTCATGATTGGATCTGGGCCAATTTGTTGGTCTAGCAAGAAGCAAGTAGCACTTTCCCTCTCTTCAGTAGAAGCAAAGTATCAGGCAGTTATGAATGCAGATATTCAGGAATTTTGGCTACATGGCATCTTGACAGAGCTCAAGATTCAGACTTCATCTACAGTAGACCTTTATTGTGACAACCAGAGCACAATCAAGATTTCAGTGATCATGTTCAGAAGCAAAGGACAAAGCACATAGAGGTTCATATGCACTACATTTAAGAACCGGTGCGTGACAAAACCATCACACTGCACTACTGTCCGACAGAGGATCAGATTGCAGATATTTTTATCAAGTCTTTTACTGAAAAGATATTTGCATTTCCCAGGTATCTTTTTGGCATTAAGTCTTGATTCTCAGTTCCTATTTTTGAGGGGGGGTTTCCCAAGAGGTTTTCCCTATCTCAGTTGTATTATGCATCTTTATGTCTTCTAGATTGTATTTGGGTGACCCATGGTCTTGTTAACAGGGCCCACAGTTTTCCAAGTTAGGATTCAGGGGGGGTGTTAGGATTATTAATCCTCCCTTGACCATATTGTCTATTAGATTAATTTTTCCTAACTTAGGAACCTTAATAAATTATTTGGGTCCAGTAGTAAAATTGGGTCCACTTGGCCTAATGGGGCCACATGTACCAGTCACTAGAGTGTGGGGAACATTGCTAGAGGTTAATTGCCACTTACTTCATGTGCACGCATCAGTTTGGGCACCTCCTATACCAATCCCTATATTTTAGGAGCCACTGGGAGTCTCGGAACCAACCTACTTCAGTTAGTTGGAGTTAGTACTATTTAGTCTCAGTTAGACCCGAGTTACCTTCAGTTAGTTCACAATCAGTTAGCTAGGGCTAGAAATGCATGGCTAATGCATGGATGCATGGGAATAAGCGCTTTTTCTCACCTACCACACTTAGTTGCACTGAGTTAACTAGTTGTCACTGATTGATTGAGTTTTTGGACATCAGGGAGTTGATGTGTTGGACTCCGATATTGATTAGGAGACCATGAGTTAGAGATTCAGTTAGATACAGTCATATCCACATGGTAGATTCGAATTGCTCCCTAATGCATTCAAATTCTTCCTATTTGTAAGCTATTGTAACACTAGATTTATTATTGTGAATGATACTGTAAATTCCTGAGAAATGCTTGTATGTTTCCTATGTGGTTTGTTTTGTTCATTTTGTATCTTCATTCTCCATTTTTTTGCTGCAAACATTATTAGAACTATCTGCTTGAAGATCTAAATGGCATTCAAATTCTAATATCTTGTACTACAACCATCTATGTCACTGTAACGTTCCACCCAACCATCGGCTAGTGTGCTCATCAATCTCTTAGCAACACTACCACCCCTGAGCTGGGCATGATTCCCATAAGTAATAAGGGAACACTAGCAGGTTGAGACATAGCCAAAGACATGTCAAAATCCAACCAAGCCAAAACTACATTTGGGTATATCAGGCTGCTAAAGAGGTGGAATGGTTGAATTGATAAGCTAGTGAGCTCAACCACAGAGCTATGGAAACCTACACAAGATCTAGCTTGGATTTCCTAACACCTACACACCCAACACAAGGAAGCATACCCTTCTCTGTTACACAGTCCCTCGGGTTATGCCTTCCATTCTAGTGTTATTCAGGGTGTGCAAAGAAGAAAATCCAGCTCGTCTTGATCTGGCTGTGAGGTTCATTTCCACACTAGGTTTATCAAGCTAATTCTTCCTCAATTCCACTCCAAACTGGTTCAGACCAAACCAAAGTATGCACTAACATTAAGATGCAAATTATGGGTTTGAGGAAAAAACGTTTTGCATCCAAAAATGACAATGGTGAACGGGGAAAAAAAAAACCCTCTAACAACAATTCAATTTTCATAAACTTCTATGGGCTTCACGTGGGAAAAAACGAACTCAACCAACACCCAAAAATCATGGGTCTCTTCTCCAATTCGTTGTGCAACCGAAAAATGGTTTTTTCTAGTTGGGTAATGAGGAAAACAACAACAAAAAATTTGATCAATTAGCCTAGCCACTAAGCTTTTCAAAAAATGACTTCTCAGTGATGGGGAAAATGAAGAACACTAAAAAAACATGAATGGAGAATGCACATGAGCTACAAAAATGTGAGGAAGATAAAACGTGGATGCATGGTAGAATGGGCATACATTTTTTGGGTTTTTTACTTGCCCAGGAAGTCAAAACACGATTTTCCAAAATGGGTGCTCTGTCCAATTCAATTTTTTCCCATACTCTTCCCATTCCCATGCAATAACTACCTCAACCAATTTCTATAAGAAATAAATGATTGGGGAAAAAGACAAGAAATTGGTAGTTGACAGTTTTGATGGGTTCTCCCTTTGACATTTGGCTTTTCCCCATTGGCTCAAAGGTTTGAATACCCCCTCCCTTATCCTTAGGATATCATTCCACCATCTCTTTAATGTTGCATTTGCATAGATGTTTGTGGGTATTTTAATTAGATTGCATATTTACATGATGTCCAAAATTATAATGTTCCTGGCTAGAAAAAAATACCATCGACAATGGTTTTTAATCGCCAAAACATAAAACCCTAAATCAATGGTGGGGATTTTTCCTTTATCTCCACACCACGATTAAATACAATATATACATCATATACATTTTTAATGCAAATGGGGTCAAAACCAGGGTGTTACAAAGTTTCATTGCCAGCTTTGCGGGGACGATCACCTCACTCACTTGTGCCCTGGTATAGAATATGCCTCAAATTTCATCACATAGCGCCCAACTGTGTTGAAGGATCCTTTACTGCAAAATCAAAATATGAAATCGAGGACCATGGACCCCAAAGGTGCTTTTGGTGGGAGTAAAAACCCTCAGAACACCGTAAGTGGCCATGGATTCATAAACATGATGTCTATCAAAAATGTTGTGACGTGTTCTAAATACTATGGTACGTCGCAACTTGACTCAAGAAAAGAAACTGCTCCACCTGAGATCCCTTTATGTATTGAGAAACCTAGTGATAAGCCTAAAGCTCCACCTCGAATTCCTAAGGGAGTCTTAAAACATTTAGGGCAAAATCCTAATGGTTGAGCCACCTAGAACTATTCCATTGTCGAGGATTGGGCTAGACTCCTTATGTGATGTCTTCTTTAGAAGTTCTTCAGACTTGTCCTCCACAAAGTAAAGCCTTGTTGTCTGCTCTTGGGTTGGCTAATGGAATATCTCCTTCAGTGATTAAATTTGAAAATCATGGAGTCCAACCTCACTTTCCTTACTATGTGTCCCTTTTGGTTCATGCAGAGTGTATGAACAACACCATCAAGTGCATAGTGATTGATGAAGGCGTTGCGGGTTTTGTGATGTCTTGAGCATGTTGGAAGGGCTTGGGTTCTCCTAAGTTGTCAAAGTCTGGAACCATGTTGACTCCGTTTGACGAAAGATCTTTTTGGCCGCATGGTATACTTCCTTCCCTTGAGGTCCAATTAGGGGGTAAGACTGCTATGATCGAGGTTGAGGTGGTTTATGTGCCCCTCAACTATAATATTTTATCGGGACGTGACTGGATTTATAACATGCAAGTGATCACGTCGTCCCTTTTCTAGGTTGTTTGTTTTCCTTTGAATGGGAGGATTGTTACGATCGAACATAGATGTTTTGATAATTTCGGTATGAAAGCATCGTCGATAGCTACGATCTTGGTCATTGACCATTCTCAGTCTGAAACTCAGAATTTTTGGGTGGGCATGTATCCCTTGTTGATGGGAACTTTTAATTGTAACCCTCTGGTTCTTATGATAGGATCTAGTCTTGGTAAGGCTTTGAAATCAACGAGTTTAGTTCCTTTTCATACTTCGCATTTGGAGGATCCTTGGACTCTCCATTTTCTGAGTACTTCGGGTGAATACTCTATACCTCCCAAGATAGACATGTCATTATCTACAACATTGGTGGCTTATCAAGATAATATTGGCCCTGTTGTAGATACTAGTCCTTCCTCTTCGCGGATGGAGGAGGAGGACCCTTATGCACTACCTTCCTGGGAGGTTGCATCATCTCACTCACATGACTGCTTCGATTAAATTTTTCCAACGGATGAAGATATTCTTCAAGCTATGTCTCATTTAGAACAACCTTGGGGAGAGTTGCACCATAGATATTATTTTCTTCCCAAGCATGATCGTGTAGAGTGTGATGACTATAGGGCGATTTTGAGCGAGCAAGTTGGTAGGTTCGTGGTCCCATTAGGCTCTGCTAGTAAGTATTCTAAAGTGAACATGGCCAACTTGTCACCTACTATACCTATCAACATTTCTCTAACTCCTGGAAATATTGAGAATGTGTACATTGGGGTGGATTGTTCCCTAGATGAGATTGAGACATACACCAACCTCTTTAAAGAATTCCGAGATGTTTTCGCTTGGTCGTATGATAAAATGTCGGGAATTTACTCTCGCATTGTTGAAAATGAAATTAAAACCTATCTATATGCTAAACATGTTCGACAACATTTGCATGCGATGGATCCTAGGAAAGCACTCATTATTAAGGCTGATATATAGAAGTTGCTTAAGGCTGCATTCATCTATCTCGTTCCCTTGACTAAATGGGTGTCAAATATTCATAAGTGCATCTTTTTCGTGATGGTAGGTCGCTTACTAGGGTTCATCGTTTCCAAGGATGGCATTAGAGTCGACCCTTTGAAGGTTGAGGCAATACTACAATTTTTTTCCCCGCGTAATATTAGACATCTTCAATGTTTGCAAGGGATGGCGAGCTTATTGCGAAGATTCGTGGTGAATTTTGCCAATTTGACTAAGCGTTTCATGCACTTATTGAAGAAATAAACACCATTTATCAGGGATGAGCGAGCCTAGGAGTCTTTTGATGCTTTAAAGAGAGCATTGGCATCGGCCCCTGTGCTTAGTCCACCCGACTATAGTCGTGAATTTTTTATATATGTGGTCGCGTCTCAACAGACGATTGGTATGGTCTTGATTCAAGAGGATGAGGAGCTTCAGGAGCATGTCATCTATTATCTTAGCCGAAACCTTATTGATGCGGAGCTTCATTATACTCATGTCGAAAAGTTATCCCTAGCTACCATCCATGCAGTCCAACATTTGAGGCATTACATCCTTCTTCGCCAAACTTTGGTTGTGGCTCACATTAATCCATTTCAATTTGTCCTCACTAGAAGCATAATAGGGGGAAATTACAATAAATTGATTGTGATATTGCAAGATTTTGACCTCGAGTTTGTTTCGGTGAAATCGAAGAAGCCATTAATTTTTGCTAAGCTCATATCTAATTTTCCTAGTTTGGATGAAGGAGAGGTTCATGAGGACTCTTTCATTGATGATCACATTTTTCTCATTTCGACTGCGAACCCATGGTATGGGGACATTATTGTATATTTGAAAACTTTGAAGGTTCCTTCTCACCTCTTGTGGGATGAGCGTTGACGACTACATCATGTAGCGAAGAATTACCTCTTTGTTGATAACACTTTGTATCATCATGGGGTTGATTCCATTTTGCGTCGATGCTTAAGTCATGAAGAGGCCGAGTCTGTGTTGAATGATTGCCACAGAGGGATATGTGGTGACATTTATCTGGGATTTCTACAGCTCAAAATGTTTTGAGAGCGGGATATTTTTGGCCGTCCATCTTTAAGGATTGTGTTAATGTGGTCAAATGGTGCCACCCTTTCTAGGTGTTTGCATGGAACATGCACTCGCATCTTGCCCCTTTACATTCGATTATCACCGCTGGTCCCTTCACTAAGTGGGGCGTTGATTTTATGGATTGCAACCCAGCTTCGGTTGGGGGGCATCATCACATTATAGTAGCTATTGACTATTTCACGAAATGCGCAGAGGCTATGCAAATTACAAATTACATACTAGATTGAAATTTGTTACACATACATTAAAGCATGCACAAAACATTTACACATGTAAATATAATAACCGATCATCATAAGTATTTTTCATTAAAATATAGTCCAAAATGTGATGTCATAATACATAATGTCATAATACAAAATCGAGCACCAAAATATATTAGATGATCATACAACAAAAAAGTACATATAGGCTTTTAATCTTATGGAGGGTGTTGGTCATGATAACACACGACGTCTCTAGCTAGCCATCGAAATAAGCGAACCCATGTGCGTGGTACTCCAACCGCCTGCCATTGCATGGCTTCAAGAAAGTACTTGACTTGCGCCATGGGTACTCTATGTGTCAACCTAATGAAGTTTGTATGGATGATTTGGAGCGTATGCTCCGCATCCACACCTATAATGTCGTCACCCCTCCCCCTACGTCGATGATGAGGGAAATCGTTTGGCCTTCTACGACCAACATCTGCGTATATATGACCAAGTATCAATATATGTCATCACACAAAAATATGTATTTTTTATTTCAATATATCAAAAGACACAAAAAAATTAATAATTAAAAAACAAGTTTGAGTCGAGATTGTTACCTATGTCTCCTTATGCGGATCCTAGTTGGATGGGCATATCAGGGTCTCCACAGAAGTCTATCCCTTGATAGGGATAGTCATCTATGGCAATGATTTTCCTGTGCCACTAGAGAAAGAAGTCTGTTGGGTAGGGGTTGACCACTTGTCCCCCTTCTAGTCTTCGCATAACATTCACCCAGCGTAGCTGAGCTGGATCCCGAGTACTATGAGGAGTGATCTCCACTCTGGGGCTTATCCCTGGCACTCGCTCAAAGAAAAGAATTGATCTCTTAACTGGGTTTCATTTTACGCATTTTTCCCTCCCCATTTTCTATTTCGTTGGGTCTTCCATAATCTAATGCTACAAATTGATCAGTCGCCCCTACAATCTTAGTGGGATAATTATTAGCATTATACTATTATTTTATTTAACATCTTGTTTGTTTATGCTAAGATGTGTTAGGGCTCCTATTTTTTACAATTTCATAATATGATATAAAAGGGTATTAAAAATGGATTGCTAAAAATGGATACCTACAATATATGGTGAAACTAGGGATTTTCTTAATTAAAATGGTATTTTGGGACGGGTGTTCAACCATAAAAGTTTAGGAGGCATTTTCCATTATTTAGTGAAATTAGGGACATTCTTCAATACCTTGTGAATGGTCATGATATGTAAACATTTCACTAAGTTAACTCCTCGTGATGTTGCTTTGGGTTGTGATATAATACTTGCACTAGGAGGAATCGTGTCGTAGCTTGGATGTGTATAATAAGTGTCAAAACCCCACCCATCATCCTTCATCGAGCACCTTGGCGTGTCACCGAAGGATAGGAAATCCCCCACCCAACTGCAGAAACCTAGTTCGACAGTTACCCATCCCAAGAAGATATCTCGGGTGAGACTGCATTTGCATCGCAGGTGCTACTGACTGAGCCTTGCTTCGTCGGGCTGATATCTTAGGCTTTGTTTCGCTAAGCATAAGGGACTAAACCTGGGTCGAAGGGAGAAGAAAGGTCAGCAAGTGGTTGAATGTTGTAAGTTGTGAGGAGAAGGTATCGGTGTCAAATCCCTCAGTGGCTATACATTGATATATAAGGTCCTTTGTGGTAGTTTTCAGTTGGGGACATTAGTTTAAAGTTGTGTTTAAATTTGCAAAATAAACTATAGGAAATGAAATTTTTATAAAATAAGCGTTTTAAAGATAACAATTTTTTAGGGTTTGATTGGTTGATTTAGGCTGACATCTTCCTACGTATTTGTTTCCCACAATGGGACGACAGACAAACATCAGCCTATTTTAATGCTATTTAGGCCATCCGTAAGGAATACGAGGTGATTTTTGAATACTTTTCCATAGAACCATTATTTAATGGAAGATGTCTATGCCTTATTACATGAATTTCTTTTTTATTTTAATGTGACAATCCACACTTGCTAGAATTTACAGGGATTTTCCTTTTCTATGGCGTAGCTGCATAGCAGCTTATACAACTAGAGTAAGGAGGGGGAGAGCATGTGCCTCACTCAAGAAGGGGTGGAAGGTGCTCCTTAGGAAAGAAAGGGTTTTAGGGATTGTGGTCTAGGCAGGAGTGGTGCCAAAGAAAACCATTACCCTCCCATCATGCCAAGAATTGAGCAGAAGTAGCGTAGTTGTGTATAGGGATGATTTTAAGAACCCCCCTTAGATTTATATGTATAAAAAATGGGCGAATATCCATGATATATAGGAAGGAACTTTTGAAGGCAATTTTATCAATAATATAATATGTATATATACATGTTTTGGTGAATCTTTCATTTTATTATATAATGTTGTAAATATTGGATAATATTTCACTAAATTATATGATATTGTAAAATATTGGCGAACATTTCACTGCATTATAAAAACTTGTAAAAACTAGAGAATCTTTCATTGATTTATAAAAGATTGTAAGAAAATGATGAATATTTTTTTAATAATATTTGTGATCCGTAATTTATTCCAAGATCTTTGTAACCAGTGTTTGCATGTGAAGTTTAAAATGTTAATTACTCACAAATAATCTTTAAAATGCATATTTAAATAGCATCCATCAACACATAAACATATAACAGAGAGATGCAAACCAGAAACATAACTCAAAGATGATCACGGAGTTCACCAGACCTTCTGGCTACGTCTCCGGGCCACTTCCAAATGGGAAAGTCGATAGATAAAATCTTCAACCGCTTACAAATTGTGTGTTCTCAACATCACCTTTGAGTTCTGTCACTCAGACGTAGAAACAGACTTCAAGAGAAGCTTCAGAATGAAATTCTGATTCTTTGAAGTGTAAACATTCATATCCCCCTGATATAGCTGAAAGGTTCTGTGAGCACTTTTTCGTCAGAATGTCTGGATGCAAAAACTGAAGTTGGATTTGGAATCCTTGCGAAAAAACAAGTCTTTTGAGTATAAATTCAATATAGTTCTGAATTGGACCTCGGGATGCCAACTTTGGCACAACCTCCAAACTGCCTCTGATCCGTACAGTTTGTACGGCCTCGAACTGCATGCACTATGAGACTGCCTCAGGATGCGTGCAGAGTAAACATTACCTCGGTCTACGTGCAATACCACCTCGGTAAGTGTGCCTATACCTGCAAATGTTTGTCCTCAGGATCTGTGCCTGCAGCTGCAACCAAAACTTTGTTCCGAACTTTGCCTCGCGCTGGAAAAATCGTGGCTTTTATAAGCCAAAATGGTGGTTTTTTGGGTCGCGGGCCATGGGGCCAAACATTCATTTGGTAGCGTGATCTCTGCATCAGGATAAAATGATTCTTCTCCATTCCCTACCACGACTCAATGGTTTGGCGCGTTGGTAGAAGCGTTGGAAAAGTTGGAGGAGGTTGTGGGTTCAAGTTCACGGACCTCTCCATGTTACATTATGGATAAAGTTCATTTGTTATATGGTTTCCATGTTGAACTTTCCATATTATAATATATGGTTTAAGTTAAGGCTCCATTATGCATAAGGTTCATTTGTTATATGGTTTCCACGTTGAACTTTCCATATTATAATATATGGTTTAAGTTAAGGCTCCACATTATAAAATATGGTTCAAACTTTTGAGCGGTGGCTGGCAAAGGTGGAGGAGGTCGTGCGTTCAAGTCCACGAACCTCTCCGTATACATAGCTTTTTACACCATGTTGCATTATGGATAAAGTTCATTTGTTATATAGTTTCCATGTTGAACTTTCCATGTTATAATATATGGTTTAAGTTAATGATCCACATTAAAATATCTGGTTCAACCTTTGAGTGGTGGAATATCATATAACTACACGTTATATTGTTGTGACATGATATGGTTATATTATATGTTTAACATATGCCATGGTATGGTTATACATTTCGATATCGTATGGTTATACCATATGGTTTATAATATAGTTTTATAACATGAATTACATGGGTCCCCAAGGGTTGGGTTGGGTTCGATTCCCATAGCCCCAAAATCATATCTTTTCACTACTTTACTTTAATTATTTTTTGACAAAACTTTAACTTGAATATTTTGTGCATTCGGAGGTCTTTTCCCACGAAACAAGCGTCGTTGGAAAGCTGTTGATGAGCTCTTTCACTTTGTAAGCATGTATTTCATTTTTGAAGACTTTAAATTCTATCGTCTTTGAGATGATCCACCTGGATCAAACCTCCCCACTAGAAAGTTTTTTTACCACAAAAAGCATGAAATCATCCTACAATCAAGTGAAGACATGTCCATCTCACTTGTCCTGTATCATTTGTCCATTCTTGGAACCTATAAATCTGACTCAACATGAGAATAATCAACAATGCACAGATATTGTTAAGTACATTAACTCCTTTTTCAATAAAATCTTCATTCAATATTGTAGGGACCGATCATATAATACTACTGATTAGTAATAAGTTGAATATCAACATTGAATATGTGAAAGAGTTTGTACTTGTATCATGCTTATGCTTTATCATAGGAACATTATCAACAATAGTAGATGTATTGTGATGCAATGAGACTTCCTCTTCATGCTTAGGATTTTTTTCTTCCTTAACTTGCATAGACATAAGTGCCAAATTCTGACCTGCATTAACAACTTTTTCAATTGTTGCGTAGTTCCCAATGCCTTGTCAATTTTATATGAATGTGAGTGTACTATGTACTCAATTCCTTCCTTAAAAAAATGATATTGATTATGTTCTCGATAGAATATTTCCTTTCGATCATATAAATATGGGCTTCCCAACACAATTCCACAGATATCTAGTGGAACCACATCAAATTCAACTTCATCTACAAACTTGGATGTAATTGCAAACTTGAGATCACATTGTCTTGTTACTTGTAATCTTTTATCTTTGCATACCCAACCTAGTGGATAAGGTTTCTTGTGTGGTTTAGTTATTAATCCCAATTTCTTTACTACTTCTTCTGAAATAAGATTAGCTTGAGATCCACTATCTATGAGTGTGTCGATCTTGGTTTTTTAGTGATTATCCTTATATGAAATAGTGCATTTCTTTTTCTATCTTTAGAACCATTGTGATTTTTAGTTGTAGAAGCACATGAAGAACCAATGTTAGAATCATTACCAACGATAGTTTTATCTTTCACGCCTACGATTGATATCTTTGTTTCATCCTCAGATCTGATCCAAGGTCCTCAACAATGATCGTAGCCTTTTGCTTCCCTTTTCGATCCTTAAACCACTTCAGTTCCAATTCTGGATGTAGCTTCCAACAATGTTATGCACCATGTCCATCTTTTTGACAATACGAACATGAAAGCTTTGTATCCCCTTTATTCATGGTAGTTACATGCTTACCTTTCCCTTTTGTCTTTCTTTATTTTGTCTGACTGGATTCAGCTGAAGAAAAATTATGAACACTATTCCATTTTGACTCAATCTCTGTAGCTTGCACACATACCTCATCCAGGTTAGTTGGATTAAACATAAGTATTGTATGACGCAAATAATTATGCAATCCTCCTATAAACTTAAGAAGAGTTTCTTGAGTGTAAAGAGGTATACCCAAAATCAAAGCTCTCTTTCTGAATTCCTGAGTGTACTCTTGTACATTCTGACCTTTATCTTGCTTTAAGTGTTGCCAATCCATCATGGCTTGTTGGATATAGCCTAATGGATAAAATTGCTTCTTTAATGCTGAAGTAAACTCATACCAGAAAGAAATAATTTTACCTTTTGTAAGGAGGTCTTCCTATGTCTTACTCTCCCACCAGATGAGTGCGGTGCCTTTAAGATGAAAAGTAGCTAACTCGATTTTGACTTGATCATCCACAAGCTTTTGAATCCTGCAATACACCTCAACCTGCTTGATCCAATCATCTAGTTTTTATGCATTAAGTTCACCATTATATGTAGGAAATTCAAACTTAATATCAAGTTTCAAATAAGGTAAATCAAACTTAGCCTTCTCAGGTTGTTTCTTTGGATTTGAAGAAGCAGTACTGGAACTTTCAGAAGATGAAGAAGATGAGGAAGAAGGTTGAGAAGGGTCTTCTCCTTTTCCTGAAGCATTATCATTTGCTTTCTCCTTCTTTCTTTTCTTCTTATCCAACCTTTCTTGATAATATGCAAACAACTTTTCAACTCTATTTGCCATCTGATAGAAAGCTTGCAGAAGGCCTTCTCATTTTCTTCTCAGTAGTCTTCACTTGCCATTTTCTTTCTTCTTCTTGAGCCAATTTCTAGATCAAATGTTTCAAGCTCTCCTTCACCTCGTTGAAACCTGGATCTTGTTAACATAAAAACTTCAAAATGCAATGGTTAAACGCTCTGATACCACTTGATCTGTAATTTATTCCAGGATCTTTGTAACCATTGTTTGCATGTGAAGTTTAAAATGTTAATTACTCACAAATAATCTTTAAAATGCATATTTAAATAGCATCCATCAACACATTAACATATAATAGAGAGATGCAAACCATAAACATAACTCAAAGATGATAACGAAGTTCACCAGACCCTCTGGCTACGTCTCTAGGCCACTTCCAAATGGGAAGGCCGATAGATAAAATCTTCAACCGCTTACAAATTGTGTGTTCTCAATAGCACCTCTGAGTTCTGTCACTCAGACGCAGAAACAGACTTCAAGGGAAGCTTCAGAATGAAATTCTGATTCTTTGAAGTGTAAACATGCATATCTCCCTGATATAGTTGAAAGGTTCTATGAGCACTTTTTTGTCAGAATCTCTGGATGCAAACGATGAAGCTGGATTTGGTATCCATGCGAAAAACCAAGTCTTTTGAGTATAAACTCGATATAGTTCTGTTGCAACTGCAACTGTTTTCGCCAAATTTCTTAAATTTTGGTCCCCTCCTCATGATTTAGCGTGGATTTTAATCGTGTGGATCCTTGAACCTTTTGGTCGTGCTTTGATTTTGGATGGTTTTTGAGGATTATCTTTCGTCCTGGTTTTCAGAAATTGATCACGTTGGAATTATTGTAGATCGCAGATTTAGAGTTTGTTTTGCTGAGTTGAAAATGGGTCAGGCCTTTTGTCCTTTGCAAAATGTTGTTTGAGAGGCGAAACAGTTTCAATCGCTGCCAAATTTAAAGTTTTTGGTCACTTAGATCGGAGGCTGTCGTCCTTTTTTGCTTCCACCGTGGTGGCTCCCAAAGTAGCTAAGCACCCGAAGTGTAAAACGCTCCGCCCTCCGATGCGTGTCGCATGCCGTAGTCTTTTCCTTTTCCGCCGTTGCGGCTCCCAAATCACCTAGCCACCCGAAGTGTAAAGCGCTCCGCCCGTCAATGCGTATCAGTCTTTTAGTCGCTTGTCCGTAGTCATTTCTCTTCCGTCGTTGCGGCTGTGCAAAGCTTTCGTCTTCCGATGTCGATGTCCTTTCGACTTTAGATTGAGAACTTCCCCGCCCACGTCTTAGGTCATATCTTTTCCGACTCCAATATGCTTGATGGTTTTGTGGCACCCGTTACCTTTTAGGACCCACTTATGTGGCTGGGGATGAATTTACCCCGCCGATGTTAGCGTTCCTGGCCGCCGATTAGTTTCAAACCCATTGGAAGGTGAGGTGGTAGTGTCGGCATTTGTCAAGTTCTCATGATAGTAGTACACTCGGCCATTTCTTGTGGATTAGACGTTTTAGTTGGTTTAATTTGATGTTTTATTTCAGAATACAATCCCAGTGAATGATGCACGTTGAATAATTGCAGGGAGATCCAAAAGACGGTTCATATTGCCGCGGCGCGAAGGTACCGATAGGAGACAGGATCTCAAGGGGCGCAGGCAAAGTAAAAGACAAAATTGAAAGCAACAAATGTGCAGATCTAAAAGGTCTGTCAATTACTCAGCCGATAATGAGCTTGTGCAGAAAGGATGAAAATGAGGGATATGAAATGTTCGAAGAACCGAAAAGTCACACATTTGGGGGGAACCCAATCGGTCTACTGTTTTTGTTTAAATATTTCAAAGTTAGAAGTGACAGGGGATTTTTCCCTGGAAAAACTTGTAACTTAATGCTTGTAAGAGGAACTATTTCATTTTACAACCAGAGACTGCAAATTTTGCCTGTCGGAGGAAGTGTTATGTGGAATGTATCAATGTGATTAAATGAGCAATGTTGAATGTGAACTATTTCGTTTTCAGCTGTGTCTCATTAACTCTGAGGGCGTTCTAACTTCCTGAACCTATGTTCTTGTTTGAATGTTCTTCAGTGTATTTTATGATGTCTTCCACCATGAGTAATGGGGTCTTTTAACTGTTGATGAGCTATCGTATCATGTAAACTTTTATTCATGTTTATATGTTTGGTTATAAGAACAGCTATCTGTGATTTTCCATAACACATGAACAGTATTGCATTACTCATGAATTAATCCAGCTCTCTAGAGATAGTTTAGTTAGTATCTAGTTTCTTGCATGATTTGGATGCTTGTGAGTTCTAAGACGAGAGGTAAGAACCTGCGCATCACATTGTGACTACTCTTTGCATCTTTATCACCCTGCATGGTTAATTAGGCACGTGCATATCATACATTAAGTCAAAAATACAAAAAACATACGGTGGACCGGGCCGCAACTGGTAAACCCTTTTGTTACTTGACCCACGGTAGCCGGACCGCAAACCGGACGGATTCCCTACACCAAACAGTCACGGGCTAGTTGGGAACGTTGACTGGGGAGAATCCCTTGCTGTTGTTGCCTGTGAATTTCTAGGCCTCAACAGTTTCTAGCACTAGAAGGAGGGCCGCCAGTGCATGGATGGCCGAGGAAACCCGTTTTCCCGAGATTATTCCACCGGTAATAGTTCTGAAAGCAGTGGGCTTCATAATCCAATTCTAGAAGAAAGGAGTAAAGAACATTTGTTTTCTGTTGACAACGAGGTTGTTAATAACCTAAGAAGACACACCACGGCATATGTGAAGAAGATTGGAGGATTGCCGATCATCCCTGAATTTCCCAGGAGAGAATATAAAAGAAAAGATCGTCCTATATTGGAAGACTTAGTGCTGGTTGGGGATTGGGAAGAACTTGTGGAAACAGCCTTACAGGAAGTTGTACTGCCTTTGAATCAAGAAGGCCCAGATACTCCTCACAATTCTCCTGCTCACACTCTGGTTTGCTCACCTCCTCACTCTTCACCCAGACTCATGGCAGGCGTTAACGCCAGTCCACCCCCAAACCCACCTAATCCACCACCTGCCTGGAGAGCCAAATCACCTTTAAATCTAACACTTCCGTTACATGATTTACCTCAAGCCTTTGAGAAGATGCTGCCCAAATTCGACCCAAGTGAGAAGATACTAGTAGATGACCACCTGCAAAGTTTTTACTTGGCCATAGAAGGGTTAAGGGCGGGGGAGCATGAGGATGTAGTTTGCAGAATTTTTCCGCACACCCTTAAAGGAGCTGCAGCATCATGGTATTTTGGGTTGCCTGCAAACTCTATCCCTGATTGGGATACCTTCAAGAGAATTTTCAGAAGTAAGTATGCGACTCAGAAGACTCATGCAGCCCTCATGAAAGGACTATGCACCTTGAAGAAAGAGAGAAAGGAGAAAGTGCACAGCTTTACTCAAAGATTTGCAGCATACCTCAAGAATTTTTCTGAAGCTGACAAACCTTCGGACAAGGTCCTGATTGAATACTATACCCCAGGTTTAGGCCCTGAGTTGGCCATGTTTGCCAAAATAAGAGCCAAGCCTACTTTGGCCGAAACCTATGAAGAGGCGGAAATAGTGGAGGCTGAAAGAGAAAGTATCGAAGATTATTCCGAACAGTCAGGAGAGAAAGGTGTGGGAAGGAAAGCCTTATTGTTTCCTAAGTCTAAGGAAGAGAAATCACCAGATTTTGAGAGTATGGCAAAAATGATGCAGAAGCTTTCTAACAAAATCATAGACTTGGAGAAAGAAAATGAAACTCAAAAGTTCTACAAACCCTATTACAAGAAAAGAGAGGATAACAATCAGTCCCAACCTCCTCAACACAATTCTGCATCTATGAATTTAACAGAGGTAGGCATGGACAATTTTTGCACTTTCCATCAATAACCACACTTTGAAAAGAATTGTCCTCAATGGATAAACTCGGTGACGTTGGTTATGAATCAGCTGTTGGACTCTAAATTAACAGAGGATGGAGATGAAGAAAGAAAAGAGAGTACCACTTCAACGAAGGAACAAGAAGAGGAAACCATGGTTTTGTGGAATTCTGTTTCGTTATTTGATGCTGAAGAAGAAAATAATCAGGGCTACAAGGACGTCATGGAAACCAACGTAACAACAACGATCCAAGGGTCGATTAAAGAAGGCAGTCTCATACTCCCAAAGATCAAAAGGCTGCAGAAAAATGTTAAGAAATTTCAAAATAATTCCGCAGCTGATAAAATTCCTAAATTCACCATTACCAGCCAAGATCCTAAGCAGAATGATATGCTGGCCAAGCCCAATGAGGAAAAGATGAATGCTCATAAACCACATCCCATTGAACCGCAGATGGATTATGACATTGTGGAAGACATAAAGAAGATAAAGACAAACGTTTCGCTATTTAAAATGTGTAAAGTGCTGCAGCAAAAAAGAAAGATTATTGAAAACGCTTGAAGCATCGGATGAGAGGATGCCCGCTGACAATCGGCCTGAAGAGGAAGAAGAAATCGGAGAAACCAGCAGTGGAGGTAAGTCTAAAAGAAAACATCCACCTTTCCTCCTCACTTTCAAAATTTTTAATCACAATGTACATAATTTTTAATCACCAACCTACGAGTATTCGATGACGATCAACAGATTATAGAGTGCTTAACAAATGACGAGGTATTTAAAGGAGCAATTATAGACGATGAAGAACATCAAGCTGAGTTGAAGTATGATAATTTCATCCCTAAAGGAGTCAGAACGTTAGAAAGAATGTTCGATTTAAATGAAAAGTTCAGAAGACCAGCCAACGTGAAGACTCATAGCTTATCTCTACAGTTCGACCTGATAAATTTAGGGACTGAGACGAATCCTAAATACGTGAATCTTGGCAAATGTTGTTCACCAGCAGAAAGAGATAAGTTCGTCAGTCTGTTTAAACAATATAAAGATGTTTTCGCCTGGACATACGAAGATTTGAAGACATATGACACCAGCGTCATCAAACATGTTATCCCCATCAAAGCTGGCGTCAAACCGTATCAGCAATCTTTAAGAAAAATGCATCCAAAATTGGAACCGCTGATTCAGAGTGAAGTTAAGAAATTATTAGATGCTAGAATCATTTTTAAGGTCAGACACTTTGAGTGGGTCTCGAATCTGGTGCCAGTGAGAAAAAAATTTGGAGAAATCAGGCTATGCGTGGACTTCAGGAATTTAAACCGTGCTTCAGACAAAGATAACTATCTTGTTCCACCCATGGAGCAACTGCTACAAATGGTCTCAGGGTCTGAACTATTTTCTTTACTAGATGGATTCTCGGGCTACAATCAAGTATTAGTAGCTGAAGAAGATAGGTTGAAGACAACATTCAGGACCAAATGGGGAACTTTCGCTTACAGAAGAATGCCCTTTGGGCTTATAAATGCTGGAGCCACATTCCAGAGGGCTATGGACATGGCCTTCCGTGGTTTGATTGGACGTAGTGTGGTGATATACCTCGATGATATTACAATATTCTCAAAGAAGAGAGGGGAACACGCGTTCCATCTAAGGCATATTTTTGAACGCTGTCGGAAATATGGCATCTCACTCAATCCCAAAAAATGTGTGTTTGTTGTTACAGAAGGTAAGCTGCTTGGTCACATAGTTTCAAAGAAGGGAATCTCTATCGACCCGGAAAGGATCAAAGCCATTGAATAGATTCCCTTGCCCCATAATAAAAAAGGGATGCAATCGTTTATGGGAACAATAAACTTCGTGCGAAGGTTTGTGCCTGATTTCACTCAGATTGTCAAGCCTCTGCAGCAAATGATGAAGCAAAATGCACAATTCAAGTGGACTGAGATTGAGAAGAACGCATTTAACAAAATTAAAACTACTGTTGCACATGCAGCCTCCCTGAAAAACCCAGATTTCGACAAAGATTTTATTCTGTATACCTTTGCATCCGATGATTCACTAGCAGCTGTGCTTACTCAAAAGGAAGATGGGGGGGATGAATTCCCAATATCTTTCATGAGCACTGGTTTACAAGGGGCCGAATTAAATTACCCAGCCATTGATAAACAAGCTTACGTAGTATTCAGAGTAGTGAAACAATTCAGGCCTTATATATTAAAAAATCGAACCAAGGTGATCGTCCCATACCCAGCTATAAGGTCCCTTTTTGTACAGAAAGAGTTAGGAGAAAGAAGGGGCAATTGGGTAACGGCTTTTCAAGAGTATGACCTCGAATTCAAGCCAGCTTCTATAGTCAAAGGGCAGGGGTTGTGCAAACTGATGACTGAAAATGGGGACAATGACGAACACGCCTGGGAAGACGAGGCTGAATTACATTTGACAGATGTATGTCCTTTGTTCACAACCCCCGATTCTTGGTATAGGGATCTCGTGCACTACCTGCAAGCAAGACTGTTGCCAGAACATTAGAATTCTAAGCAAAGAAGAGCACTGCGTCTTAAATCAGCTTCCTATCAGATTGTTGAAGGAATACTATTCAGAAAAAATTACGACAGAGTTCTTCTTAGATGCCTAGAGAAAGAATATGCGAAGAAAGTGATGACGGATTTGTGCGATATTTGCCAAAGGTGTAGTGGAAGACAACCTAAAGCAGCCACACCACTAAAACCTGTGATGATCACGGAGCCATTCGAGCAATGGGGGTTGGATATTTTTGGGGAGATAAAGCCAAACTCTTCCCTACAACACAAGTATATTCTGACCGCAACCGATTACTTCACTCGCTGGGTCGAAGCCATCCCGCTACGCAAGATAAATGAGGACGCGGTTATCAGCTTCCTGTAGGACCATATCATGACCAGGTTTGGAGTTCTAGTTTCTGTAGTTTTTGATAATGCTACTTACTTTTCATCAACTAAATTAACTGCTTTTGCTCATGATAAAGGGATAAAATTGCATTATTCTGTGAATTACTATCCACAAGGAAATGGCTTGGCTGAATCCTCTAACAAAAATCTGATCAGAATTTTAAAGAAGACTGTAATAGAAAACCAGAGAGTTGGCACTCAGCGCTACCAAATGCCCTTTGGGCTGATAGAGTCACCCCCAAGTCTTCGATAGGAGTGTCTCCATATACCCTTTTGTACGGTAAAGAAGCCATTCTTCCTCCCAATATCATGCTACCTTCTTCCATAATAGCTCAAGAATCTAGAGGGTCGAATGATGATGTTTTGCAAATAAGGATATATAACCTCCTGAAAGCAGAAGAGGCTCGATCTAAAGCCAGAGAGCGCTTTAAGCAGCAGCAAGAGGTAACAAAGAGATGGTTCGACAAACATAAGGCAGGAACAAAAGACTTTGAGGTGGGAGATTTAGTTCTCAAGTGGGATCACCCCCATGATGAGAAAGGAAAACACACGAAATTCCAGCAGTTGTGAGTAGGTCCTTTCCAGATTGCGGCAAAGCTTGGCCCTTCCACTTATAAGTTACAAGATCTGCAAGGGTGGGAAGAGAACTTGCTAGTAAATGGTTTAGTTCTCAAGCCTTATTTTTCTTGAGTTTCATTTGTTTTCTTCTATCTTGTATATAAATAATCTGGCTTAGCCATTTTTGAGTCTTGGATTCATGAGGTTTAGTTTTGTTTTAGTTTAGATTTTCTGTTTTATTTCAATCAAAGAAGCAAGCTTTGGTTGCATGGAGAGCATTAGATTCCTGAACTAACTAAAATCCTTGATTATAAGACTGTGTATTATGATTTTATCTGATATAATTTCTTCTAGTTTAGCAGTTTTCCTAAATGGCTATGAACGCATTGAGTTCCTGCTTAATTCCTGTAAAGTAACTCAAGATTAAAGGGTCTGGAATACTATTTCAAGGCTCCATCCATCTCACACTTAAAATATGTCCTAAGGGGTGACAGCTAAAGACCCATGGAAAGGAAGCAGGGTAAACAACATATTATATATAAATGATCCCATGCCAAGAATTGAAAGCCAAAAGGCTATGAAGAGTCAAAACTCCTAAGAAAGCAATGCGTATCAAAACAAAGTACTGAATCATACGAGTATAAAATTGCCAAAAGTTCCTCTCCGTCCGTGAGCTGAAAATTAAATACATCTCTCACATAAAAGGACACTATGGATAGAGGAGCCTAAATAAAAATTCAGAAAGAAAGGCATGAGGAGGACTCAAAAAGGACAAAAGTCCAAAAGCACAAAAGAGTGCAAAATGGCATGGGAATGAGGAAGAAATGAATATTTTTGTTTACCAGATGTTACGATCATGTTGTGTCCAAGCTGGAAGCTACCCAAAGACAAAGGTAAAAATGAAACTCATACTCCTGGCCTCGAAAGAGTTATCTTGACTTTGAAATCTTGGCTTCCATTTTCCTAAATTGGACTACCCTCAATGATCAAAAGTACATCTATTTGCCATTTGGGAAATCGATACATCTAGAAGAATTCAACATGGTGGTTTATTATTGAACACTCTGGTACTTAAGGAAGAAATTACCCAGAGATCTAGGTTCACCAGGTAGTTGCCAATTGTTGCAGCTGCAACTGTTTTCTCCAAATTTCGTAAATTTTGGTCCCCTCCTCATGATTTAGCGTGGATTTTAATCGTGTGGATCCTTGAACCTTTTGGTCGTGCTTTGATTTTGGATGGTTTTTGAGGATTATCTTTCGTCCTGGTTTTCAGAAATTGCTCACGTTGGAATTATTGTAGATTGTAGATTTAGAGTTTGTTTTGCTGAGTTGAAAATGGGTTAGGCCTTTTGTCCTTTGCAAAATGCTGTTTGAGAGGCGAAACCGTTTCAATCGCTGCCAAATTTAAAGTTTTTGGTCACTTAGATCGGAGGTTGTTGTCCTTTTTTGCTTTCGCCGTGGCGGCTCCCAAAGTAGCTAAGCACCTGAAGTGTAAAACGCTCCGCCCTCTGATGCGTGTCGCATGCCGTAGTCTTTTCCTTTTCAGCCGTTGCGGCTCCCAAATCACCTAGCCACCCAAAGTGTAAAGCGCTCCACCCGCCGATGCATATCAGTCTTTTAGTCGCTTGTCCGTAGTCGTTTCTCTTCCACCGTTGCGGCTGTGCAAAGCTTCCGTCTTCCGATGTCAATGTCCTTCCGACTTCCGATTGAGAACTTCCCCGCCCACGTCTTAGGTCATATCTTTTCCGACTCCGATATGCTTGATGGTTTCGTGGAACCCGTTACCTTTTAGGACCCACTTATGCAGCTGGGGATGAATTTACCCCGCCGATGTTAGTGTTCCTGGCCGCCGATTAGTTTCAAACCTGTTGGAAGGTGAGGTGGTAGTGTCGGCGTTTGTCAATTTCTCATGACAGTAGTGCACCCGGCCATTTCTTGTGGATTAGCCGTTTTAGTTGGTTTAATTTGATGTTTTATTTCAGAATACAATCCCTGTGAATGATGCATATTGAATAATTGCAGGGAGATCCAAAAGACGGTTCATATTGCCGCGGTGCGAAGGTACCGATAGGAGACAGGATCTCAAGGGGCGCAGGCAAAGTAAAAGACAAAATTGAAAGCAACAAAGGTGCAGATCTGAAAGGTCCGTCAGTGACTCAGCCGATAATGAGCTTGCGCAGAAAGGATGAAAATGAGGGATATGAAACGTTCGAAGAACCGAAAAGTCACACGTTTGGGGGGAACCCAAGCGGTCTACTGTTTTTGTTTAAATATTTCAAAGTTAGAAGTGACAGGGGATTTTTCCCTGGAAAAACTTGTAACTTAATGCTTGTAAGAGGAACTATTTCATTTTACAACCAGAGACTGCAAATTTTGTCTGTCGGAGGAAGTGTTCTGTGGAATGTATCAATGTGATTAAATGAACAATGTTGAATGTGAACTATTTTGTTTTCAGCTGTGTCTCATTAACTGTGAGGGTGTTCTAACTTCCTGAACCTATGTTCTTGTTTGAATGTTCTTCAGTATATTTTATGATGTCTTCCACCATGAGTAATGGGGTCTTTTAACTGTTGATGAGCTATCTTATCATGTATACTTTTATTCATGTTTTTATGTTTGGTTATAAGAACGACTATCTATGATTTGCCATAACACATGAACAATATTGCATTACTCGTGAATTAATCCAGCTCTCTAGAGATAGTTTAGTTAGTATCTAGTTTCTTGCATGATTTGGATGCTTGTGAGTTCTAAGACGAGAGGTAAGAACCTGCGCATCACATTGTGACTACTCTTTGCAACTTTATCACCCTGCATAGTTAATTATGCACGTGCATATCATACATTAAGTCAAAAATACAAAAACATACGGTGGACCGGGCCGCAACCGGTAAACCCTTTTGTTACTTGACCCACGGTAGCCGGACCGCAAACCGGACGGATTCCCTACACCAAACAGTCACGGGCTAGTTGGGAACGTTGACTGGGGAGAATCCCTTGCTGTTGTTGCCTGCGAATTTCTAGGCCTCAACAAGTTCTAAATTGGACCTCGTGATGTCAACTTTGGCACAACCTCCAAAGTGTCTCTGATCCGTACAGTGCGTATGTCCTCGAACTGCATGCACTATGAAACTGCTTTGGGATGCATGCAGACTTGCCTCGGGATGCATGCAGAGAGTAAACATTACCTCGGTCTACGTGCACTACCACCTTGATAAGCGTGCCTGTACCTGCAAATGTTTTTCCTCAGGATTTGTGCTTGCCCCTGCAACCAAAACTATGTTCTGAACTTTGTATCGTGCTGGAAAATTCATGGCTTTTATAAACCAAAATGGTGGTTTTTTTGGGTCGCATGCCTTGGGGCCATGCGCTCATTTGGTAGTGTGATCTCCATGCCAGAATAAAACGATTCTTCTCCATTCCCTAGCACGACTCTAACGGTTTGGCGCGTCGACAAAAGCGTTGGCAAAGGTGGTGGTTCAAGCCCATGGACCTCTCCATATACATAGCTTTTTACACCATGTTACATTATGGATAAAATTCATTTGTCATATGGTTTCCACGTTGAACTTTTTATATTATAATATATGGTTGAAGTTAAGGCTCCACATTATAATATATGGTTCAAACCTTTGAGCGGTGGAATATCATATAACTACACGTTATATTGTTGTGACATGATATGGTTATATTATATGTTTAACATATGCCATGGTATGGTTATACACAATGTTACATTATGGATAAAGTTCATTTGTTATATGGTTTCAACGTCTAACTTTCCATATTATAATATATGGTTTAAGTTAAGGCTCCACATTATAATATATGGTTCAAACCTCTGACTGGTGGAATATCAATGAACTACACGTTATATTGTTGTGACATGATATGGTTATATTATATGTTTAACATATGCCAGGGTATGGTTATACATTTCGATATGGTATACCATACGGTTTATAATATATTTTTATAGCATGATTTACATGGGGTCATGGTGACATTGTCACAAGGGTTGGGTTGGATTCCCATAGCCCCAACATCATATATTTTCACCATTTTTTTTAACCACTTTAACCATTTTTGACAAAACTTTAAACTAGAATATATTTTGCATCTGGAGGTCTTTTTCCATGAAACAAGCGTCGTTGGAAAGCTGCTGAGGAGCTCTTTCACTTTGTAAGCATGTATTTCCTTTTTGAAGACTTTAAATTCTATCGTCTTTGAGATGATCCACCTAGATCAAGCCTCCCCACTAGAAAGCTTTTTTACCACAAAAAGCATGGAATCATTCTGCAATCAAGTGAAGACATGTCCGTCTCACTTGTCCTGTATCACTTGTCCATTCTTGGAACCTGTAGATCTGACTCAGCATGACAATAATCAACACTGCACATATATTGTTAAGTACATTAACTCCTTTTTCAACAAAATATTCATTCAATATTGTAGGGACCAACCATATAATACTGCTGATCAGTAATAAGTTGAATATCAACATTGAATATGTGAAAGAGTTTGTACTTGTATCATGCTTATGTTTTATCATAGGAACATTATCAACAATAGTAGATGTATTGTGATGCAATGACACTTCCTCTTCGTGCTTAGGATTTTTTTCTTCCTTAACTTGCATAGACATAAGTGCCAAATTCTGACTTGCATTAACAACTCTTTTCAATTGTTGTGTAGTTCCCAATGACTTGTCATTTTTATATGAATGTGAGTGTACTATGTACTCGATTCCTTCCTTAAAAAAATGATACTAATTATGTTCTCGATAGAATATTTCCTTTCAATCATATAAATATGGGCTTCCCAACACAATTCCACATATATCTAGTGGAACCACATCAAATTCAACTTCATCTGCAAACTTGGATGTAATTGCAAACTTGAGATCACATTGTCTTGTTATTTGCAATCTTTTATCTTTGCATACCCAACCTAGTGGATAATGTTTCTTGTGTGGTTTAGGTATTAATCCCAATTGCTTTACTACTTCTTCTAAAATAAGATTAGTTTGAGATCCACTATCTATGACTGTGTCGATCTTGGTTTTTTTAGTGCTTACCCTTATATGAAATAGTGTATTTCCTTTTCTATCTTTAGAACAATTATGATCTTTAGATGTAGAAGCACATGAAGAACCAATGTTAGAATCATTACCAACAATAGTTTTACCTTTCACGCATATGATTGATATCTTTGTTTCATCCTCAGAATTTGATCCAAGGTCCTCAACAATGATCGTAGCCTTTTGCCTCCCTTTTCGATCCTTAAACCACTTCGGTTTCAATTCTGGATGTAGCTTCCAACAATGTTCTGCATCATGTCCATCTCTCTGACAATGCAAACATGAAAGCTTTGTATCCCCTTTCTTCATGGTAGTTGCATGTTTACCTTTCCCTTTTGTCTTTCCTTCTTTTGTTTGACTGGATTCAGCTGAAGAAAAATTATGAACACTATTCCCTTTTGACTCCATGTTCGTAGCTTGCACACATACCTCATCGAGGTTAGTCAGATTAAACATAAGTATTGTATGACGCAAATAATTATGCAATCCTCCTATAAACTTAAGAAGAGTTTCTTGAGTGTAAAGAGGTATAACCAAAATCAAAGCTCTCTTTCTGAATTCTTGAGTGTACTCTTGTACATTCTGACCTTTACCTTGCTTTAAGTTTTGCCAATCCATTATGGCTTGTTGGATATAGCCTAATGGATAAAATTGCTTCTTTAACGATGAATTAAACTCATACTAGGAAGAAATAATTTTACCTTTTGTAAGGAGGTCTTCCTGTGTCTTACTCTCCCACCAGATGAGTGCGGTGCCTTTAAGACGAAAAGTAGCTAACTAGATTTTGACTCGATCATCCACAAGCTTTTGAATACTGCAATACACCTCAATCTGTTTGATCCAATCATCTAGTTTTTCTGCGTTAATTTCACCATTATATGTAGGCAATTCAAACTTAATATCAAGTTTCAAATAACGTAAATCAGACTTAGCCTTCTCAGGTTGTTTCTTTGGATTTGAAGAAGCAGTAATGGAACTTTTAGAAGAGGAAGAAGATGGAGAAGAAGGTTCAAAAGGGTCTTCTCCTTTTCCTGAAGCATTATCCTTCTTTCTTTTCTTCTTATCCAACCTTTCTTGACAATCTGCAAACAACTTTTCAACTCTATCTGCCATCTGATAGAAAGCTTTGCAAAAGGCCTTTTCATCTTCTTCTCGGTAGTCTTCACTCGCCATTTTATTTCTTCTTCTTGAGCCAGTTTCTGGATCAAATGTTTCAAGCTCTCCTTCAGCGCGCTGAAACCTAGATCATGTTAACATAAAAACTTGAAAATGCAATGGTTAAACTTGTTTTGATACCACTTAATCTGTAATTTATTCCAGGATCTTTGTAATCATTGTTTGCATGTGAAGTTTAAAATGTTAATTACTCACAAATAATCTTTAAAATGCATATTTAAATAGCATCCATCAACACATAAACATATAACATAGAGATGCAAAACCAGAAACATAACTCAAAGCTGATAATGGAGTTCACCAGACCCTCTGCCTACGTCTTTGGGCCACTTCCAAATGGGAAGGCCGATAGATAAAATATTCATCCGCTTACAAATTGTGTGTTCTCAACAGCACCTCTGAGCTCTATCAGTCAAATGCAGAAACAGACTTCAAGAGAAGCTTCAGAATGAAATTCTGATTCTTTGAAGTGTAAAACATGCATATCCCCCTGATATAGCTCAAAGGTTCTGTGAGCACTCTTTCGTCAGAATGTCTGGATGCAAAAATTGAAACTGGATTTGGAATCCATGAGAAAAACCAAGTCTTTTGAGTATAAACTCAATATAGTTCTGAACTGGACCTCGGGTTGCCAACTTTGGCACAACCTCCAAACTGTCTCTAATCTGTACAGTGCGTATGACCTTGTGCACTATGACACTGCCTCAGGATGCGTGTAGACTTACATCGGGATGTGTGTAGAGAGTAAACACGATCTCGGTTTGTGTGCAATACCACCTCGGTAAGCGTGCCTGTACCTACAAATGTTTTTCCTCGGAATCTGTGCCTACACCTGCGACCGTAAACTCTGTTCCGAACTCTGTCTCGTGTTGGAAAATTCGTGGCTTTTATAAGCCAAAATGGTGGTTTTTTTGGGTCGTGGGCCATGGGGCCACACGCTCATTTGGTAGTGTGATCTTCGCGCCAGGATAAAACGATTCTTTTCCATTCCTTACCACGACTCAACGGTTTGGTTTGTTGGCAAAAGCGTTGGCAAAGGTGGTGGAGGTCGCGGGTTGAAGTTCGTGGACCTCTCTGTATGCATATCTTTTTACACCACGGTACAGTATGGATAAAGTTAATTTGTTATATGGTTTCTACGTTGAACTTTCCATATTATAATATATGGTTTAAGTTAAGGCTCCACATTATAATATATGGTTCAAACCTTTGAGCGATGGAATATCATATAACTACACGTTATATTGTTGTGACATGATGTGGTTATATTATATGTTTAACATATGCCATGGTATGGTTATACATTTCGATATGGTATGGTTATACCATATGGTTTATAATATAGTTTTATAACATGATTTACAGGGGGTCATGGTGACCTTGTCATAAGGGTTGGGTTCGATTCCCATAGCCCCAAAATCATATCTTTTCACCATTTTGTTTAACCACTTTAACCATTTTTGACAAAACTTTAAACCTGAATATTTTCTGCATCCGGAGGTCTTTTTCCATGAAACAAGCGTTGCTGGAAAGCCGCCGACGAGATATTTCACTTTGTAAGCATGTATTTCCTTTTTGAAGACTTTAAATTCTATAGCCTTTGAGATGATCCACCTGGATGAATTTGCCATCTCTTTGATTCCTAAGAAATCACAATACATTGTGCTTTCACTTTTCCTTCTAATAGGTTTCTCTTTGTATTATTTCAATTCTTTCTGAAACTCATTCTCATACAATCACCGAAATCAACCAATGCTAAATTGAAGAACCTAATTGCTGAAACTGTTATGTAGCTTCTTTCTCACTAAACCATCTTAACTCTAATTTCTAATTCAATCTTCAGGAATAAATCACTCCTTGTGGAAAAATGAAATCACTCTAGCAAGAATGGAAATATAAAACTATTCATAAAGATAAAGCATATATATTATTTTTGCAATAAGATAAATCCTATATTACTAAATTGAAAGAAGTTAAATCCAATCACCACTCGTACAAGAATGAAAGATCGGTTTTATGTTGCGACACAACATCCAAGCTCCATAATTCTCAATTCTACTTGACCATGAACTACAACCACACAATCATTTAGATCGTTTTCAACAGTAATTAATCATAATGAAATCAACCTGTGATATCAATTCAACAAGAAATTAAATCTTTTTTAGTACTTCTAATTATCAAGAAATCCCTTGCATACCCTGAGAGAGATCACACATCCCAAGTAATCAACTGTTTCAACAATGCATGATTCACACACTTTAATTAACTAACTGTTTCAGCAATGTAGGATTCACACACTTTAATTAAATAACTATTTCAGCAATTTATTAAAGCTACAAATGACTAATTGATCCAACAACACACTACTCGCATAATCCACATACATGCATTGTATCAACAAATTATCACACCAAAAGAATTACGAAATTCTATAGCTATTTAAATCGGGCGAGCTCGGTGACAAGGTGGGCCCATTCATCCTAATAGAGCCCCCTTAAAAAAACTAATGCTACAGATGGTGGGACCTTTCCTACTGTTTCAAAAATTTATTTAATGCTGCATAAAGGTATTTTCTCTACCCACATTGAAAGGTATTTGCTTAATATTAAGCTAGAGAAATGATTGGTTTCTGCACTTTTGATGGATTCTCTATGAAAGTTTTTAATATTTCTATGAACTATTCTAATCCAATTCATTCTCAATGTCAACCACCATTCTTCATCCTCCTTGTGAAAAATCCACTCCTAGTCCCTTAAATCTAGTTGTTTCTCTATAAGAAAAGAGTTTGATATTTCTTCTCTCAATTTAGTCTTTTTCTTTTCTTTTTTTAACCTTTTGCCCTCTTCAAAATTTGGTCTATGGTGGTCCTCACTAATCAAATATCAAGAAATATTTATTTTTTTTGAAATGTAACTTAGCTAAAGGACACAACTTTGACATCTAAAATGTTAGATTTTTATCATTCGAGTTAGCATTAACTTATGATCTTTAACTGAGAGAATAACATGCACAACAATAAACACAAGAGACAAGAGACACAAAGAATTTTCCTCGGGGAAACCATAAAAGAGAAAACCCCGCAACTTCCTCAGAGATAGAATGAGCACCAATGGTAGCAGTAAAACCCGAAAACAGAAAAGATGATCTCCACAGCCTGTTCTCTTTCTCACACTTGAGAGAGATTCTCCTCTCTCACTCATGCACCCCAGTGAGTGAGTGAGTGTGTAATAAATAGAGAGGCTCACTCTCTATTTATATTCATTCGTTCACTTGATGTCCACTTCAACATGTCGGCCCCACTTAAAAATTACTTACTAGGGCCGACATCTCTAGGAGAGTCTAATAACCCTAGTTCCCCTCAACTGTGGGGAATTTTCCCCTTTGATCAACAAGGAGGGTTAAACTTAACACAATGGTGGGGACTATTGCCCCAACTTACAATAACTCACCTAGAGCCAACTTCTCTAGGATAGTCTAATAACCCTAGGGCCCCACAACTACGGGGACTTTAACTCTTGATCAATAAGGAGGGTTACCCTCTATGACTTTACATGACTTGTTTACATTATTGAATCTCCTGATATGAACATCGGGATAGGACATGAATCAATTACATTACAAATGCTTCCTGGAATAAACATCGGGGTACAATACATAAAATATACAGGTGAATCATTCCAAAGTTACAAATACATCAACACTCCCTCTTAACTAGGAAGGTATTCTATTGACATAATTTATCAACAAAAGTCTTCTTCTCTGTATCATCTGGATCATTGTCAAGTTATATTCATCGTCAAGTCATCTTCATCACTGGATCTAGAACAACACTGGATCTAGATCATAACTGGATCTGGATCATCACTGGATCATCATCAAAACTAGATCATCATTGGATCATCATCAAAGATGGATCATCACTGGATCATCATCAAAACTGGATCATCACTGCTTCCACTATCTTAATCAAATGGTGTTATCTCTTCATTCTTCTCATCACGAAAAGTTCTACAGAGACAGCCCTTTTTCATGCTGGTTGTAGGCCTAGCCTCCATGTAGGTCTTCTTCAGCGCTTATATCTGACCCTAAGTCAGAATGGCCCACCCAACACTTACATCTGATCATGAGAGGAACACATCCAACACCATGTTAGAAAGGCACGCCCAACACTCACATATGACCATGGGAGGAACACATCCAAGAACCATGTCAGAAAGGCCCAAAACTTACATTCACCAGCATGATAGGACACACCTACTATCATCTATGAAAAGGAACAACACTTACAATCACCAGCATGGTAGGACACACCTACTACCATCTGTGAAAAGGCACAACACTTACAATCACCAACATGGTAGGACACACCTACTACCATCTATGAAAAGGCATAGCACTTACAACCACCAGCATGATAGGACACATCTACTATCATCTGTGGAAAGGCTCAACACTTACAACCACTAGCATGATAGGATACACCTACTATCATCTGTGGAAAGGCACATCCCTTACAATCACCAGCATGATAGGACACACCTACTATCATCTATGAAAAGGTTCAGCACTTACAATCACTAACATGATAGGACACACCTACTATCATCTGTGAAAAGGCTCTGCACTCACATCTGATCATGTGGGAGCCAATCCCATAGTCACATTAGAATGGCTCTGCACTTACATTTGATCATGTGGGAGCCAATCCCACAGTCACATCAGAATGTCTCTGCACTTACATTTGATCATGTGGGAGCCAATCCCACAGTCACATCAGAATGGCTCTGCACTTACATCTGATCATGTGGGAGCCAATCCCATAGTCACATCAGAATGGCTCTCAGCCCTAGGTTGAGGATTCCTGGTAACTAACTAGGTGCCTCCATTCTCCCAGAGAATGGTCTTCAGCACTTATATCTGATCATGTGGGAACACATCCCTCAATCACATCAAAATGGCCCTACAATGATCATGTGGTAACACAACCCACAATCATATCAGAGCATCTCTACACTTACATCTGACCATGGAAGGAACCAATCCTCTCACCATGTCAGAATGGCTCGCGGACTCATCACTTCCCTTTGAAGGGAACCTTGATCTGGAGAACACCAAGCTTCTCCCTGAAGTACTCAAACTTCACTCTGGCTAATGGATTGGTCAACACATCAACTATCTATTCGTCCATCGCAACATATTGGAGCTTCAATGCTCCTCTCTGCACCATATCCCTGATATAGTGATATTTGATCTCGATATGCTTCGAACACCAGTTTCTCAGACAAATTCACACAACTCTGGTTATTGCAATATATGCAAGTAGCATCTAACTGGAGATCAAACAAATCAGACAGCAGCTTCCTCAGCCATACTGCCTCAGAACTAGCTGAACAAGCTGCGACATACTCTGCTTCAGCTGTACTCAGTGCCATGCAAGACTGTTTCCTGCTAAACCAAGAGATCACACCTGATCCCATATTGAAGCAACACCTTGAAGTGCTCTTCCTATCGATGGCACTGCCTACCCAATTCGAATCCACATAACCCTCTAGGTTAATCTTCAGATTCATATCATACTTGAGCCCATACTCAACTGTACCCTTCAGGTACCTCGCTGCATGCTTTGCAACCATCGAGTGAACATGTCTCAATGTGTTCACAGCAAAGCAAATATCTAGTCTTGTATTAGTCAAGTACATCAAGGAACGAATAATGTGACGATACATCGTGGCATCACTCATCTCTTGATAAATCATCACTCAATAGATTCAGGTTTGATGCCATAGGTGTGGTTATGGACTTGCAGTCCATCATCCTAAACCTCTTCAGGATCTCTATTGCATACTTCCCTTGTCCCAGGAAAATTCTACCACACCTCCATGCTTAGAAAGTAGTGCATCATATACAAGTCCTTCATCTCGAACTCAGTAGCAAGTCTCCTTCTTGCAATTTTAATGAGTTCCTATTTTCTGTCAGGAACAATTCATTAACATATAACAGGAGCATCGCTGGTCTTCCACCTTCAACCTTGAAGTAAAGGTTGGATTCTGCTTTACTATTAGTAAAGCCTAGAGCCATAAGTAAGCTGTCCATCCTGTTGTACCATGTCGAACATCAGGATCTTCTGTAGTCACTCCCTTTGAAGCGGAGCATCATTCTCCCTCTGTCTTTCGTACTCTATGCGCTAAAACATTCTATATGGGAGGGACAAATAGCTTCCTTTGCTACTAATATTCTATGTATCCATCTAGGGTCACTAGATACCAAGATCCTCTATCTTGAATCTTTTCAAAATTTCTTCTCGCACCCATCTATGAGCTTGTCATCTTCTTCAAGCTCCTCATGTATGTATTATCCCATGGGTGTCTTCTGAGCTCGTGCAAGGTCTTCTTTAATTTGCGCACATGATTCTACCTATCATGTGCTTCAATTCCCACTAGATGCAAATGTCTCTTCGTAGTCTATGCCTTATTTCCGTGAGAAGCCTCGTGCTATGAATACTGCCTTGTATCGCACGATGTTTCCATCTAATACATGATGGAACTATGAACTTCCCTTCAGGTCTCGATACGGCATCCTAGACATCATTCTTCATTTATTATTATTAGAGTGAATCTTGAACTATCGTCAGTTGTTCTTCGGAACAAGTCTCATCCTTCTTTTCTTGTAGGTGATTGTATGCGATCTTTCCTACAAGTCAAATACACAAGTTGTATGATTAGAAACATTTCATAAGGCATATTCATAATGGAAATTTCTTATGCATAAATATATGATCATGCAACTATTTTAGCCAATACAACATTCATCCATATCTCATAGAAACTTTCTAGATTCCTTCCATCTCTACTAGAACAACATTGATATTGTGCACTAATCCAATATGTCAGCAAAGAGGTTTCATTCTAGATAAGTAGCAATGGAGAGTTGTATAGCACCATGAGATATTTACCTATCACACACATATTAGTAATATACTGTCATTAATGCAAACATTCTATCATGCATAATACACCAACTGAATATAAACAAATGCATAACAAAACAATATCATGAAATGACAATTAAATACTTATCTTTATTTGTTTTGTGGGTAGAATCCTTCTTTCAGCTTCATCATCTTCTTCATTCATAACAACATCATTTCTTATCCAAATGCTCAAGATGGATAAGAGGCTCTTCAAGAATTGATTTCTTCATATTACTCATTGCTTGAGGTAACTTCTTTGAATCGTGAAATCTTGATCTTCAGTTGCTCCCATCTTCTTTTCTCTAATTATGAGTCAAGCTTCTTCTTATGTGTGCTCTTCCCTGAGTCTGCTGAAAGTAATTACTTCCTTCTGGCACACATTCCTTGAATGAATGAATCCCATGATCCTGGGAGGCCATTCAAGGTGGTTATCATAACTTCTGCATTCTCCACTTCTTCTTCTACCGCTTCAAGTTGTTCTTTGATTTGTAAAGTATGACTATATGGTTTTTGCATTCTGGATCTTCACATTCTTCAACTGTTTTCTCAAAGTCATCTTCCGATTTATGTTCTTCCCTTCAAATATCTTGGTCAAGGAATCAAACATCTCTTTCAGTGTCTTTAGGGAAGACACTTGTGGTATAAGGTGATTCGTTGTTGAATCAACAATGATCTTCTTGGCCTTGACCAAGTTATTCTTGTGTAAGGCTTTTAGCCTCATCTCCCTCTAGAACTAGAACCTCTCTACTTGTGTAGGTGTCCAATTCATTTTCTTCAGAGAGGTCATATACTTCCATGCTTGGAAGTTGTCAACTTCAACAAGATTATCATCAAGCTGATGTGATAGATAACTTTGAAATTAGAACCTCAAATGAAAATAACAAATGATTAAATCTTACCGATTTGAGGTGTCCATCCTGGTTTCGAAGCTGGTTGATTTAGGTTTGTCAGAGAAACCTTAATTTTAAAAAACTTGGAATATTTTAGATCTGATTGGATATAAATATACACCTCTTCAAGGTGAGTTGTCCAATGTACTCCTTTTTCTGAAAATAGTGGAGGGAAGCTCCTGGAACAGGAAGCCTTAGTTTGCAAATTTCTTCTGTAGAAATTCCTGATACTGTTTCTATGGTATCTCTATAATTAATGCTCCTCTATGTCTAATTTTTTTTATTGAGGTAGCCTTGTCTGTCCTTGTTCCAACACCATAGGTTTCATCAGAATTGGTTTCACCAATTGGGACTTACGAGTGGTTTTCCAAGGTGACCTATTTCAGGAATGTTTAGAATAGCAAAGTTGTAAGGACTGCCATGTGTCACTGTTTCATTTTCTGGGTCTAAAAATTATACCATAGAAAATACAGTCCATGGAATTTTTGGAACATCTTGATAAATTGCATTTGGACCTTCGTATCCCTAGATATAGCAATTCTCCCCAGGTGTCCTTTTTAGGGATGAATCCTGGAAGAGGCTGGAACCCTAACTTGGAGGAATCATATCTCCTAGAATATAGCTAATTTGAGGCCTATACTTGGATACAATGTACATTAGGATTTTATCTTCTACCTGTGAAAGTTTCATCCCCTAATACTTCTTAAATCTTGAGATATACCGAATGTACCAAAACTTATCAGTTTCATTATTTTAGGGTTTTTCAGGCCTAGGGTCAAACTAGGGTTTGACTTTCCTGGGGTTTCACCCAACCAAAAATATCGACCTAGGTCTCTAAAATTCGATTTTTATGAGGAGATAAATCTTATGTCAGGCTCACTAAAAAATTCTTCTTCTGTAAAAAGCCCTAATTTCCCGCACCAAAAACTGAAAATGCTCGGAATCAAATTTTGCCTCGACAGAAAGATGGGCTCTTCAATGGAGAGTCAGCCTAGCATACTTTTGCTGATGGATTATGGAGAGATACCAAAAAACTAAGAAACCCTAGCTTCTATAGCTACATAATGTCTTCTTCTCAGGTTAGCTCTGATACCATGTTGGATTTTTATCATTCAAGCTAGCATTAACTTAGGATCTTTAACTAAGAGAATAACATGCACATCAATAAACACAAGAGACAAGAGACACAAAGAATTTTACTCGAGGAAACCATAAAGGAGAAAACCCCGCAACTTCCTCAGAGATAGAATGAGCACCAATGGTAGTAGTAAAACCCGAAAATAGAAAAGATGATCTCCGCAGCTTGTTTACTCTCTCACACTTAAGAGAGCTTCTCCTCTCTCACTCATGCGCCCTGGTGAGTGAGTGTGTGTGTAATAAATAGAGAGGCTCACTCTCTATTTATATTCTTTCATTCACTTAATGTCCACTTCAACATGTCGGCCCCACTTAACAATTACTTACTAGGGCCGATGTCTCTAGGAGAGTCTAATAACCCTAGTGTCCCTCAACTGTGGGGAATTTGCCCCTCCGATCAACAAGGAGGGTTAACCTTAACACAATGGTGGGGACTATTGACCCAACTTACAATAAATCACCTACGACTGAATTCTATAGGATAGTCTAATAACCCTAGGGCCCCACAACTGTGGGGACTTTAACCCTTGATCAATAAGGAGGGTTACCCTCTATGACTTTACATGACTTGTTTACGTTATTGAATCTCCCGATAGGAACATTAGGATATGACATGACTCAATTACATTATAGATGCTTCCCGGAATAAACATCGGGGTACAATACATAAAATATACAAGTGAATACATTCCGAAGTTACAAATACATCAACATAAAAAAATGGTTTCAAGAAACTAAAATGTCATAGGAAAATTTTTTAGGCATTTCTGAGAAATTTCTATGGTATTTCCACTTTGTAAAAGTTTCTTGGTATGTCTCAAGGAAATGGATGGGTTGTGTTTCTAGTAACATATATTTTCATTACTCTAGGAACCTTAACAAGTTCATATTACTTAAACATAATATAAATAGATGATAATATTTGTGAGTTGTTGCAATTTATTTCCAAAAATCCATTAGTTCATTTGGAGGATAATCGCTGGTGCATCCTTATTGAAATATACTCAAATGTGAGAATATTAGTTGAGAGTGACGATATAAGAGGTTTTCAAAGCAACATGTCTCTTCTCTCTTCTCTATTGTGCAAGTCACTAACTCTGTAGGAGGTATGAAGGAAAATGAGAACTCTTCACATTTTCATTGTTCATTAAAATGCTTACTTTATTTTAGCATCCACATGGGAATCAAAATCACTAATGATGTTGTTAGAGGTGTAAAGAGTTCTCAAGAGTGAACTTTTTCCTTACACTTTTGGATGGGTCTTCTTTAATTACTTTATCTATGGAAGGAAAATGAAGGGGCATTTATTTTAAACCATACAACTCAATGATCCTAGATGTGATGCAAATATAGCTTGAAATCATTAATTGTGGATTGTTTTGTTTGACCATTAAAAATCTCAAATTGATAACATGTGCATTATACTTATATCCTTCAAAATTAGCTAGCCCAAAACAACACCTCATTCTTTACTAAACGTTTTGTTAGGAGACAACAAAATATTTTGTTCCCTTGGCGGAGGTTGGCCAGTCTACCTCTCTTCTTGTATAAAATTAGAAACTAGAAACCTCATAAATATGGGATTTATTACCTTTATAATTTTTAATACCAATGGCAGAATAATCTCCACCAACCACTTCCATTTTTTCCCCGTGGGATCTCCCACAACCATGTCTCCACTAGACGAATCAATTCCCCTTGGATTATAATTTACTCCTTGTGCTAAGGATCAATTTTAACCTGGGTGCAAAGAAATGGTAACAAGAACATGGTCTTCACCCTTTGAATCCTTATTCTTAATCCTTATGTGTCCCTCCATTTTGATGTTTCCAGCCTGAGAAAAGTCATGACCAAAATACTTTCACTACATATAATTTCTAAAACACAATTGAAATTCTTAAAAAATATTTCCATATATATGGCATGAGATGCACTAAAATGGCACATTTGAATAGTCCAAGACATGGGTATAACTCTTCTCACCATAATATATATATATATGATCTCAAGAATCCCTCTCCTTATATCAATCTCAACTATAACATGGATTGCCATCCTTATGCATTCCTCCTTGAATGAGTTATCGGCCATTATTATCTTTCTAGTTTGTTACCAATTGAATATATACCCTTCGTTGACCATAAATCCATATAGAGTTTTGAAAGTTTGATACATATCAACAGGATTGTGACCATCCCATGCTTGACATCAAAATATAGGTGCTATGGTTTGAGGTTTAGGTAACCTTGACCCTAAAACCATCATCCTTTGATAATCTTGTGGTTGCCTTCCTTTGACTGAAATATAAAAATGTTATAACCACAAGAAATTACATGTGTGATGGGTTTGTAAACTAGCATAAAGAACCATCTATTAAGGTGATTCCATGGGAACTTCTCCACAATGGTCTTACTTGAAAAATACAAAACCTAATTAACCTCAATATCCTCCCTCGCCACCATACTAATATTGTATTTTCTCCTCCTAAGCATCTTCCTAGGTTTTTTTTAGGTGACATTGTTTCTATAGCCTTTAACACACCTACACATCCTCTTCTCAGAGTTTCAAAATCCATTTTCTACCAAACAAATGCTACCTTCATAACCCCAATCCTTCATAGTATATTCATCATTCTTATCAAAATTATTGACTATAAAGTTATGATTATGTAAACTATATGCCTCATACCCTTTGCTCTAAAAAATTATTGGAAACTTTGCAGACATTGAATATGTTAAGAACCCATGTCAACCCCCCTCTTTATTTTGTTAGTATATTTTGTAGGACGCATATGCTTTGTAAGTCGTCCCATTAGTATGTTGTGTTATCCCACATTCATTGGGAGTGAGTAATAATTGTTAAGTCATCTAGTTAATATGTTACATTATCCCACATTCATGGGGAGTAAGAGTTGTTTAGATTAGACTTAGTATATAAGTATGTGTTGAGGCTAATGAAAGCATCAAAGAGTTATTTTGTATTGAGCTTGCTCAAAGGAGGCTGCCCCCTTGAAGTGGCCTACGATTAATAAAATCTCTTGTGTGATCCATAATTTATGTTATATCGTGCATTCTTATTCCTTATTGTAGGAGGTTCTCCACATCTGGTATCAGAGCACTTTCTTGGGCTCGTTGGGTGGAATTTCTAGGAATTTTTTTTTCTATTGTGTTTCCTGGCGCTGCGAGCCTTACAGTTGTTCTTCTTCTTGCAGTGGTATTATTCATCCGGATTAAGGATTAAACCCTATCTGCTTAACTGTGGAAGTACTTGGGCATAGTCCTAAAACTCATTGTGAGGAGTACCACAGGAACCTTGAAGTAGCTGGCCATTGAGAGGACCTGCCAAGCGAAAAGGGCAACGAACCCCACCAGATTGACTAGATTCCCATCTATGAGGAAAACCAAAGAGCTATCTTTTTTGGCCAAGTGTTTAGCAGTTTTACCTGCACCGTGAAGTGAGGGGCACTGCCCCAATACTCAAGCCTGAGACAGCCTTGGTGGCCGAGTGACTACCTTTGAACCATTAGGAAGCCGAATATACCTGGGGTCCATATCTATTTAAAGTTGATAACGTGCAGAATTCCAGAACCTATTTCAGTTGCTAACGTGCATAATTCCAGAATTGTCACAGATCATTTACTTCAATTTCTGTTTATAAAGCACAACTTTCTAGCACCGACACAGATAATTTCTTCTTCTTTTTATTCTTCTAAAAAATTAAAAAAAAGCAACCCCCGTAACACCATTCTCTTGAAACTTTATCCATCTATTCCTTGATTTAGCTCCGTTTCCCTTAAAACTTCACTATAACCCCCGTAATACCATTTTGCATATTCCTTCCTTAAGGACCCTATACCGAATTTCACTTCCTGAAGGCTGAAATTTCACATTTGTCAATTTTTAGGGTTTGTCATAACTTCTCTGATCCTCACCCAATCGCCTTCAAATTTCTCCACAGTGTTCATTTTCCATTTCTGCTTCATTGTCCGTCTCTGACAAATTTTCCAATTCCTTCATCCCACCTCTGAAATTCACATTTTTTTCTTCTTGTCCCTAAAAAAGTGTCCAAAACCCCATAAAACCTCAATTAACCCCCTGATTTTTTTCCAAATCACAAATCTCCTTTTCTAAAACCCTCTCCATTTTTGTTTTTCTACCCATTAACCTCAATTAACCCCTTGATTTTTTTCCAAATCACAAATCTCCTTTTCTAAAACCCTCTCCATTTTTTTTTCTACCCATTACCTTAAAAAACAAACAAACCTGCTTATGGTTGTCACCCGCGCCGGAGAAAATAAACAAATGGAAGAAGAACTTTCCACCATTAAGTCCAAACTCGAGGATCTAGATAAAAAATTTATCAGCCTCCATCTTCAGCATTCACCCATGAACAACCACCATCAGCCTGAGTCTTCTGCAGACACTAGTTTCTCGTCGTCTAGCAACTTTCACGGGTCGAAGCTGGATTTTCCTCGCTTCAATGGTGATGATCTGACTGGATGGATTTATAGGGAAGAGTAATATTTCAGTCCACATAACACTTTTGATGTCAATAAAGTCCCACTTGCATCCTTTCATTTGGAACATGAAACACTTCAATAGTTCCGTTCGTACATTAAAGCTCATGCAGAGCCAAACTGGACAGATTTTTCCCAACTCCTTTTGCAGGAATTTGGCCCTAATGCTTTTGATGACTTCACAGGAGCACTCACCAAACTTCGCCAAACTAGTACTGTGCGGGAGTATCAGACAGAATTTGAGAAACTAGCCAAGGACATCGAGGGATTGCCTGATGCATTCTACTTGAGTTGTTTTATCAGTGGTCTGAAGGATGCAATACGATCTGAGGCTAAAATGTTCTGCCCCAACACAATGATGGAAGCCCTGGGGTTGGCTAAGCTAGTAGAGGACAAGATTAAGGCTCAACAACGCTCCAAATCCACTCTTGTTCCATTCAGACCTATGGTTCCCCAAAGAACCCAAATTTCGCTAGCTCCTAGAACCACTCCTATCAAGCATTTGTCTGAATCAGAGATGTGGGAACGTCGAGAAAAAGGGATTTGTTATAATTGTGATGAGAAATTCACCCAGGGACATAGATTTGTTGAGAAAAATCTCTATCTCTTGGATGTGGATTCTCCACCCGCACCTAAATTTTTTTATGATGCTCAGGATCTAATTGATGATGATGGTGACATTCAACAACTTCCTGCTCCAGACGACGAACCATAGATATCTCTCCATACCTTAGCCGGAGTCACCACCCCATAAACCATGCGGGTCAGAGGGTTCTTCAAAAAACTTCCTCTCACAACTTCATTGAACCGAGGATCGCCAAACAGACGGATTGTTTCATCCACCCTTCCTCTAGCTTTGAAGTCATGATTGCTAATGGGGGCACCTTACCTTGCAAAGGGAAGTGTCGTAATGTGCGCATATCTATGGGGGATTATAACTTGCACTCTGACATGTTTTCCTCGCCCTTAGGAGGATGTGATGTGGTTTTGGGCGCTCAATGGTTATGCACACTTGGACCCATTCTATGGGATTTTGCTGAACTTTGGATGCAGTTTTCAATCAATGGTACCAAACACACATTGCGAGGCTTACAACGAGGGTCTCTCAGCCTCATCAATTCGCATCAAATGGAAAAGCTTCTTAAGAAAAGTTCACATGGTGTCATCACTCAGCTCCATTTCATTTAGATGCAACCTTCAGCAGTCTCAACTTCTCCAGTGGATCTCTAACAAATTTTGGATCGATATGCATGTGTGTTTGCCGAGCCAGTGGGATTGCCACCTTCATGACCCGAGGACCATCGTATTCCACTCCTTCTTGGAAGCGTCCCTACCAACATCAGGCCCTAGCGCTACCCATTTCACAAGAAGACAAAAATTGAGATGCTTGTTCGCGACTTACTAAAGCAAGGTGTTATTCGCTCTAACACTAGTTCCTTCTCTTCACCAGTCCTTCTAGTCTGGAAAAAAGATGGGTCATGGCGCCTTTGCATCGATTTTCGAGCACTTAATCACATCACAATAAAGGATAAGTTTCCAATTCCCATTGTTGATGAGCTTCAGGATGAGCTCCATGGTGCTCATTTTTTCTCTAAGTTGGATATTCGTTCTGGGTGTCACCAAATTCAGGTCCATGAGGATGATATTCCTAAAACAGCTTTCCGCACACATGATGGCCATTATGAATTTTTGGTCATGCCATTTGGCCTCACAAATGCCCCTTCCACGTTCCAAGCATTGATGAATAAAATATTTCGGCCCTACTTGCGAAATTTCATTCTGGTCTTCTTTGATGATATCCTCATCTATAGTAAAACTTGGGCTGAGCATCTCCAACATCTGGATCTTGTATTGCAACATTTTTGTGATTATCATCTCTGTTCCAAACAATCTAAATGTGTTTTTGGGCAGAAGGAAGTAGAGTATATCGGGCATATTGTTTCAGCATAAGGGGTTCGTGTCGATCCTGCCAAAATCGATGCCATGAAAAATTGGCCACATCCTCAGACCTTCAAGAGCCTTCATGGGTTTTTGGGACTTACTGGCTACTACCGCAAGTTTGTCAAGGATTATGGGAAGATTGTAGCTCCATTAACAACTCTATTGGAAAAGGATGCTTTTGCATGGACACCTGCTGCTGAGTGTGCATTTGAGAAACTAAAAAAAGCTATGTGTACCACACATGTTCTAGATATTCCTGATTTTTCCAATCCCTTCACTATTGAGAGTGATGCTTACAATAATGGACTTGGTGCTGTCCTCCTCCAAGACGAACATCCCATTGCGTTCACCAACAAATCCTTGTCTGGTAAGAATTTAACTGCCTCTACATATGAGAAGGAAATCATGGCTATTTTGCATGCTGAACAAAAGTGGCATCCATACCTCTTAGGGAATCATTTTTGCATCAAGACTGATCACCAGCTGAAATATTTCATGGAACAACGAGTCTCATCCCCAACACAACAAAAATGGGTTAGCAAACTCATGGGTTATGACTACGAGATCACTTACAAGAAGTGTAAGGAAAATCTTGTGGCGGATGCTCTTTCCCGCACATTTGATGACCATGCTTCTCTTTCAGCTAATTTTATGCCTATTCCAAATTGGTTACAATCTGTCCAGCAAGGCTATGTTAATGACTCTTCCTTATCTCAAATCATCCAACAGTTGGCCAGTAATCCTTCTCTTGTACCACATTACTCTTGGGATGGTTATTCTCTGTGATATAAGGGTCACTTGGTGCTTCCCCAGAGCACAGACCTTCATCAGGTTGTCTTCTATGAACTCCATGCTTCTCCAGCGACAGGGCACTTTGGGTTTCTCAAAATGTATGAGCGGGAACGACGTAACTTCTTTTGGAAGGGAATGAAAAATGAAATTCAACAGATGGTTGCTGAATGTGATACTTGCCAGCGCCACAAGGGTGAAACTACACTCCTCCTCAGCTTGCTCGAACCCTTGCCTTGGACAGATATTTCAATGGATTTTATCGACGGGCTCCCTAAATCTAGAGGGAAGACTGTAATCTTGGTTGTGGTTGATCGACTCTCCAAATATAGTCATTTTTTTGCTCTCAGCCATCCATATACTGCCTTCTTAGCTGGACAAATTTTTATGGACCAGATATTCCGTCTTCATGGCATCCCTTCTTCCATTGTCTCAGATCGCGACGCAACTTTCACAAGTCATTTTTGGACCGAACTCTTTCACCTCACTGGCACCAAACTGAAAATGAGTTCAGGATATCACCCACAAATAGATGGTTAAACTGAAGTCACCAACAAATGCTTGGAAACTTATCTTCGTTGCTTCACCTCTAAACAACAACATCAATGGGAAAAGTGGCTCCCTCTCGCTGAATGGTGGTACAATACTTCCTACCATACTGCATCTAAAATGACTCCATATGAAGCTACTTATGGGCAGTCGCCCCCAATGCTCCTTCATACACCACCCATAGTTCACCAATTCAAGCAGTTGACATGGTTCTTCGAACCCGGGATCAGATTCTCCACATTCTGCAATAGAATCTTCACATGGCAAGAAATTGCATGAAGCAGCAAGACGATCAACATCGTTCTGAGCACACCTTTCAAGTTCGTGATATGGTCTTTCTTTGTCTACAGCCTTATAAGCAATCCTCCCTGAAACTCAAAAGGCATAAGAAGTTGGCTCCAAAGTTCTATCGGCCATATAAATTTCTTCAGAATATTGGGTCTGATGCTTATAAATTGGAGCTTCCTCCTCCTTCTCGCATTTACCTAGTATTTCATGTCTCTTATCTCAAGAAAGTGATTGGCACCAACATCAGAGCACAAACTGTTTTACCAAAGCTAGATACAGAAGGATCCATCATTTTGGAATCAGAGGCCATCCTCAATCAGTGCACTCGTCAGCTTTGCTCTCGGGCCATAACAGAGGTCTTAATTAAGTGGCACGACATGCAACCAGAGGATGCTACATGGGAACTGCTCCTTCAGATTCAACAACAATTTCCACATCTAGAGCTTTGAGGACAAAGCTCTTTCTAAGAGGGAGGGGATGTTAAGAACCCATGTCAACCCCCCTCTTTATTTTGTTAGTATATTTTGTTGGATGAATATGCTTTGTAAGTCGTCCCATCAGTATGTTGTGTTATCCCACATTCATGGGGAGTAAGTAATAGTTGTTAACTCGTCTTGTTAATATGTTGCATTATCCCACATTCATGGGGAGTAATAGTTGTTTAGATTAGACTTAGTATATAAGTATGTGTTGAGGCTAATGAAAGCATCGAAGATTTATTTTGTATTGAGCTTGCTCAAAGGAGGTTGCCCCCTCGAAGTAGCCTGCGATTAATAAAATCTCTTCTGTGATCCATAATTTATGTTATATCGTGCATTCTTATTTTTTATGAATATCACATGGAATTTATGGATATAAATCCCAAGTGCTTACCTCTAACCTTGGGTGAAGGGAAATACCTCTTCACCACCTCGATATATGCTTTGCAATAATTAAGGTCAATATGATAGAAAAACCTTTCCACCTTGGTATGGTACAAATAAATTCACATAAAGATTTTTGAAAATGATCCTCATGTGAGCTTGATAGCTCATTAAATCTATTAAATGAAGATTACCCAAGCCCCATTGGCACTATATGTTTAGAATCAATCAATTGTGATGAAATTTCAAGTTCCAAAATCCTCTCATGGGACCCTAAACCAAAATTCTCAAAAACATTTATGCTCTCTATTGATTCATAAGAATAATCCACTAATTGGACGCTACGATCTTCATTGGTTAGGGTTTCCATTGTTAAAACCCTATCTTTAGCCTTCAAACTCTTTTATCATTCCCGAACTCAATTTGAACATCATCCATATCATTTACCTATGCACATAAAATTTTCACATTAAATTATTCATATTTTCTACTACTTAATCTTCATAAGTATTCTTTAATATACTGCATGCTTGTTTAGATGATTTTGCGACATAAATCCTTGAAAATATCGGTTCATCAAATGCACTATTTATGAGAGAAAGTGCTTCATTATATTTCTATATATTTTCTTTTAAGGATTTCTGTCCCTTATCATCCAATGCTTTTTATTATTGATTAGAATAAAAACCATAGCTTCTAGTCACAAGATTCTATAAATCTTTAGTGATAATTATGGGTTGCATTGTTTTACTCCAACAAAAATAATTTGTGCCAATAGGTTTATAAAACATAATATTGCTCATATAAATTCTAAAATGAGCAAGAAAGCAATGTATGATGAAAAATCACTACAACTTATCCCACTCCAAATTAGCACAAAAACACATCCTCAAAACAAGACTTAAGCCCACACATACATGCATAATAAAGACATAAGTTTTAAACTCTCAAAAACATAATTTTAAACTAAAAATGTGCAACCATTGAACAAACTTGTTTGGTACTAAAATAAGCTTATATTAAACTCTTATGAAAAACTTTCTCTTTTTTACCCATTTGCAACCATTACAATACATTTCCAATCTTTTTAATCTCTCAAAATTCAAAATTCTCCAATATCTCACTTTATATATATATATAATCACACACTAAATATTTTTTTTAAATAATAACCAATCATATATATTTTAATGATAACGAGTACAAATAATAAATCAAAATATATTTGTTTAATTGATAACTAATATTTTAATGATAACCACTACAAACAAATAAACTGCACTTTGATAAATGGACCTGGTTGAAATGTTGTTGCATCCAATTTAAGTGACATAAAATTTCATACTATAATTTGCAAAGTTGTTCATATAGCCCAAACAATATTTTATTTTCCTAATTGATTAGTAGAAATTCATTATTGCATTGCATGCTTAGCTAGTTACAAGCTCCTTTGTCCATCCATTTTTTATTGAGGTCTTTTTATCTTAAAATTATTTGTTTTGTACATATATATTTAATATTTTTTATGTATTTATTAAATATATTAAAAAAGCTAAGTTGAAAAATTAAAGATACCATAAACTAATCAAAATGTTAATTTTTTACCAAAAAATTGTACTTTTTATCATAAGATGGTAAAATAGTTTTTGTTTTGTGCATATAAGAAGTTGAAATTTTAAAAGTTCCATAAACTAATTAAAAAATCCATTGTCCATTTAATTTTTTTTGGCAGTTTTTTACCATAAAAATTGTAAGACATATCATAATGAAATAATATAAAGGCTACATAAATTATAAAAATGTAATTTTTAATATTTTAAATAATTTGATAAAAACATATTACTAGTTAAATGATATTGTAAAAGATCATTTTTATATAAAAAGATTAAAAAACATTGTAATTTTTTTAATCCTCGAAATCTAAAAATAATACTCAAAAGCGACTCATCAACAGCCTTACACAACCAAGACAGCTTGAAAAAAGAGTATATTTCATAACCGAGACAACTTGAAAAAGAGATTAAAAACATACATAGCTATCCGAGACAAGGTACTAAACAAATCTTGGCATCTCTCAATAAAAAAAAGTTTCATGGCTAAGGAACGCCCTTCTACTTTCTTCACAGAAAGCTTCCCTCTTCAATTAACCCAACAAAATCCTCATCATACAAACACCCACACGTGACATACCTTTAACGTGATCCATTTCTTGATGTTAATGTTATGACGGCTACCAAAGTTATGCTGACTCAACCTTTACAACTATCACGATAAACATTATGATCAAAACTATGGGAAGAAGAAGAGCGATAGCGGGCGTCTCTTGAACCGTATTAGCGGGCGTCTTTTGAACCGTATTCACCACACGTTCAACCACTCTATCGAGCAGCTCCCCTTCGTCACTGACAAAATAAATACAAAGTGAGATTTAAGTATATATATATATATATATATATATTTCCAAGTTCCAACATTAAAATAGATATGGAGAGGGAAGGATTAATTCTCACGTATAATTTGCATCCAGCTCGAAACCGCTTATTTCAGCAACACGAGAAAGAGCGTCTCTCCATTTTTGAATAGTTGCCGGGTCATGTCGCGGCTTCTCTTCACCAGTTTGAGTGTCATACGTTTTCTTTTGTTCCAGTTTCCGCAGGTCCCGCGAGTAAACTCCACCTTCGCCGTGCGTCCACCGAAGCTCACCAGGTTTTACATGGTAAAACACTGGAATTATCGGTGACCCTGACTCGAACATTTGGAGAAGCTCGTCCAAGCACCATTTTGACTCTGCATATCTCGGAGAAAATATGGCCACATGGACCGAGGCTGTTCGAATAGCCGCTTGTATTTGCGAATTAAAATTCAGTCCCTCCTTTAATTCCGATCTGTCCAGAAAGACTCGAAGTCCCTGTTGAACGAGGCGTCGGTAAAGATAACTGGCAAAGGTATTCTTTACATCGGGACCGCGGTGGTTCAAGAAAATATCGTATCTGGATGAGGCGGAAGGATCATGATCAGGCGTCGACGCAGCGGTGGAGGCTGAGGCGACTGCATGACGAAGAGGAAATTCTTCGACTTCAATTTTTAGGTCGGCCATTGAAGATCTGATTAAAAAGGCGCAGAGACACAGATTTTCGTATGCCTGTCTTCTCTACGCGGCCTTTCATTATTTATAAAAACCAATTACTTCCTTTGCAAGTCCTTCTTCCCCTACAATTTACAAAAATTAAAATATATTTTATGTATAAAAATGTTTTGTTATTCACTTTAACAAATATTAAACGATTTTGGGTTTATCTAAACTCAACATCTGTCAATATCTTAATAATATTTATGATGCTAAGTCTTAAGTCTTCAACTCGCACACTCTTCTTTTTAACGTGCTCAATACACTCTTCACCGTGTTGTCCTTCACGAGGGAATGGTCAATTATTAGTAATTTATTGAAATATTCAGGATATCTTTTAAACTGGTATGTACAAATATCTTAATAATAATAATAATTATGATGCTAAGTCTGAAGTCTTCACCTCGCACACTCTTTTTTTAACGCTCAATACAATCTTGAACGTGTGTCTTTCACGAGGGCATGGTCACTTGATTAATTTGTTTAAATATTTCAATGCACCCTACCCCATCAAAATTCTAATTAGAATTGAGCACCGTCAATTAGTTTATCTAGCATTGACTAATTAATTCATTATCATAATAAAAAATGGGACATCATTTATTTTTCGTCGTCAAACTTATACTGCAAACTGAAGGCTATTAGAAAAGTCGTTTTTCGATAGAATGCAAAATGAAAGGTATTAAAAAAATAAAATATTCAAAATTAAAGTCCAAAAATGTATTAAGTTATATATAATATTTCTAAAACCACTAGGTGGGAAATTGATAAAGTATGATTACCGTAAAATCAATATTATAAACATAATATACTTATATTAATATTAAGATATTATTAATGATAAAAAATATAATAGATTAAAAAATATAATAAGTTTTGGAATAGATTAAACATTTTGATAAGTTATATAATATATTTTTAATATATTTGTAGAAAATTCGAATGATTAGCCTAAAGTCAAGACAAATATTTGAAACAATAAGTTTTTGGAATGAATTAAAGATTTTGATAATATTCTCCAAAACTATTAAAAAGTCAAAATTTCAATCATGATATATGTTAAATCATAATTATATATAATAGTTTTAATAATTTTAATTATTATGATGATGATAGTGGTTAATGTTTGACTTAAATAAACAAATTATTTAGTTTGTTTTAAAATTGTATTCTTATGTTCAAAGAGCTGGAGGTGAGCTCACTATAATTTTGACATGTTAAAAGGTTAGGAAGGTCAGTATTGCAATAAAGATTATGAAACTGAGATCTAATGTGGGAGCTCACTATAATTTTGACATGTTAAAATGTTAGGAAGGTCGGTATTGCAATAAAGATTATGAAATTGAGATCTAATGTGGGTGTACGCAAGGCACTCTAAGAGGAAGTGGTTTTCATCCTCAATGTTTATATTCTCACAAAGATGGGAGATCCTTTCCACCCATGGTGTTTTAGGAACTCTCCAACAACCTATTTCACTATGGAGCTCATGAGAGTTCGTTCTTATATTGGGTACATTAATTTTTTTCTTTGAACTAGGTAAAATAGAGAGATACTTTTGATCTTCTAGAGTAGGGTTGATGACCTCCTTATAATATCTTAATTTTCTTTTAGCCTCTAAATCTTTCTCACACCACATTTTCTCTTTAAACTTAGAAGTAACAATATATTTAATTTGTCATTAATATTTTGCAATGCAACATTTTCGTCGATCTCCCAATGGTTTAACTAGGCCCTGCTATCTTTATACAAACCTCGCTTGAGCCTTAGGTGGTTTTAGCTAGAATTTAAAGCTATCTTAGGTACTCTATAGTCTCCCATGTTATTGATTTTGTGCTTCTACAACATGAGCCTACTCATAGCTAGGCTCTCGATAGGGGAAAGACCCACTTCTATAAGGAGAATAGGGTAGGGTGTATTGCTTTTAATTTTGAGGTTATACGTTATAAAATGCTTCTGGATTTGTTCAATCTTTCTCCAAGATTCTCTAGAGATGCTCCAACCTCAAACCTCACACCCATACAAGATAACAGGATTGACTAAATTTTCAAAGAGGAGCTTCTTTTTATCCCACATCACAAGGTTTGTTGATTTACAATTATTTTCAAGACCAAAATAAGCTTCCCATCCTCCATTAATCCTTTTTCTCAATGCTATAGTTCCAGTTGAGCTTGTGATGAATATCAATTCCTAGGTATTTGTAAGAAGACAATTCCTCCAAGTTACTATTGTCATATACAAAATTAGCGTAAGTGTCCTTCTTGGATTTGATAATCATAACTTTTGTTTTGTCAGTGTTAACAATCATGCCCATGGTAGAGAAAAAATCCTTAAGAATTATTAGTTGCTTATCAAGATCAGATGGACACCTTGCCACAAGAACAATATTGTCAGCATAGAGAAGAAGGATGATGGCTATTCTAGCTAAGATAGTGCTAGCACAACCTGCTTCATATATAATATATATTAACCATAATCATATATAATATTTTTAATATGGTTGGTAGAAATTTGAATAATGATGAAGTATGAAGACTATTGAAAAGGTCAAAATTATATATAATATTTTTAATATTGTGGGAAGAAATTTGAATAATGATAAGTATGATTAGTCTAATATGAGGAAACAAACAAATTAATATTATAAACATTTTAAATTTAATAGATTTTTTAGTAGAGCTTTGATTTTAGTAATATATATATGTGTTATATATAATTATAATTTTACATAAAAGTTAAATATCTGTTGGCAGTAACTAGCTCACAGAAGAAAATTAATATATCCAAGATTAGAACAAAGTCTCATGGACTCCATCGCGAAACAGGGCGTTGGTCTGTTCCTAAAACTCCATGGGTGGAAAGGGTTTTCCCATAGTATTTACTACAATAAAAACCTTTATAACCTCTTTGGTTGTTAGACTTCGACTCCATAGATATTAATTTTACTCCCCTCATACTAAAACTCATGAAATTTTACCAAAAACTTTTCAATTTTATAACAGGAAAAATGATTATGTAGTATAATATTAGCTTCTCACCATTGTTTTACATCTCTCTTCAGTATAGATACAATGGAGCGATGGCCTTAAATTATGAATTCATGATTATGCTCAAATTGTGCAGCACTACATTTTGGAAAAAGCTATTTGGATGATGCATGCACAATCACAAATTCACCAATGGATGACATGAATCACATCATTTCCATTTCCATAGACAACAACCCACTTTCAAAACACACTAACAACAAGTAGTTTTAAATTTTTAAGCGTGGCAAGTTTGACTGCAAAATGGACTAAAATATAAACACTAAAAATGCAATGGCCCCAACATTCAAGTTGCATTCATAAACTACCATGTTGTTCAGCTGCATTGGCCCTAATTATGACAGAGAAATATCCATTAACCACCTAATGTTTAACATGCGAAGGATTGTGAATACTGAATGAATGACATGCAAAATAACATATAGCTCTTGTGAAAATGAAGTAGATCATGTCACGGTGCCTTTGAAGTATTAGTTTATTATTTAATATTGATAGGATTGTGAATTATTTAAACATGCCAGGCTCACGTAGACATCCTGCACTTGTGCCATCCTGCAGGCTCACGCAACGATCTCCCAACCAGCCATATATATATATATTAATATATAAATATATTGAAATACATAATAATTAAATTAAATTAAAATATAATTTTAATTTAAAATAAATTTATATTTATATTTAAATTAAATATAACATTAATATTTATAATATATTTAATTTTAAATTTGCATAGAATTCGAGACTTTAAATAAAAAGATGTGTCTTTTGGTTTGATTCAAATCAATGGTTATATATAAAACACACCAAAGCTGATAGCTCCTTGAGTGCAATACTAAAGAAGAGTTTTGCACCTCGAAATCTTTGATCGCTATCTGCGCTTGATAGAGCATAGGATTTGAATCTATGTTGGTTTTAAATATACAGTTTCAATATCAAATTTTATCATTAATTATAATGAAACATTTAAATTGAAAAATCAATTAACAAACAACTCATAGAAAGGTTCAATGTATTTTTGAAAACCTAGTGTTTTTTGGAGTTTCCACAACCTACTATGTTTTAAACCAAGGGTGAGTGGATTCTAAGGAATTATTTAAATTTTAGGTTAATTTGATTTATCCATTAAAATATTTTATCAATCCAAATTCAAAATGATTTCCCAATCCAAAATTCAAATAAAATATTTTCCCAATCCAAATTCAAAATGTTTTCCCAATCCAAAATTCAAATAAAGGAAAAATAGTATTCAAATAATGTTGTAAATAAATCGAAGTAAATTAATCTTTTTATTATTAAGACGATGTCAACGCAATTTTTTTAATTTAATAACAATTTATATTTATGAATTTTTGAAACTCAAAATCAAGATGTTGTAATTTATGTAAGTAAATTCAAAAACAATATCAAAATGTTATGAACTCTTCTTTACAATAAAAAATGAATGGGGAGGTAGATGCGGGTGGGATTATCTTCTATCCCAGAGGAAACTCAGTCACGTTTTATTCCTGGGGAATAGGATATAGATCCAATAATGAAGCGGAATGAATCTCGCTTCTCCTCGGTTTGGATCTGACAAGGCAGAATAATATTTCAAATCTGTGACACACCTCCAAAATCCATAATAATAATAATAATAATAATAATATTCTTTATATAACATATATCTAAAGACACATTATTAAAGTCCCTAACCGTAACAGGGCATTATTGAACATTGAGAGTTTATTGCATATTCTTGGCATTACTTGCTCATTCAACCTTTCATCAATCTTAAAACCCAGTTCTGACAATTAGGCTTCAATTCAATTAACTGTTTTAATCCTGATTTGCTAAGTTTATTGTTCTTTTCGCAGTGATCATTCCACAATGATCATTCTTCAAGTTATCCTTTTGCAACGACCCTTTCACAATGATCATTCCACAAGGACCCTTCCGCAATTATGGATTGCGGATTGCGAGTCTCCATTAAACTATATACAAAATTTTACCTTCCACAATGATCATTCCGCAATGACCATTCCGCAAATGCGGATTGCAAATCACAGGTATCCATTAAATTAAAAAAAAAAAACTAACCTTCCGCAATGATCTTTCTGCAAATGCGGATTGCGTATTGCGGGTTGTATTTTTAACATTTTAGAAGAGTCCTTCCACAATTTAACTTCAACAATTAGTATTTCACAATGTTCCTTCGACAATTGCCGATTGCGAAATGCGGGTTGCAATTTTAAACTTTTCGAATTATTCTCCCGTAATTATCCTTCTACAATGTGGATTGCGGATTGTAAGTTTTATTTTAACATTTCTAGGAATTAATCTCCCGCAATCCACCTTTCGCAATGTGGATTGTGGATTGCAGGTTGTACTTTAAACTTTTAGAAATAACCCTCTGCAATTAACCTTCTACAACTACGGATTGCGGATTGGGGGTTTTATTTTTGACCTTTTAGAATTATTCTTCTGCAATTATCCTTCCGCAATGAGGATTGCGGGTTTTATTTTAATTTTTTTCAGAATTAATTCCTTTGTAATTCACCTTCTGCAATGCGGATTGTGGATTGTGGGTTGTACTTTAAACTTTTAGAAATAACCCTCCACAATTAACCTTCCGCAACTATGGATTGCGGGTTTCTTTTCTTAACGTATTAGAAATATCCCTCTGCAATCTTATTCTTTCTGTAACTCGATGTTTCCGCAATTGAGTTTCCACAACAACTCTTACGCAAGGTCCTTTCCATTTGCAATTTCCTTTTTCGCAAGATTCTTTCCGCAATTGTGGATTGCGGGTATGTAATTCCTAATTTTCCAAAAAATGACTTTCGCAATCATGCGGCTGCAAAGGTCCTTTCCACAATCAGATTGCAGGTACACCTTTCCACTTTTCCCAAAAATGGGATTTCGCAATTTTCCTCCTGTAAGTATATTTTTCCGCAATTCCTGATAAAAGTCGATAACTTGCAGAATGTTTCCTGGCCGTTGATCTTTTATCAAGTGCAGAACTTCATTTTACTTTGCGGGTCAATTATATTACTTGCAGGTTCACCTTGTGATCTCTTTCCCTATCATTGATCCATCTTTTCTCTTTTAATCTGGATCGTCCAATCTCTGTCGAATGAATTGAATGTACTCCTTGAAATCTTGCATTGATTGATACCGTAGTTATACTTGTATATTTATTTGTTTCATTCAATGGTTTCCATTCTTTGATGGGCTTACTATCCTGAGTAATTTGGGAAGATTCTTTTAGATATGATTACTAAACTTTATTAACACTCGAAAACCATCCATGATGGGCTTATTACTAGGCATGGTAAATAAATATTTGTTGTTGCGAATAGTTGGGCATCTTGCTTAAAAGCGTAATGTGGATTACAACGATTCCCATAAAATATGATTGTTTAACGGATAAAGTAATGATTGATCGGATATTTGTAGAACTATTCCATAATACATTATGAGGTTAATTTAATAGGAATAATTTATAGACATGTAAATAATTTAAAGAACGAGTATTGAATTCAATACCATAACAGATCAACAACATTCAGATCTAAATAATTATGCTCATAATGAATTACTAATTACTACAGTAATACAATTAGTGGAAATCCTTGATGCAGGTATGGATGCCTGATCTTAGATGCGTTAAGAAATAATCTAACATTTTACAAATATGATATACTACAGAAAACATAGATTCGATCGACACTTTAATTCCGTAAATGAAGATTAAGGAAATATTTAGGAAAACAATGCAAATAGGAAATATACAGTCGAATAAAGGATTATACTTTGCAGATTAGAAATATACGATTTCATTCCATTAGGTACAGGATCCAAGTATAACAACAGTAAGCTAATTGAAATCAATTAGAATTTACATTAACCTACTTCAGATCTAGGATTTAACCATATTCTATAGCATTAAAAATACAAAGTATAAACCTGGCACCAACGTTGGGAAAACAAAGTGGAGAAGTTGTTCCTCCCAACCAAATCCTAGAGCAACCATGCTATTTTCCCCAAAAGCCCCGATCCTGTTCACTTAACCACAAGAGAAAAATATTTCAATGCGCCATCTCTTGCATTTCACAGATGTTAATCCTCTTCCAATGCTAGCCTCCTTCTTCTTATGTACATACTATTATATATTATTTTTCCTAGGACTTGGTCATTTATGAACCTTCTGCTCTTTAGAACTCAACTAGGAGTTACGACCAGATTTTTGGGGATGATGTCTCCTACATCTTGAGTTCTCACTCAATGGTTTATGCCACTTGTATTTTTCCTCTTGTGGGTCAGCAAACACTCTTCAAAAGATATATCCACTTTTGTCCCCTTCAGCATATTTTATTAAATAAAATTGTTTTTATTACAAATTGTTTTATTCTTGAGTTTTTTGTCAAAAATAATAAAAATAATAAAATAATAAATAAAGTATTTTTACAGCATAATTAATAATTATTATTAATTCAGGGGGTATTACATACACATCCCCTTAGAAGATAATACCATCCTCAGTGTTATAACTTTTATTTTCATTCTTCCATTACATCTTCTTGGAATAAGTCTGGATATGCCTCCCACATATTACTTTCCAGCTCCCAAGTAGCTTCTTTCGGACTAAGGTGCTTGCATTGCACCTTGAACTGTCCGATGGTACGGTTTCAGAGTAAAAGTTCTCTCCTGTCAGGAATGCGCTCTGGCCCCACTTGGAACTCTCCTTCAAGTTCCACCTGGATTACATTCCAATCAATCACATGAGAAACATCATGAACATATCTTTTCAATATAAAAATGTGAAACACATTATCCACTTTTATATTGGGTGGTAGGGATAATTGGTACGTGAACCACCCTACTTTAACTAAACTTTCAAATGGATCGCAATACCTGGGTGACAATTTTGAATACTTTCCCAGTCTCAAGGAACTTTTCTTAGGCTTTACCTTTATATATACATGATCACCCACCTGGAACTCTCTAGGAGTTATTTTTAAATCAGCATAAATTTTCTGACTGTCTTGGGAAACCTTCAAATTATGTTGTACTTGTTTCACGGTTAGTTCCATATCTTTTAATAAATCAGTTCCTAACATTAACCTATCAACTGGGATTCTCCACGAGATTGGAGTATTACACTTACGTGCATATAATATTTCAAACGGAATCATACCTACAAAAGCTTGGAAATTATTATTATATTAAAATTCTACCAAGTGTAGGTAGTCTATCCACTTATCTGGTTTGTCCACGACTTACATCCTTAGCATGTCCTCTAAGACTTGATTTACTCTTTCAGTCTTCCCATCTGTTTGTGGATGATATGCAGTACTGAAATTTAACTGGATGCCCAAACATTTAAACAAGGATTTCCAGAAGTTACCTGTGAACTTTGCATCTCTATTTAAGACTATTACTTTCAGTACACCATGTAGCCTGAATATTTCTTTCATGAAAATAACTACAATGTTAACAGCTTTATAGGTAGATTTAACAGGTTTAAAGTGAGAAGATTTACTTATTTTTTCAACTATGACCATGATTGAATCATGCTGTCATAAATTATTTGGCAAGCCTATTATAAAATCCATACTAACGGTTTCCCACATCCATTTCGGAATGGGTATTGGCTACAGAAAACTTGCAGACTGGGAAAGTATTCAAAATTGATCAAGGTGGTTGCTTGATCTGTTGTTTATTAAACACATGAATGCAGCAGGTGCATTTTTCAACCCGAAAGGCATAATGACAAACTCATAGTGATCGTAACAGGTCCTAAATGTTGTTTTAAACATATCCTCATCTTTTATTTGTACTTGATGATAACCAAACCTTAATTCTATCTTTGAAAAGATAGTTTCTCCGCAAAATTGACCAAATAGATTATCTATAAGGGGTAGTGGATATCAGTTCTTAATAGTCATCTTATTTAACTGTTGATAATCTATACATAATCTTAATGTTCCATCCTTCTTTTTCACAAACAAGACCGGTGCTCCCCACGGAGAAACACTAGGTCGAATGTACTTTTTATCAATTAGTTCATGTAGTTCTGATTTCATCTCTGTAAGTTCTATTATATTCATTCGGTATGGAGCTTTCAATGTTGGTACTTCTCTAGGTATCAAATCAATTGTGAAGTCAATGTTCTTTTTTTAAGGAAGTTTGGGGACTTCTTTCGGAAAGATATCTTCAAACTCCTTCAAGACTGGTACGTCTTCTAGTTTAAGTTTGTTACTATTTTAATTATAATTCATTATATAGACTACAAACAATTTACATCCTTTTCTTATGGATATTTTCATTTGTAATGCAGATATTTCGATCCAACCTCCAGTTGCCGAGTTATGTCGAGTTGAAAGTCGCATGAAAATGTCATTTAGGGACACTTGGTCACTCTCGTTCTTGGAGCAAAAAACCAAACAGAGCAGCAATATTGCATGTTGTTGGCTTTGGCAAGTGTGTATGGGAAATGCTAATATGGGAACACTACCAATATTGGCATGGTGGAGGGTTTTGCAGAGTTGACCCACCAATGTGAGAGTTACATTGAGGGAAACTGAGCAAAAACTAGTTTACGAAACTGATACAGAAAAAATCAATGGGCCATGCAAACGTGGTAGAGAGGCCCCCCTAGAGGTAATGGAATTCCACGAGACTAGCAGAGTCGACGGTTAGTCGATCCGAAATTCGGTTGTCGATTTATGTCGAGTTGAAAGTCGCATGAAAATGTCATTCAGGGACACTTGGTGATTCTCGGTCCAGGAGAGAAAAACCAAACGGAGTATCAAGATTGCATGTTGTTGGCTCCGGCAAGTGTGTATGGGAAATGCCAATATGGGACACTACCAATACTAGCACAGTGGAGGGTTTTGTAGATTTGACACACCAATGTGAGAGTGGCATTGAAAGAAATTGAGCAAAACCCTAGTTTACGAAATTGGTGCACAATGAAGTCACTCAAACATGAAAACATGGTGGATAGGTCCCCCTAGAGGTAATGGAATTCCAGGAGACCAACGGAGTCGATGGTTCGTCGATCCGACCTCTGGTTGTTGAGTTATGTTGAGTTGAAAATCGCATGAAAATGTCGTTCAAGGACACTTGGTGACTCTCAGTCCAAGAGCGAAAAAACAAACGGAGCAACAAGATTGCATGCCATTGAATCCAGAAAGTGTGTATGGTCAATGCTGATATGGGAACACTACCAAGACTGGCATGGTGGAGGGTTTTGCAGATTTGACCCACTAATGCGAGAGGTTCATTGAAGGAAACTGAGCAAAACCCTAGTTTACAAAATTGATGCACAATGAAGTCACTAGGTGATGCAAACAAGGTGGAAACTAGTCATGATGTCGCATTTTGGCATGAGATTTCATATTTTGAATAGGGCATAAGTTTCCATTGTATAGACATTGGGAACGATGTTCCATTTTTCCAAAAAGTGTATATGATTGGAACAATTTTTCATATGAATAGATGATAGACAATAACAAAGTGGAATAACTTAACAAAGTTCCCTTGACCTTACACACATCATGCAAGGAATTTCACAGAAATCATACACATATCGAGATAAGTGTTAATGTTATTTTAATTTTTCTTCCAATAAGATATTCCAACCAGAAATATAGATGAACACAAGAAATGATAACCAGCAGTAGAGAGAATATGCAAATGAGATCTCACATAGACAGACAACCCAAGAGATATAGGTAGAACTCATCATGCAATAGCGCTCGGGCATGCCTCTAGGCCAGGTTTTGTAAACTAGGGTTTTGCCCCAGTAACCACCATGCAACCCTGGAAACCGTGCATCTACCTTGTGAAACCCTATTTCAGGAGGCCAAAGGTGGCCTGCCCGTGGAAGCCATGCCAAAACACACTTGCAGGATCTAACGAAATCAAAAATTGCCACCCGGTTTGGTTTTTGGACCCCGACCTTGAATTGGACCAAGTGTCCCTGAAGATATTTTGTAGGCCTACTGTAACTTGCCATAGAACGTTGACCGGGGATCTGATCGATGAACCGTTAGTTAAATTGGGATTGTGTCTAGGGTGACCTCCTACCAGACTCTCCACGGCTCAGGCATGCCTCCAGGCTAGATTTTGCAAACTAAGGTTTCTCCCCAGTAACCACCATGCAACCATGGAAACGGTGCATTGGCCCTGCAAAATCCTGTGTCGAGTAGTCAGGGGTAGCCTTCACATGGTGAATATGCCTAAAAAAACATACAGGAACTGAAAAAATCATAAATTGCCACCCGGTTTGGTTTTTGGACCTTGGCCTTGAATTGGCCCAGGTGTCCCTAAACGGGTTTTGCAGGCCTACTGCAAATCGCCATAAAACATTGATCAAGTCTCTAATCGACGAACCGTTAGTACCAATGGGATCATGGCATGGAATTATTTCCATGCTGGCCTCCCCCCTGATTTTGCACGGCTCGGGCATGCCTCTAGGAAAATTTCTTCAAAATAGGGTTTCGCCTAGTGGGGTCCATGCAACCCTGGAAACATTGTATTGTCCCTACAAAAACATGTACCTAGTGGGTGAGGGTGGACTACCCATGGTAGCCATGCCCAAACACACCTATGGGAGCCGAAGGATTCAAAAATTGGCACCCGGTTTGGTTTTTGGACCCCGACCTTGAATTGGCCCAGGCGTCCTTGAATGGCTTTTGCAAGCCTACTGCAACTTGCCATAGAACATTGATTGGGGCTCCAATCGATGAAGCGTTGGTTCTGTTGGGATCGTGGCATAGGATTATGGCCAAGGTGGGCTTCTCCCTGACTTCGCATGGCCTAGGCATGCCTCAAGGCCATATTTTGCAAAATAGGGTTTTGCCCCAGTAGGGTTCATGTAACCTTGGAAACGGTGCGCCAACCCTGCCCATGCCTCATTAAGCATGTGAAATACACTGTTCAAGTTGAAGGAGGAGTGGTTAACAGATCTAAATAGTCATCTCATAGAATTTTTAGGGTAGGAGTGGTCGAGCGTTAGGCTAGTGTGGTAGTGTAAGAGGAGTGTAAGCGCAATTACCCAATCTCATTCAATATAGCCATTTGTATCCTCTCTGTTTCTAATTTTCTCCATCAATATCCCGTGCTCTGAATGAGGCAAGAAGTAACGTACTTTTGTTTATTTCTTGTTTGACATCGTTTGTATATGGATGTTTGTGCCAACAATCAAGTTTGTGAAGTGATAGACCACAGAACCTAGTCTGTAATACATGAATACATCCCCACTAGTTCTTCTTGATTTCCCATAGAGTGTAGGATATTCACCCTCAACCACCATCAATCCAATAAGAAATTCATTACCTTCATCATCAATCAATGATCTATTAGGATTTTCTTACCTTGAATGCATCGTGCCAACTAATAATATGTGCACCATTCTTTGTATTTCGGGGAAACAACTGCATATATGTGTCTTGGATTTACAAAATCTGAGATATGGTCATAGTATTTCCAAATCACTAACTAACCCTCCTCTAAGTGGGTTATTTCAACGACTACACATGGGTCTACTGCAAGTGACACATGATCCCAATAATCAACCCAATCCATGCATTCACATTCATCCCATTCACCATTGCTACAAGGGCTGCAAAATCAAGTAAGTTTTCACGTCCATATTTCAAATAGGGGGTTGTTTGAGCTTCAAACCAAATAAAATCCATGTGTTTTGTGTACTGTTCCGTTGCTATAGGAACGAGATTGATCTATGTCAACCACTTGCCAAAAATTCCTGCTTCCCTTCCTGCCCCTGTTGATGTATGTTGCACTTTAGTTCGGTCTAACATTGTTGCATAGCACCATTAAAATATGGATTCTGCATGTTTGATATGGGGGTTTTTGGTAAACCTCATATCCTCCCTTCGTAGTGTGGTCTTGATGCATGCACTGGCCCCCTCATGCTCACTTTTGTCGTGCCCAGTCTCAAAGTAGTTCCATATATGTGGCACATTGTAAGTCTTATGCAACATACTCATCCATTGGAAGACTTAGGAATTTTTGAACTAGCCCACACAACCATCTGACCATATCCAATGCTGATCCATCTGTATATCTCCCTCCTTTAGTTGATCATAGAAAATTCAAAATTTTTTTTGCACATAATGAAGATCATGGAATATTCCATCACTTACGTAAAATTTTGTCTCCTTCTATATTATCCTGTTGTTAATGCTCCTCTCAGTGCCATTCCTAAACGTAAAATGTACCATGATGTTGACTTGGTTGGAATGGTAGTATTGACTCTGAATTTCATTTTGTGGATGAAAGGTGTAGTTTTATGCAAAATATACAATTGAAAATATGGTCCCAATGGGAAAGTTTCCCCTACATTTTCTATACTGCTCATCCTGCCATCGCGCTACATGCACATGCTGAACATACTGCTCAGTTTTCTCGTAGAACTCTGTAAAAAAATCACATACCCGTACATGTTTCCATGAAAACAAGGGTTGTATTAGAATGTGACCTTTAAAGAATGTATATGTAGAAACTAAACGTGTAAGAAGAAAAACATGCAATAATAATTTTCACCTGTGACTTTACCAATGCAATCCTTTTACTTTCCTTCGCACTATATAATTGATAGGTTACGTACTTGAAGCTCTCCATATCCACTATCATACTACCAAATTGATGCTTATTGCTTCCATGAATGCAACGGTTCAAAAGAGAAAACCAACTACACCTGGAACAATTACCATATAGACATGATTTTCCATAGTAATTTTTTCCTTCATGCCTTGGACACATGACACTACTGATAAAATCTCTCAATGCATTTGGTGGTGTTACGGATTCATTGCATCCCTACTCAACGTTAGTATGCAAATCACAAAATGTATGTTTATACGTGTCACAAAAATATTCATATTCTACATGGTATCTACAACTGCATGTGTTCCAATCAATGCATATATGAATGTACCATACATTTCTCAAAGTACCTTTGGACCATGTTCAATTGTGTGTGCTCATTCTTGAATCTCTCATAGAGTTCAGTCTGTGTCATTTCAAGGAAGTGTTTGAAATGGGGTTCACTTTCAATAGAAACTTTTCTCAGCTTTAGCACATCTCTTTGGTTAGATGAAGGTCTGGTATGATCATGCCAGAAATTTCATACTAATTCCTTAACAACATCAATTGGCTTCATATCTTGACTAGGCAACCTGCCGACAAAATCCCAACACTTTTTTCCACTTGGAGTCTCAAGAATTTCCCTTATAACAGAGTACTTCTTAAAAAAATTTCTATTTAATTTAAGTATGTGAGAAGTGTGTGACAGGAGGTGACGTTTCCGTGTGGACTTTCTTACAACTGATTCTGATAACACATGATGAACTGCACAAAGATATTTACTATGAGATATCTTCCCAATCACATTAAAAGCAGATTGGATATTTCTAACAATATGATTGTTAGCCTCTGAACTTCTAGCCATCTTTATGCCTAGAATTATCCAGTAACAACAACTAAACAATTTGACTTTAACAAACATAGTAATAATTGACAATTACCTGCATCGCCTTTGGATTCAAATTATTCCTTCAATAATTTCCTGCATTGCCAATCGACAGGGCGTTTGTCCAACTTACCTTCAAGCCCTAAAAGACAACTTTCATCCACATGGATACGTCTAGGAGTCATTTTTCTTGCACTAGACAGTCGAGGTAGGGAAGGTGGACATGAGCTACGAATCCCATAGCTTCTTTGTTGTTGTGTTTCATTCACATGTTGGTCCATATTGGGAGTGTGCTCGACATGGCTGTGTTCCTCTAGGAGAGATTGCAAATTAATCATTGCGCCTACATCTAACGCTTGAAACTCAACATCTCTCAATATACCTATGTCTTCAAGATCTGTACACTAGTACAAAATGAGGAATTAGCTACTAGGTGACTAAAAATTCTAGTCACCACAGATTTTTCAAGTGATTTACTACTAAATATGAGCATTTTTGAGTGACCCAACTCTAAACGACTAAAATTGACGACTAATTTAGTCACCAATTAACAAATATGACTAGATAATAAGTGACAGAGTTAAAAATGACTAACATAAACGACTAATTTAGTCACGACATAAAAAATGTCTATCTAGAAGAATACGAATTAGTCATTTTTAATTGTGTCATGGAAAATTACAAATTTGACAATGAAGTGTAAAATTTGTAAATTGTCTACCTTCTATTAGTGATATTGGCACCATGCACCTCGATCTTCAGAGATCTAACAAAGCAATTGCACGAATTTTCTCTTGACCATATTTATCCCTGCTGCACCATTGAAGCAAACCTAGTTAAGCACATTCCAAAGGAAAATTAGGTTCCTACGTCAATTACGAATTAGGTACTAGAACTAGTACCATATCGATACCTAGCTAGAAGCATCATAGCCCTACATCCCCTCGAGAACCGACCATTCGAATGCACTTCATCCATGTAGACTTAACAAATGCATCTAATGCATGGCCAAAAAAACACGTCAACTTCGAATATGTGAATTGAAGGTATCGTTCGACCCCAACTAGTAATCCCATATTTTTGCACTCGATAAACTATTTTTTAGATGATAGGCTGGTTTAGTATCTCACAGTGACCAGTCGAATCACTT
>LPNX011176458.1:82423-109636 GCA_001517045.1 Pseudotsuga menziesii
GAAGTTGATGTGTTTTTTTTGCCATGCATTGGATGCATTTGGTAAGTCTACGTGCAGGATGCGCATTCAAATGGTCGGTTCTTGAGGGGATGTAGGGCTCTCATCTATGGCTATTGTTAGTCGTCGTCCCGAAGAGTATCAATCATAGTCAATGATTTGGCTGAAAAGTGGCGACGATGATCGACTTCCAAGCCAAATCGTCGACTCCGTAGGCTACTCCATTTATAAAAGTAAACAACTTATATGATAATTATTAAAAAAATATAATATATAACCAATTAACATAATTTTCTATAATAAAATAATAAAAATAAAACAAAATTATATAATAATAAAAAAACAAAAAAAGTCTATATAATTTATATAATAAAATAATAAAAATAAAAAATAAAAAACAAAAAAAATCTATATAATTTATATAAAAAAATAATAAAAATAAAACAAAAATTAATATAAAAAAATAAAAAAAATCTATTTACATTTGCAGCAAGAATCAACTCTTAACCCAATAGCTCTCTACCCACCTCAATTACTTTCCCTTTCACGCTCCCCTCAAGGAAAATGAAAAAGGTAACGAGAGATTTTAATGCTGCCATACCTATGTTTGATCGGTAGCTTGTTCTATACGCCTCTTCTCCTATTTTTTTTTGTTGGTGTCGCTTACTCACCCTCCTTATGGTAGTCTCCCAATCCTTCCTCATTCTAAAAAAAAATTATAATCAAATAAAATTTGACGTTATTATTGGTAGGTGTTGGTTGGTTCTAATTTTGGCTTGTTCTGTGATATCCCACTTTCAATCAACCATCAGCAGCACGCCTCGTTTCTGAATAACCAAACCCACTCGATAGTGTGTTTCAGAACAGGTATTGAAGTCTCCATGCCTGTGTTTTCTTGTCATTTCACCTTTAGGGGTAATTGATCACTGCATGGTGTTGTTGTTGCTCATTGTAGTCCTCAAAGGATGTGGGGATAACATGTTTGTTGTTCATGTTCTTAAGGATGCAAGGAAAGTGTTTGTCAATATACCTGAATGGAATGTGGTTTTTTGGAGCAATATGATTGCAGGGTATGCTTTGAATGGGAAAGATGATGAGGATCTCAATGTTTGAATCGAGTTCCTGATGCTTCTTCGACTCTGTCCATGTGTATTTTACAGGAATTCGACGGTTTATAATGGATAATTAAAGAAGATTGGTTAGGAATATTTTCCATTCGCTTGAATGTAAAGTTTGAAGGGGTTGTCGATCCAGAGCTCAATTCATAGGGAATATTGCGGTTGAACTATTTGCTGGGATCGAATGACTCTAAGAAGGAACTTGTAGTTAGTCTAAGTCTGGTTTCCAAAACTCGAGTGACTTAGGCAATTTAGGAAGATCAGATTGATGGAGATTCTAAAGTGTTGGCATTGGTTTATAAGAAACGAATATGCTACCTTCATCAGAGAATGTGGCTGGGTGGCTTGGGTGAGTGAAACTCGAGGTGGGTGAAACTTAACTGTATGTCTTAGGTTAGTCAAACTATATCCCTCTGTATTCTCTGACTCCGTCCATGTGCATTTTGCAGGAATTTGACGGTTTATACTGGATATTTAAAGAAGAGAAACTTTGCTAACCTTGATTTTATTTATTGAATCCTTGGCACTCGTCTTGTAAGGATTCGGCATTGGCATCACAATAAATTACGAATATCAGGTATGCAAACCTTGGTTATGTTTAAATGATTTTATATTTTACCTAGACTTTCCTCGCTGTGGCTTTGATTATCTCCAATCATAATATTGTCTGCCTGAATGACACAATTTCCAGTTTGTTGAATTTTTCATAAATGAGAGGACGTGGACACATACTCAATGGAGTGTGGTATGTGGACACATGACCTTCAACAGAGTTCAAGAATGAGAGGATTACATATAGGTGGAGTTAGGCAATGATGCCACTTATCAAGTTATTGGAGTGGGATCTATCTCATTCGACATGCGTGATCAAGTGGTGATGTTCTTGAGCTAGATGATGTATTTTAGGTTCTTGGTTTAACAATGAATCTTTTTTTAGTTTTAGCCATGACAAAACTTAGATGTGTGGCTGAGTTTGATGATCAACAAGTTGTAGTCAAAGATAATAGGCATGATCTTGGCCGAGTATTTGCCAAAGTTGTGCAATAGGGTGGCTTGTACAAATTACTTGCTAAAACAATCAAACATAGAGATTTAGTGCATGATACTAACAACTTGTGCAGGCTTTGACACAAGAGATTTGGTCACCTACATTATGGAGAATTACCTCTTTTGAAGGACATGGTGTAGGGATAGTTGAACTTCAAGATGAAGAAGACATGACTGTGCAAGGGCTATGCACTCGCGAAGTATGCCAAAACTACTTGTCGAAGTAGTGAGCATAGATTGATAGTTATTTTTGAATACATGATGTGTTTGATATGATTAATGAAAAGGCTCTCTCCGCCATTTATATATATGATAGATGAGGGTGGTGAACAATTGGAAAGTTGAAAGATTGTCTTCAGTGCCTTGCAATCACATTGGTAAGGAGTGATAAGAAGATTAAAACAATCCAACATGTCAAATGTTAGTTGATTGTGTTAATTAAAGACTTATATGGTAAATTTAATATAAGACTTGCTTATACTTGTCTCTTACTCTTTGAGCCTTGACACATTTAATATTTTATGGTTATCTCTATGCCTTGACCCAATTCATATTATAAGGTGAGGATGTGCATGCATAATAATCCTTAGTTATGACTATGAGATGAGGATTTAAAGGGAAGAGGATGTAAAAACAAGTAATTTTTATATGTATTTTGGTGGCGCTGAGGAAAAATTTGTGAGAAACCACAATATTTGGAAGGATGGAGGGAGACTACATTACGATCATGCCACCCATCAAATTGAAGACTATTCTTGAGCCAACAATTGGTTTTTTAATTTTATTAATAACCATTGTTTCTCCACATCGTGTGCCAAATGACACTTCTCTATAGCAATGCATAAATGGACCTTTGCATGGTTTGTGATCCTAGATACATGTTATTATTTGTATTTGCATGACATCGAGTGTTGTTTATAGTTGTCGTGAGTCCATGATATTCATGCAAGAAATGAAGTATTATGGAGGAGGACTCATCAAACCGACATTTTGAATTTCATTTTGATGAAAAAATAGTGGACATTGGTAGCGAGGTTCACATACGTAGTAGGCACAAAGTTTTGAGCTCTTTTCAGGCCTGACAGTAGACTAGTAGTTCTTTTTTGTTATAGTTGTAGTTGTTGACACATTGTCACACTTTAGATTGCAACCCCAAGTGACTCTAGAGTCAGAACATATCGATGGCTAGTGTCTCGCAGTCATAATTGATTACTTGTCATCTTGCACAACTAAGCACTAAGTGCATGGCATGAGCCAATGAGTGATTATAATTTATCATATTTCCAATATTTTGAATGACGAGTTGAACTTTATAGCATAAAATTGTTAGCATCTTGAAAAATTTCTATAGATGGGTAATTTCAAATGTTTCCCTTATTTTAAAATGTTTCCCTTCTTTTAAAATGTTGATATAAATTATGCCCTTCTTAATTGAAACTTAATTGGAAGAGTAAAATTCAGATTTAAATTTTTTTTTTTAAGGGAAATTTTAAGGGAAGGGCTAGAACCCTTTGGAAGGGCTGGGAAGGGTTCAATTTTCAACTATTATGGCATCAATTTTGGCAAGCGCTCCATCCTTATAGACATGATGGTCCATAGCCAGTGGAGCGTTTCAATTCCACGGGAACTAGACGGACTCTCACTCTCTTTGCATCTTCAATCTTGGAGATTCTTCGTGAGAAAACCCTAGCGAGTCATTGATCCAGCAAAGAGGGCCTGGTTGTGCAGTGTGCTGGTTATTATTTCGTGACATTAATTTACAGTTGGTCATATGCCTATTTTCATTACAATGAATTCGTAACCGTACGCAGTGCCTTATTTTTTTGTGTTTGTTGCCGTTCAATTTGACTTAGAAATGCTCTTGTTTTCTTCACAAAATGTTCTATATGAGCCAGAAGCCTACCTGTTTTCTTGCGGTAATTCAAAGTTTTTGTCCGTAGGCGACCTTCTGTAAATTTTGCATTTGAACTAGAGCCAGGCATTATTGTATTTGAATGAAATTTCGACACAGGAGAGCCTGACATTGCTGCTATTGTTTATGTGCCAGAAGCATTCCTCTTTAGAAAAAAATTACACTTGTTTTTTTGGCTGGGAATCCTAGAAACTTGTTAATTGTGGTTTGGAGTGTGGAATATGCATTTGGATGTTTGAAAGAGCGGATAGCAACATGACAGTCTCCGGTAGTTAGGGAAGGAAGCCCTAGCTTCTTTAGTATTAACAGCTGAATTTTTTAAAGGTTTTTGGAAGGGACTGAGTCATGATTAAGGCTGGACTACCCAACACTCTAAGCCACACTGAGGCTTGCCGGGAAACTGTAGGTAGAAATCATGTTTCCTTTCTCTGTAAATTTTCTGTTTCCCTAATAATGACTTAACTACTTTCCCAGAAAACTGGACATGTGTTATTTACCTTGAGAAAAACATCTTTAGTTCAACAGGAATTTCCTAAATAAGGGAAGACAAAACTTGCATTCTGAAGAAAAATAACACATTAGCTTGGTATCAGAGCCTAATATTTTTCCCCCCCTTTTATATGCATCTGTCAAATGGTAAACTGGTTCGATTTTGTGTGATTGGGAGCTGGGTTTTTAGTTCTGAAAGAGAGTTATGGATGCCATGGGTTTTACTGGTGTTGACAATACATGCAGCATCAATCACAGCTGTAGTGATGATCTGGAAGAATCGAACTCTGTGAATCGTGGCCGCATCTAAATCAGGCGCTTTAAAATGATGGCAGATACTGGAGTTGCTAATTATCTTGATATTGCCAAGAAATGATCTCGTTGCTTGCTCGATAGTGGCAACGAAGAGGATGATGATGAGCTACAAGATAGGGATTCGGGAGAATTCATAATAGGAGGAGGAGGTGTAGTAGCTGTAGATTCTAGATGCAAAGGTAATTCATTCTCTTTCTCAATTTGTTTTTAATCCCACCTTATTTTCTAGAATCTGTGTCAATCTATGGCAGATACAATTAGAACAAGCATGAGATTTTGATGCTTAATAGGGTAGAATGGAACAAATGATGGATTACATCAGGAAGCTCTGAGTTTGTGGCTGGAAATTTCTTCAAAAGGAGGCTGGATATATTCTTTATAAAGAGTAGCTCACGGGTCAGATAGAAGAGCAGGGAAAAAAACAAGAGGAAATTGGTAAGTGTGATTTCGCTTTTCATCCTGTGCTTGTTTTACAGTTTTCTTTGTTTGGAAGATTTGCTGAAAGTATTGTTCAGATCTCAATGAATTTTATTATATAGTACATATATGCTAGTAGAAGAGAAAATGCTATGCATAGAATGATAGGTTAATATTTCTAAATTTCTCTGGTGTAGCAAACAGCATACAACAAACAACAAACAACATAAATTTTTCTTTTTTCCCTGTTAACTGTCCACTCAAGGAAGCAAACAGCATACATTGGCCCATACCACTACAGATTTCAAATCAGTGAGACATAAATTTCCTCTTGAAACACCTCCCATGATGGATCTACTACCTTCCACAACTCTTCTAAGGAGCCCTGGGAGATTCTAGATCTAGACTCTCTCTATACAAAAAAATTCTCCAAGTTTGATCAAGCACACAATATTCCATTCATAATTTTTTCTGATCGACCTTGGATGTTAGGTCCCCACTATGACCCAGGTATCTATACTGGATGTACTTTCAAGTATGGTTGACCTACTTATCTTGGTCATTCATTTGACATTAATAAAATTGTCATCTCATCTTATCTTCCCACCAATTGCATTCAATACAGATCCCACGAAAGGAAGTCAGGCACACAGAAGTTATATTGACAAAGGATTATTATCCAAAATTATGTCTAACATTGTCTGAGCTTGCAAACTATTTATTGTGGAAGACATTGGGGCTTAGATATCCTACACAGAGATGGGGTAGGCACCCAAATGCTCTAGTGATCACTGTAGAATAAATGAGGAAATTAGGAATATTTGTGACAATGTTGGGTGGAGGTTAGAGGAACTTGAGCACAATTCTGGTGATAAAAAAAATACAGTTGAAAATGGGCTGAAGGTAGTTACATATAAGCTCTAATTGAGGTTACATAGGAAGATTCTAGTAGCAGGATCAGTTAGGAAGATGAGAAAGAGAGAACACTGAGCTCTGAATCGGCATATTGCCCTCATGGAAGTCAGCTTTTGGAGTAAAGCTCAAACTGCCAAGAACTTGCTCCAAAAAAATGTTTATCCATCAAACAGTCAATGGTTCAAATATTAGAAAACTTCAAAGTGACCTCTTTAATACAAACACAAGAGTATTAATCCCAAGCATATATACTAGATTTTCACAAACTCGTTTATCAATACCCTCAAAAACCAAAAATAACCAATCAGATATGGAATCCCCAAAGGGAGTATGGATAAAGCTGAACATCAATGGATATCAAAAGGAAACCAAGGAGCATGAGTCTTTAGAGACAAAGATGGCTCAAACACTATTAGAGCCATCTTTCATCTTATGCAAAAACCAAGTATGTTTTCCTTCTGTGCCTCAAGTTTAGTTTATTGGCCAGCTTGTTTCAGTCAGTCTTATGGTCAATTAAACAAATATGGCTTGCTCATATATATGTAATTGCCATTGACGCGTGTCATGTATCTCAATATTGTAGCTTCCTTGCATCATGTGTTTGGAAATATACAAACCAAGAAAATTCAGCTGGTTGTGGATGATCAATTGGGTTAGTGCTTGAGTCTTTGAACCTTTCTTTAAGGCATCGAGTATGTAATGTGCTAGAAAACTTGCCAATGCTAAAATAGAGAGGAAACAATGGAAAATATATACCAGCACATTTAGAAAAACAAACACTAAAAGAAAACTGGGGAATAAGAGTTCATGAAAGTTGCTTTTCAATTACAATGCAAATAAGATGACTTGTGCGCAGAAGAATAAAATTAATACCGATCTGATACATCTACTTCTTATGCAGATATGCATCATCTTGGGGATTCTACTCATGACTGTGTCATCAATTGGGCGTCTAAGGAGTATCATTATTGCTGTAAAGACATACAAATTCTTGGGCGTCTAAGGAATATCATTATTGCCACAAAGACATACAAATTCTTGGGTGTCTAAGGAATATCATTATTGCCACAAAGACATACACATTCTTCTTTTGAGTAGAGAGATCAACTGTTTTGGAAATGTTGGCCAATATTTTCTTCTTGTTATACTTTGTTTTGGAAATGTTGGCCAAGATTTTCTTTTTGTTATACTTTGTATTGTTTTAAAATCAGCTGAACCGTAGAAATCAACTTTTGTTTTACTTGGATTAAATTTGAATAGAACCCTACATTTTTAAATGCATATGCAAATATCACAAAGTTACAAAGTGTTTGCAATAATGTGTGTCAATGGGAGAATTTGAAGTGAAATAAATTCTGTAACCATTATGAGATTCTCGAAAGTATTATAAATTCAAAAGATAAGTATTTGCAATATCTAACATAGTTTTGATCAAAATTCTTAGAAATACATTTTTATAGCCGTTTCATGTTTAACTGAGATGATATGCCATGACGGCCTTTTTGTAACTCATAATTTATGGAAAACTATCTTCTGCATAAAAAAAAAAATTTAAAATTACTATCATCAACATATCTCAATAAAATTTATATAAAAACAAAGTTATAATGCTAACTGGATAATCAACATCTTTCCATAAAATTTATATAAAAACAAATTTATAATGTTAACAAATTAATAATGTTAACCGGATACTTTGCAACATCAAACCAAACACATTTTGGGTTTGAAAATAAAACAAATTAATAATGTTAACTCGATACTTTGCAATATCAACCCAAAAACATTTTGATTTTGAGTGAGTAGTTGTAGAATGAATAAGATGACAGAGCGGTCACTGAAGAAACCATTATTGCGGATCCCTGCTGTGGAAGTTGCAGATCCACGTTTCCTGAAGATGATTTTGTGACAAATGGTGGGTAGGACGACCAAGGAAGAGATGGTTGGAGGACTGAATGGTCACAACTATCCATTTCCCTAACCGAAACCAAAGGGAAGGAAGGAAGGTGGGTTTTGAAAAGAAATGGATTGCAAAGGAGAAAGGGTGTCTTCGTTTTCCACTGGGTTCACTTAGTAAACTTAGTAAACACAAGGTAGGCTAGGGAGTAGTATAGGGAAAAGGGTCGAGACTATTGGGTGAATTAGGTTATATTTTAAGTTTGTATCAAGACTCTATGGGATATATAATATCCCCAATAAATAGGTCATAAGAAACAACAAAAGTCCTTAGGAAAAGTGTATGTATACCTTGATTGTATATTGTATCCCTATCGCGCGACTCCATATTAATAGATATTATGATCAATCAAATTAAATCACCTTTTGTGCCCTTGAAAGGAAATTTACCAGTCATAAGGAATTTCCTGGAAAGATCAGTTGTATTTCCAGCTAGTGCACATCTCCATAAAGTGTATCCGACAATGTGATTAATTTCAGAAGATATGGACTTTCTGAAAATACAAAGTTACCCACAAAGACAAGTCTTAGGAAAACTGAAAGTATCCTTTTTGAAGCTCTCATCCTACCATGCATGCATCAAATATTGCATGTCATATGCAAGCATATTAAACTTGCTGAACTAAAAAAAACTTGTCCGCTCTTTACTGTTATGAGTATGAACTGATATTTAAGAAAAACTGATCGGAAGACCACAAGCAAGAATCTTGTTCATTATTTAATGTTGAGAATGAAGATCTGTGACTATGTGCTAAATTTGGCTAAAGCACTCATGGACAGTAGATGCTAAACCATTTGCTAATTTTTCCACAAACTGTCAATGCTGGATGTTGACTTTTGATTAGAAGTTCATCCAATAATATATCCATGAACCATTGACATTGAATCAATGGAGATGAACTTTTTGAGAAGCTCATCCTGAATGGTAATAGGGCCAAAGGACCAAAACAAATAATATTTCACTTAAATAATCCACGTCATGACCCCATGACATGACCTATTCTCACGGCTAACTACTAACGTCCTTACATCTTGATTTTGATCTTATTAAGCTTTCAACTAGGCACTCTGTACTTATAGATTGCAAGTGAACTGAGCTAACTTGTTATGTTTGTTGATTACAAGACAAATACATTGTTATCCTCCTAGCTCTGATATGTCTACCTTTTCTTTTGGATTTCATTTGACAAAACTACGATGAAATCAATAGATGGCTTTTTCCAGTTTTCACTTGGGATGACAATTGGTTGGAGTAGACCTAAAAAATACAGTTTGGTGCTTCTTTTGTGGTCATGCTTTTGAAACATTGGCATAGTGCTGAGATTCCTTTCTCGTTCCATTTTGAAAGTTGATTACTCAGATCTTATTCCTTGTATAACATGCATGGTTGGCTATGGGAAGTATAAGGCATTCCTGCATTTTCTTCTAGTAAACGCTGAGCTCAAAACTGAGAAAACTTAGTGTTCATTCATAATTGGAGAGATATTTGATTGATACTGAATGCTGGTAATTATCTTGAAATCTCATTTGTAATTGTTTTACTCAACCTGCACATCAACCCTAATCTTTTAGGCCCTACACAAAGTTGAACTTCTTCAAGGCAAGGTGTTGGCAACAATATTCTGCTTGCCCTTCTTACACCAACTACAAAAATGGAAATATGAACCATGATCAGATATGGATGTTTATTATTTTTTACTACAAAAAGTTTCACATTGATGGTCACTTTCATATTTTCATTGATGTATTTCTTCCTGGGTTGTACTCTTTTAATTTCCAATTTTATATACTGAACTAGCCATGTCTTGTTTGTGTATCTATTACAGATTGGAGAAATGAAGAAGTTAGTTGCTGAAGGGAAAATAAAATACATTGGACTTTCTGAGGCTTCTGCGTCAACAATTCGAAGAGCTCATGTTGTTCATCCTACAACAACAGTTCAATTAGAGTGGTCCTTGTGGACTAGGGATGTAGAGGATTAAATTATTCCAGCTTGCAGGTAGAGGTATTGGAGTTCATATTTACCATGTGGCCACTTTCCTAATAGTATGAATTTCAAATTTCAAATTGAAACTTTCATTACAGGGAGCTCGGTATTGGAATTGTGCCATATAGCCCTTTAGGGAGGGGTTTCTTTTTTGCTGGAGCAAAGCTGGTTGATAACTTGCTAGATCATGATTTCAGAAAGGTATTTGGGATCCATTTATTCTTACTCATGGATTTTAGATTTATGAATGGTTTTTTTATATTGATAGATGCTTGATTATTTACACAAGCTATCTAAGTTTTTACTATTTTTCATGTTATATGACAGAGATATTGTTTGAAATTAGAAATATTTAGACATTAATGGTTGTTGTAGGGGCTCCCATGCTGCACAGGAAAAATAATTTAGTATGAGGATCCCAGCTGTTCAGGGCTCCTCTAATCCTAAAACAAGTTCATCTCATTCACTTTCAATGTCTCCAACATTAAATATCCCTTCCTTGGTGGTGGAAGCTGCGGCATCAGGGTTGAGTTCTGATCATGGAAAGCTTTTGGTCTAAACACTTACAATCCACTATGACAGAGATGTGACACTTTTTATGAGAAATGCAATCTCCAGTAGTAACCACACTATATCAATAAACAACTATTATTTGTATCTTAAATAAAAATTGTGATAAACAAGTGAAATTATGAATAAGAGTGTTGTGGCCTTATTTATTTGTGGACTGTGAGTAACTTGTAGGACATCGACAATATGTGTTGCTATATGCTTCTTGAAATCTGAGACAAGACTATCCCAATGTTAGGATTTATGATAAGAACACAACTAACCTTCAAGGCCTGCTAATTACATGTTATAACAGCTATGACCGAGGTGCATCATGGTCATCCTAAATATGAGTTTATGTAGGGTCCCATCAGGGATATGTTGCTTGTTAAACTCAGACTGAAGGGTATGGGACTGTTTTAAATAGTTACAAGAACAATGGGCATCTGAGATTTAGTTTGTACAGAATTAGGAGGGGGTTTAGGAAGTATATTTATGACTATCCTAAATAGACAACACCCCAAAAATGGAGGAATGTTGGGTGTTTTTAGAGGAGGGCCAAGAAATTAAGGATGAGGTCTAGATAAAGGTCCAAGTCTAGATAGCGAAAGTGGAAGGTATCAAGTCTAAATGAGACTTTTATTCCTCTGATCTGGACTATTAGCGATCCTTTCTCATGGGCTGAGGTATGGACAAGGACAAGGAAAAGGGTCCAAGGGATTTTAGTTTATGAATTAGTAACTAGGGCTTAGTATCTAGGTTATTCAGGGTTGTTAGGAAATACATGTTTCCTTGACATGCCTAAGGGTAGGACATAGGATAGGGTTTAGTTTTGGGAACTAGGGTTGTGTAAGGGTCTGTCCTAAGGTTTGTAGCTAGGCTGCAGGTTAAGTAGTCACTTAGGGTAGGCTAGAGAGTAGTATATGGAAGAGGGTCGAGACTATTCGGTGAATTAGGTTATAGTTTAAGTTTGTATCAAGACACTATGGGATATATAATATCCCCAAGAAATATGTCACAAGAAACAACAAAAGTCCTTAGGAAAAGTGCATGTATACCTTGATTGTATAGTGTATCCTTATTTGGCGACTCCATATTAATAGATATTATGATCAATCAAATTAAAGAACCTTTTGTGCCCTTGAAAGGAAATTTACCCGTCATAAGGAATTTCTTGGATAGATCAGTTGTATTGCCAGCTAGTGCACATCTCCATAAAGTGTATCCGACAATGTGATTAATTTCAGAAGATATGGACTTTCTGAAAATACAAAGTTACCCACAAAGACAAGTCTTAGGAAAACTGAAAGTATCCTTTTGAAGCTCTCATCCTACCATGCATGCATCAAATATTGCATGTCATATGCAAGCATATTAAACTTGCTAAACTAAAAAAAACTTGTCCGCTCTTTACTGTTATGAGTATGAACTGATATTTAAGAAAAACTGATCAGAAGACCACAAGCAAGAATCCTGTTCATTCTTTAATGTTGAGAATGAAGATCTGTGACTATGTGCTAAATTTGGCTAAAGCACTCATGGACAGTAGATGCTAAATTATCTGCTAATTTTTCCACAAACTATCAATGTTGAATGTTGACTTTTGATTAGAAGTTCATCCAATAATATATCCATGAACCATCGACATTGAATCAATGGAGATGAACTTTTTGAGAAGCTCATCCTGAGTGGTAACAGGGCCAAAGGACCAAAACAAATAATATTTCACTTAAATAATCCACGTCATGACCCCATGACATGACCTATTCTCATGACTAACTACTAACATCCTTACATTTTGATTTTGATCTTATTAAACTTCCAACTAGGCACTCCGTACTTATAGATTGCAAGTGAACTGAGATAACTTGTGATGTTTGTTGATTACAAGACAAATACATTGTTATCCTCCTAGCTCTGATATGTCTGCCTATTCTTTTGGATTTCATTTGACAAAACTACGATGAAATCAATAGATGGTTTTTCCAGTTTTCACTTGGTATGACAATTGGTTGGAGCAGACCTGAAAAATATAGTTTGGTGCTTCTTTTGTGGTCATGCTTTTGAAACATTGGCATACTGCTGAGATTCCTTTCTCATTCCATTTCAACAGTTGATTACTCAGATCTTATTCCTTGTATAACATGCATGCTTGGCTATGGGAAGTATAAGGCATTCCTGCATTTTATTCTAGTAAACGCTGAGCTCAAAACGTAGAAAACTCAGTGTTCATTCATAATTGGAGAGATATTTGATTGACACTGAATGCTGGTAATTATCTTGAAAGCTCATTTGTAATTGTTTTACTCAACCTGCACATCAGCCCTAATCTTTTAGGCCCTACACAAAGTTGAACTTCTTCAAGGCAAGGTGTTGGCAACTATAGTCTTCTTGCCCTTCTTACACCAACTACAAAATTGGAAATATGAACCATGATCAGATATGGATGTTTATTATTTTTTAGTACATAAAGTTTCACATTGATGGTCACTTTCATATTTTCATTGATGTATTTCTTCCTGGGTTGTACTCTTTTAATTTCCAATTTTATATACTGAACTAGCCATGTCTTGTTTGTGTATCTATTACAGATTGGAGAAATGAAGAAGTTAGTTGATGAAGGGAAAATAAAATACATTGGACTTTCTGAGGCTTCTGCGTTAACAATTCGAAGAGCTCATGCTTTTCATCCTATAACAACAGTTCAATTAGAGTGGTCCTTGTGGACTAGGGATGTAGAGGATGAGATTATTCCAACTTGCAGGTAGAGGTATTGGAGTTCATATTTACCATGTGGCCACTTTCCTAATAGTATGAATTTCAAATTTCAAATTGAAACTTTCATTACAGGGAGCTCAGTATTGGAATTGTGCCATATAGCCCTTTAGGGAGGGGTTTCTTTTCTGCTAGAGCAAAGTTGGTTGATAACTTGCCAGATCATGATTTCAGAAAGGTATTTGGGATCCATTTATTCTTACTCATGGATTTTAGATTTATGAATGGTTTTTGTATTTTGATAGATTCTTGATTATTTACACAAGCTATCTAAGTTTCTACTATTTTTCAAGTTATATGACAGAGATATTGTTTGAAATTAGCAATATTTAGACATTAATGGTTGTTGCAGGGGCTCCCATGCTGCATAGGAAAAATCATTTAGTATGAGGATCCCAGCTGTTCAGGGCTCCTCTAATCCTAAAACAAGTTCATCTCATTCACTTTCAGTGTCTCCAACATTAAATATCCCTGCCTTGGTGGTGGAAGCTGCGGCATCAGGGTTGAGTTCTGATCATGGCAAGCTGTTGGTCTAAACACTTACAATCCACTATGACAGAGATGTGACACTTTTTATGAGAAATGCAATCTCCAGTAGTAACCACAGTATGTCAATAAACAAATATTATTTGTATCTTAAATAAAAATTGTGATAAACAAGTGAAAGTATGAATAAGAGTGTTGTGGCCTTATTTATTTGTGGACTGTGAGTAACTTGCAGGACATCGACAATATGTGTTGCAAGATGCTAGTTGAAATCTGAGACAAGACTATCCCAATGTTAGGATTTATGACAAGAACGCAACTAACCTTCAAGGCCTGCTAATTACATGTTATAATAGCTATGACCGAGGTGCATCATGGTCATCCTAAATATGAGTTTATGTAGGGTCCCATCAGGGATATGTTGCTTGTTAAACTCAGACTGAAGGGTATGGGACTATTTTAAATAGTTACAAGAACAATGGGGGTCTAAGATTTAGTTTGTACAGAATTAGGAGGGGGTTTAGGAAGCATATTTATGACTATCCTAAATAGAGAACACCCAAAAAATGGAGGAATGTTGGGTGTTTTTAGAGGAGGGCCAAGAAATTAAGAATGTGGTCTATATAAAGGTCCAAGTCTAGATAGCGAAAGTGGAAGGCCTCAATTCTGAATGAGACTTTTATTTCTCTGATCTGAACTTCTAGCGATCCTTTTTCGTAGGCTGAGGTATGGACAAGGACAAAGAAAAGGGTCCACGGGATTTTAGTTTATGAATTAGTAACTAGGGATTAGTATCTAGGTTATTCAGGGCTGTTAGGAAATAAATGTTTCCTTGACATGCCTAATGGTAGGACAGAGGACAGGGTTTAGTTTTGGGAACTAGGGTTGTGTAAGGGTCTGTTCTAAGGTTTCTATCTAGGATGTAGGTTAAGCAGTCACTTAGGGTAGGCTAGGGAGTAGTATAGGGAAGAGGGCCAAGACTATTGGGTGAATTAGGTTATAGTTTAAGTTTGTATCAAGAATCTATGGGATATATAATATCCCCAATAAATAAATCACAAGAAACAACAAAAGTCCGTAGGAAAAGTGTATGTATACCTTGATTGTATAGTGTATCCCTATCTTGCGACTCCATATTAATAGATATTATGATCAATCAAATTAAAGCACCTTTTTTGCCCTTGAAAGGAAATTTACCCGTCATAAGGAATTTCCTAGAAAGATCAGTTGTATTGCCAGCTAGTGCACATCTCCATAAAGTGTATCTGACAATGTGATTAATTTTAGAAGATATGGACTTTTTGAAAATACAAAGTTACCCACAAAGACAAGTCTTAGGAAAATTGAAAGTATCCTTTTGAAGCTCTCATCCTACCATACATGCATCAAATATTGCATGTCATATGCAAGCATATTAAACTTGCTGAACTAAAAAAAGCTTGTCCGCTCTTTACTGTTATGAGTATGAAATGGTATTTAAGAAAAATTGATCAGAAGACCACAAGCAAGAATCCTGTTCATTCTTTAATGTTGAGAATGAAGATCTGTGACTATGTGCTAAATTTGGCTAAAGCACTCATGGATAGTAGATGCTAAATCATCTGCTAATTTTTCCACAAACTGTCAATGTTGAATGTTGAATTTTGATTAAAAGTTCATCGAATAATATATCCATGAACCATCGACATTGAATCAATGGAGATGAAATTTTTGAGAAGCTCATCTTGAGTGGTAACAGGGCCAAAGGACCAAAACAAATAATATTTCACTTAAATAATCCACGTCATGACCCCATGACATGACCTATTCTCACGGCTAACTACTAACATCCTTACATTTTGATTTTGATCTTATTAAACTTTCAACCAGGCACTTTGTACTTATAGATTGCAAGTGAACTGAGCTAACTTGTCATGTTTGTTGATTACAAGACAAATACATTGTTATCCTCCTAGCTCTGATATGTCTGCCTATTATTTTGGATTTCATTTGACAAAACTACGATGAAATCAATAGATGGCTTTTTCCAGTTTTCACTTGGGATGACAATTGGTTGGAGCAGACCTGAAAAAATACAGTTTGGTGCTTCTTTTTGTTAGTTTTTCATCATATAAGCTAGCATTATGATCTTAGGATATTTTAATTGAGAGAATAACAAGCACAACAATAAAACATAAGCACATCACAAGAGACAAGAGACACAAAGAGTTTTCCTCAGGGAAAGGATAAAGGAGAAAACCCCGCAACTTCCTCTGAGATAGAATCAACACCAAAACAGTAAAATCCCCAAAACAGTAAGATGATCTCCACACAGCAACAGTCTCTCTCTCTCACAATGAGAGAGATTCTCCTCTCACTCATGCGCCCCAATGAGTGAGTGTGAGTGTTGCAAGTGATAAATAGAGAGGCTCTCACTCTCTATTTATATTCTTCCATTCAATTGAAGTGCACTCCAACATGTCGGCCTCACTTAACAATTAATTACTAGATCCGACATCTCTAGGAGTGTCTTATAACCCTAGTGCCCCACCACTTGTGGGGACTTTTAATCCTCTTACCAATAGGAGGGTAACATAATGGTGGGGACTATTTCCCCGATTTACAATGACTCACCTAGGGTCGACTTCACTAGGATAGTCTAATAACCCAAGGGCCCCACAACTGTGGGGACTTTAACCCTTGACCAATAGGATGGTTACCCATAATGACTTGACATGAATTTCTCATTATAGAAACTTCCTGGAATAAACATCGGGGTATGACATGACTCAAATACATTACAATACATCCCGGAATAAACATCGCGTTACAATAGATAAGAAATACAAGTGAATACATTCCAAAGTTACAATTACATCAACACTCCCTCTTAACTAGGAATCACTGGACTAGATCTGGATCATCACTCGATCTGGATCATCACTGCTGGATCATTATTACTGGATCTTGATCATCACTCGATCTGGATCATCACTGGTGCTATCTCACGATTCTTCTCATTATAGGAAGTTCTACAGAGCCAACCCTTTTTCATGCTGGTTGTAGGCCTACCCATCATGTAGGTCTTCACCCAGCACTTACATCTGACCTACTTGTCAGAAAGGCACATCCATCCAGATAGGAACACATCCTATCACAGTGATGGAAGACTCCGATCCAGACAGGAACACATCCTATCACAGTGATGGAAGATTTCAGCACTTACATCCGACCTACTCGTCAGAAGGGCACGTCCATCCAGACAGGAACACATCCTATCACAGTGATGGAAGACTCCCATCTAGATAGGAACACATCCTATCACAGTGATAGAAGATTTCAGCACTTACATCTGACCTACTCGTCAGAAGGGCACATCCATCCAGAGAAGAACACATCCTATCACAGTGATGGAAGACTCCCATCCAGACAGGAACACATCCTATCACAGTGATGGAAGATTTCAGCACTTACATCTGACCTACTTGTCAGAAGGGCACATCCATCTAGACAGGAACACATCCTATCACAGTGATGGAAGACTCCCATCCAGACAGGAACACATCCTATCACAATGATGAGAGAGTTCAGCACTTACATCTGAGCACGTGGGAACACATCCCTCAGTCGCTCCAGAAAGGCTCTGCACTTACATCTGAGCACGTGGGAACACATCCCTTAGTCGCTCCAGAAAGGCTCTGCACTTACATCCATCTAGAAAGGAACACATCCTATCACAGTGATGGAAGGGCTTGCACTCACATCTGATCCTACAACAACACATCCCAGCAGTCATATCAGAATGGCCCCCAGTCCTCGACTGAGCTACCTGGTAACTGACCAGGTGCCTCCATTCCTAGAATGGCAATTGCCCTTACATCTGTCCTGCTCGACAGAATGGCCAGCAATAATATCTGACATGGAAGGAACCAATCCTCTCACCATGACAGAATGGCTCAGCCCTTACATCTGACCGTGGAAGGAACCAATCCTCTCACCATGTCAGAATGGCTATGGGTCTCATCACTTTCTCTTGGAGGAAACCTCGATCTAGAGAACACCAAGCTTCTCCCTGAAGTAGTTGAACTTCATCCTAGCCAATGGCTTCGTCAATACATCAGCTATCTATTCCTTCGTCGCAATATACTGGAGCTTCACTACTCCTCTCTGTACCATATCCATGATATAGTGGTACTTGATCTTGATATGCTTCGACTTGTCATGGAACACTGGATTCTCTGACAACTTCACGCAACTCTGGTTGTCACAATGTATACAAGTAGCATCCAAATGGAGATCAAATATATCAGACAGTAGCTTCCATAGCCATACTGCCTCACAACTAGCTGAACATGCTACGACATACTCTTCTTCAGTGGTACTCAGTGCCACACGGGATTGCTTCCTGCTAAACCAAGAGACCACATCTGATCCCATACTGAAGCAACATCCTGAAGTACTCTTCCTGTCGTTGGCACTGCCTGCCCAATCGAAATCAACATAGACCTCTAGGTTAATATTTTGATTCGCATTGTACTTGAGCCCATAATCAAATGTACCCTTCAGGTACCTCAGAATATGCTTTGCACCAGTCAAGTGAACACTTCTCAGATCTGTTAAGTGATGGCTCAAGGTGTTCACAGCAAAGCAAATGTCTGGTCTCGTGTTCGTCAGGTACATCAATGACCCAATCATCTGACGATACATCGTAGCATCAACCAACTCTGATGAAGCATCCCTCAATAGCTTCAGGTTCGATGCCATGGGTGTGGCCATAGATTTGCAGTCCATCATCCCAAACCTCTTCAGGATCTCTACTGCATAATTCCCTTATCCAAGGAAGATTCCATCTATACTCTGCCACACCTCCATACCTAGAAAATAGTGCATCGACACATAACAGGAGCATCACTGGTCTTCCGCCTTCAACCTTGAAGCAAAGGTTGTCATCAGTAAACCCTAGAGTCATCAGTAATCCATCCTGTCGTACCATGTCGATCCTCAGGATATTCTATAGTCACTTCCTCTGAAGCAGAGCATCATACTCCCTCTGTCTTCTGTACTCTATGCACTGAAACATTCTGTACCGGAGTGACAAGTAGCTTCCTATGCTACTAATATTCTATGTGACCATCTAGTGTATAGACTTGCATATTCAACCTTGTAGCAAAGTTTAAGATCTTCATCAATATCATCATGTATGTGTTTCCCATGGGTGTCTTTTGAACTCATACAATGCCTTCTTTCATTTGCACACATGATTATGCATGTCATGTGACTTCACTTCTAGTGGCTGTAAATGTTTCTTCGTAGTCTATGCCTTCTTTTCGTGAGAATCCTCGTGCTACGAATCTTGCTTTGTATCCCACGATGTTTCCATCTATTGCATGATGGAACTATGAACTTCTCTTCATGTCTTGATACTGTGCCCTGACATCATTCTTCTTGAACTGGTCTTCCCTTTCTTCTTGGTGTCTAGAAGGTTCTGCATCAATGATGTCACTGCACTCGTCATATTATTCTTCATTTTGAAATGTTGTCACTTGTTCTTCGGAACAAGTCTTCATTCTTCTTTGTTTGTAGGCGATTATGTATGTGATCTTTCCTACAAGTCAAATGCATTTGTATCATTAGAAACATTTCATAAGGAATATTTATACTGGCAATTTCTTATGCATAAATATATGATCATGCAACTACTTTAGCCAATACATCATTCATCCATATCTTACGAAAGTTTCTATATGCCTTCCATCTCTACCAGGACAACATTGAGATTGTGCACTAATCCAATATGTCAGCAAAGAGTTTTCATTCTAGATAAGTAGCAATGGAGAGTTGTATAGCACCATGAGCTACTTACCCATCACATGCATATTAGCAGTATGCTATCATTAATGCAAACATTCTATTATGCATAATACATTAACTGAATATAAACAAATGCATAACAAAACAATATCATGAAATGACAATTGAATACTTATCTTTATTTGTTCGTGGGTGGACTCCTTCTTGAGTCTTCAACTTCATCGTCTTCTTCATTCATGATAGCATCGTTTCTTATCCAAATGATAAGGTGGATAAGAATTTCTTCAAGAGTTGAGATATTCATATTCCCCATCGATTGAGGGATCTTCTTTGGATGGTGAGAGCTTGATCTTCAATTGCTCCCATCTTCTCTTCTCTTCTTATGAGTCGAGCTTCTTCTTCTTCTTCTCGGAGTCTACTGAAAGTAATCAATTCCTTCTGGCACACATTCCTCACATGAATGAATCCCATGATCCTAGGAGGCCATTCAAGGTGGCCATCACCGCTTCTTTATTCTTCACTTACAGCTTCAAGTTGTTCTTTGATTTGAGAGACCCTTGTAAGGTATGATTGCATGGTCTCTACATTTTGGGTCTTCACTTCCTTCAACTATTTTCTCAAAGTCATATTCTGATTTATGTTCTTCCCTTGAAATAGATTGGTCAAGGAATCAAACCTCATCGGTGTCTTTGGGGAAGACACTTGTAGTACAAGTTGATTAGTGACTGAATCAGCAATGATCTTCTTGGCCTTGACCAAGTTCTTCTTGTGAAAGGCTTCTAACCTCATCTCCCTCTGAAACTGGAACCTCTATACTCATATAGGTGTCAAATCCATTTTATTCAGAGAGATCATATACTTCTAGGCTTGGAAGTTGTCAACTTCCCAAATCTTTTCATCAAGCTGATGTGATAGATCACTTTGAAATGAGAACCTCAAATGAAAATAGCAAAGGATTAGATCTTACCGATTTGAGGTGTCCGTCCTGGTTCCGGAGCTGGCTGATCTAGGGTTTGTCACAGAAACCCTAATTTTCAAAACTTTGAATCTTTCAGATCTGATTGGATAGATATATATATCTCTTCAAATGGAGCTATCCAATGTACTCCTTTTCTGAAAACAGTGGAGGGAAGCTCCCGGAACAGGAAGCCCTAATTTTCCAATTTTCTTTTGCAAAAATGCCTGTTACTGTTTCTATGATATCACCGAAATTACTACTCCTATGTGTCTAAAATTTATCACTAAGGTACCCTAGAATGTAAATTATCCAACACCGAAGGTTTCATCATAATTGGTTTCACCATTTGGGATTTATGATCCTTTTACCAAGGTGACCTGTTACAGGACTGTTCAGAACAACGAAGTTGTATGGCATTCCACATGTCACTGGTTTATCTTCGGAGTCTGATATTTGGATCACTGAAAGTACAGTCCATTCCATTTCTGGAAAATCTTTAGGAATTCCATCTGGACCTCTTTAGCCCAAGATATTGCAATTCTCCCCAGGTGTCCTGTTTAAGGATGAATTCTGGAAGAGGCTGGAACCCTAACTTGGAGGGATCGTATCTCCCAGAGTATAGTGAATATGAGAATGATTTTTGGACACAGTGTTCATAAGGATTTTTTATTTGGCCCTTGAAATTTTAAACTTCTGATACTTCTCCAACCTCGAAATATAGCGACTGTACCAAAATTTATCAGTTTTAGTATTTAGGGTTTTTCAAGCTCGGGGTCAAACTAGGGTTTGACTTTCCCAGAGTTTCACCCAACCAAATTTCTTGATCCAGGTCTCCAAAATTCAGTTTTGATGAGGAGAAAAATCCTATGCTGGTCTCACTCAAAAATTCCTCTTCTGTAGAAAGCCCTAATTTTCGCATCGAAAACTGAAAATGCTCGGAATCGAATTCCACTTTGACAAAAAGATTCGCCCTTCAATGGAGAGTCATCCTAGCATAATTTTGCTGATAGATTATGCAGAGAGACCCAAAAATTAAGAATCCCTAGCTTCTGTAGCTGCACAATGTCTTCTTCTCAGGTTAGCTCTGATACCATGTTAGTTTTTCATCATATAAGCTAGCATTATGATCTTACGATCTTTTAACTAAGAGAATAACAAGCACAACAATAAAATATAAGCACATCACAAGAGACAAGAGACACAAAGAGTTTTCCTTGGGGAAACCATAAAGGAGAAAACCCCACAACTTCCTCTAAGATAGAATCAGCACCAAAATAGTAAGATGATCTCCACACAGCAACAGTCTCTCTCTCTCACAATGAGAGATCTTATCCTCTCACTCATGCACCCCAATGAGTGAGTGTGAGTGTTGCAAGTGATAAATAGAGATGCTCTCACTCTCTATTTATATTCTTCTGTTCACTTGAAGTGCACTCCAACATGTCGGCCTCACTTAACAATTACTTACTAGAGTCGACATCTCTAGGAGTGTCTAATAACCCTAGTGCCCCACCACTTGTGAAGAATTTGCCTCCTCCTACCAATAGGAGGGTAATACAATGGTGGGGACTATTTCCCAGACTTACAATGACTCACCTAGGGTTGAATTCACTAGGATAGTCTAATAACCCAAGGGCCCCACTACTATGGGGACTTTAACCCTTGACCAATAGGATGGTTACCCATAATGACTTGACATGACTTTCTCATTATAAAAACTTCCCGGAATAAACATCGGGGTATTACATGACTCAAATACATTACAATACATCAGGGAATAAACATCGGGTTACAATAGATAAGAAATACAAGTGAATACATTCCGAAGTTACAATTACATCAACACTTTTGTGGTCATGCTTTTGAAACATTGGCATAGTGCTGAGATTCCTTTCTCATTCCATTTTGATAGTTGATTACTCAGATCTTATTCCTTGTATAACATACGTGGTTGGCTATGGGAAGTATAAGGCATTCCTGCATTTTATTCTAGTAAACGCTGAGCTCAAAACTGAGAAAACTCAGTGTTCATTCATAATTGGAGAGATATTTGATTGATACTGAATGCTGGTAATTATCTTGAAAGCTCCTTTGTAATTGTTTTACTCAACCTGCACATCAGCTCTAATCTTTTAGGCCCTACACAAAGTTGAACTTCTTCAAGGCAAGGTGTTGGCAACTATATTCTGCTTGCCCTTCTTACACCAACTACAAAATTGGAAATATGAACCATGATCAGATATGGATGTTTATTCTTTTTTACTACAAAAAGTTTCACATTGATGGTCACTTTCATATTTTCATTGATGTATTTCTTCTTGGTTTGTACTCTTTTAATTTCCAATTTTATATACTGAACTAGCCATGTCTTGTTTGTGTATCTATTACAGATTGGAGAAATGAAGAAGTTAGTTGATGAAGGGAAAATAAAATACATTGGACTTTCTGAGGCTTCTGCATCAACAATTCGAAGAGCTCATGCTATTCATCCTATAACAACAGTTCAATTAGAGTGGTCCTTGTGGACTAGGGATGTAGAGGATGAGATTATTCCAACTTGTAGGTAGAGGTATTGGAGTTCATATTTACCATGTGGCCACTTTCCTAATAGTATTAATTTCAAATTTCAAATTGAAACTTTCATTACAGGGAGCTCGGTATTGGAATTGTGCCATATTAGCCCTTTAGGGAGGGGTTTCTTTTCTACTGGAGCAAAGTTGGTTGATAACTTGCCAAATCATGATTTCAGAAAGGTATTTGGGATCCATTTATTCTTACTCATGGATTTTAGATTCATGAATCTTTTTTTTATTTTGATAGATGCTTGATTATTTACACAAGCTATCTAAGTTTCTACTATTTTTCATGTTATATGACAGAGATATTGTTTGAAATTAGTAATATTTAGACATTAATGGTTGTTGCATGGGCTCCCATGCTGCACAGGAAAAATCATTTAGTATGAGGATCCCAGCTATTCAGGGCTCGTCTAATCCTAAAACAAGTTCATCTCATTCACTTTCGGTGTCTCCAACATTAAATATCCCTGGCTTGGTGGTGGAAGCTGCAGCATCAGGGTTGAGTTCTGATCATGGCAAGCTATTGGTCAATAAGGGTGGGAAGTCATCAATGTTTATATCTAAAAAAAATATTGATGCCAAACCTAATGCAATGAGTGTAACATATATAAAATTAAATTCACGTGTAAATATCATTGGGGAAGCTTTCCATGGAAAGAATGCCAGTTTAGTTGACCCTACTATGAAATGTAGGAGTCATGAAGGTTTTAAAATTCTATTGAAGAATTCATCCTCTAACACACACAAGGGTTCATCTAAGCTGGGCAGTGGGCACATTGAAATAGCAAGAAGTGAAAGAAAAGATGCAGCTTCAGTGTCATCTGGTATTGTTTGTGTTGGACTTTCTAAAGATAGCTTTCCAATCTCTGTCCCTCAAAGCAATAATTATGTAGTTTGTAGATTGATATCTATCATAAATTTGTTTGAATATCATCATTGTCAAGCAATAACAACTTCTTAAAGGGTGCTATCTCAATGGTAGAGCGCCTGCCTATAATTAGGCAGGAGGTTGGTGGTTCGATTCCTCCATGCCCTATCATAAATTCGTGACTACAAAAATGACAAAATTTACATATATACAACTATTAGTAGCTAATTTCTCGTATCTTGGTTGTATTTAGCTTAGTCATTAATATGTTAACATCTAGTAGTTTATTTAGTTGTATATTTGGTCATTAATGGTTGCAATCAGTGACTAAATTAGTGACTAATCAACAACTAAATCAATGACTAACTCAATGACTAAATCAATGACTAAATCATTTACTAACAATGACTAAATCAATGACTAAATCATTGGCTATCAATGACTAAATCAATGACTATCAATGACTAAAACATTGTCTATAATTGACTAAATCAATGACTACTAAGTCAAGCTATTAATGACTAGTGAAATATGACTAACTATAAGATAGTGGAAATTTGCTACTATTAGTCACCGACTCAAAAATAGTCGTTTAAAGCATGATTTTAGTCATTTTTTTAGTCATTAATTTCTCATTTTCTACTAGTGGTATCATGGCTTGTTGGTTAGAGCCTGTGTTGATATTGGAATTTGAGTTGGGTCCATTGGACGTAATTACTTCACCCATGATTCTGAACTAGAGGTTGTTATGTCGTCAACTGTGTTAGGATTAGTCACAGTATCAGTGTAAATGTCTAGACCATGTCTCACTCTGTCCATTGCCAACCTGAAATTTTCTCTTACCTCATTTTCCTTTTGAATGGGAATATTCCTTCTAGTTTTTCTTACTTTGTTATGTGATTTTCCCATCTCCAAAAGTTTCTTTATCAAAACTATGAGGTCTACATCTTCATAAGAAGCAAAAAATAAGGTATTAGTTCCATTATACAAGAAACATGATGCGCTCCAACATAATTAACTAAATTACATATATGTTAGTATAGTAATTATTGGCATTTATACATAAACATTGATTAAAGGTTTCTCTTTATGTTCGAACTAAAGTTTCATTTCTATGCTCTATTTGAGTCAATTAAAGAGAGTCAAGTTTGCAGGTATTACAGTTATAGGATTATGAATTCCTTTGTGTTCAAAACATAGTGTAAGCCACAAGAAGATGAATGAAATATTCTTCATTTCCAACACCTTCGGACGAGATGACATTACACGTAATATGCCACATTAGTTGTCAAGGAAGACACAAGTTGCTGTTTGGATGTCTTGGGAATAATTGAATAAATTACACTCATTAAGTTACACTAACTAAAGAGAAAAAATTGACTAATTACATAATGAGGAGGTTGCAAATCCCCTGAAGGAAGGATAAATCATTGAGGTAGAGGTATCTCTGTCAAGCTCAAAGGAATGTTATGATAAATGTAGCATGAAGAGGAGAGCATGGAAAAGTTGGTAAACTATTCAATATGGACCCTCTCCCATGATTACTTCCAAGGTTTTTATACAAATTGAAGAGTCTCAAGAGAGAACCTCATCTATGCCATCCTTGTGGGAAATCAAAATATATTCATGTGCAAATCATTATTCGTCTACATTGCATACTTCATCCTGTAGAGAGAATATGGAAAACTTGGTGAACTATTCAATATGGACCCTCTCCCATGATTGCTTCAAAGGTTTTTTTTTCAAATTGAAGAGTCTCAAGAGATAACTTCATATATTCCATCATTGCATGAAATAAAATATATTCATGTGCAAATAATTATTGGTCTACATTGTATACTTCATCTTGTATAGATAATATGGACAGCTTGGTGAACTATTCAATATGGACCCTCTCCCATGATTGCTTCAAAGGTTTTTTTTCAAATTGAAGAGTCTCAAGTGATAAATTCATCTATGTCATCATTGTGTGAAATCAAAATATATTCATGTGCAAATCATTATTAGTTCACACTGCATACTTCATCTTGTATGGAGAATATGAGACTTGTTTAGATGTGAAGTTGGGAATTATTTTGTGAAATTAATTGTTGTATATGAGAGAGATATTGTTGTAGGCATATGATAAAACATAAATCAATGAAATGATCTCTAAGCTTGTGAATGAAAACAATTATTTACAATTCACCATACCTATTCAAAATGATCTCTTCTTGCAATGAAAACTTGTAGTTTGAATATATCCACTAACTTCTAAGACCTATGAAGATGTTTGTTAGATTCCAAGAGTGATATTCAATCCAATATATAAAATAATGTCCAATTGATGATTGAGTGTGAGCCAAATTCCAAAGTTCGGGAGCACGAAACGCATGAGTAGTGGTAGAAAACCCGTGAAAATTGGTAGCAAACCTAGGAAGGAAGATCTCTATTTTTTTTAAACTAGAAATAGGAGCGCGCACACATGTCTACATGTATGTGCATAAACACGCTTGCGCACTGCTGCCTAACATTTACAACATTAACTCACTGATGTTTATCCCATTTAATGACTACTTTTCTTCAACAATGTCTTGGTATTCACACATGTATGAGTATTTTTACAATATAGTATTCACCAATACTTTCTTCTTAGGCCCATGGGTGCCATTATGAGGTATTATGATCCTTACCTATTGTTATTGGAGGGTAAGGGAGGCCTCCAACACTGACCAAGGATGGGTGTCAAGGTTTAACAAAGGTTTAGTGGCGACCATGGTCACGATAGTAGTGACAGTGGTGACCATGGTCAATAACACATGACCTCAAGCCCTTGGCCAATAATAGATAGATGGTGCACCAATAGACCTCTAAAATTTATATCTTTACTAAAAAGAATACAATGGATTCGCTCACCCTATACATGGTCATTTGAGGTACAACATGTTCGATCATTATGGGCAAGGATGGGCGACGTGTTCTATGTGTGTGTGTGTGTGAGAGAGAGAGAGAGAGAGAGAGAGAGAGAGAGAGAGAGAGAGAGAGAGAGAGAGAGAGAGAGAGAGAGAGAGAGAGA
>LPNX011176458.1:112705-129204 GCA_001517045.1 Pseudotsuga menziesii
TTTAACGTTCAAATTTCTATTTTTCCAAAAGTCCATTGCAACGAACACGTCATAAGTGACCATCATTAGCTTGCACGAGCCCATAATTTTTAAACTCTCAAAACATAATTTTAAACTAAAAATGTGTAACCATTGAACAAACGTTTTTGGTACTAAAATAGGCCTATATTAAACCCTTATGAAAACTTTCTTTTTTTTACCCATTTGCAACCATTACAATACATTTCCAATCTTTTTAATCTCTCAATATTCAAAATTGTCCAATATCTCACTATATATATATATATAATCACACACTAAATATATATTTTTAAATAGTAACCAATCATATATATTTTAATGATAACCACTACAAATAATAAATCAAATTATATTTTTTTTAAATTATAACCAATCATATATATTTTAATGATACAAACAAATGAAGTGCACTTGGATAAATGGACCTGGGTTGAAATGTTATTGCATGTGACATAAAAATCCATACTATAATTTGGAAAGTTGTTCATATAACCAAAACAATATTTTCTTTTCCTAATTGATTACTAGAAATTCATTTATTTGTTTTGTGCATATATATTTAATATTTTTGTGTGTATTTATTAAATATATTAAAAAAACTAAAAAATTAAATATATTAAATATTTTCTTTTCATATTCGCCTCTATTTCTAAAGCATCTGTAAACATTGTGGCAAGAGTTGCTGATTTTCTTTCTCTTAATGAAAATGCAAAGTCATTATCAAAAGCTCCAGCATAATGAAGTTTAGCAGCAGCTGCAGAAGGTTTTATATCCTCTGGAATAGAATTATAAACCCTCATAAACCTACTTGAAAATTCATGAATAGATTCAAAACCCCTCTTCTTGAGACTATTATACTGGGACAAGAGATGCAAAGGACTTTGTTTGTCATCCCATCTTTCTAGGAATGCATCCTAGAAAGCTTGGAAAGTCAATAAAGATCCAGCCGGAAAGTCTTTAAACCATTTCTTCGCTTCACCTGATAAACTTTGAGCAAATAACCACATTTTAACATCTGCATAATCGACTTGCTCCAAGTCAACAAAATCTTCAAATTTAGCCACATGTTGTTTTGCGGTTATGTCTCCTTCTCCATCAAACAAGGAAATTCTTTGGGAGTAATTTTGGGGAAGGTTGTGCAATACAACAGAAAAATGCAAAGGAGAAAATATGGCTGCCATTGGTCTAGGTAGATTCAAAGGTACTGAGGAATTTTGAGTGTTTTGAACAACAAGTGTTTCTTCAACTTTTGCAGACTGTTGTAAATCTCTCCAAAGGGAATTCAGTAAATAAGATTATAATCTACAGGGATTAAATTCAACATTTTTAAGATCAGATTCAGACTTAGATTTCAACAAACCCTTTCCAATATTAACTTCCCATTCTTGATCAAAAACACTATGAGAATCCCAAGAAGATGATGCACCAAATAGAGAAAAATCTATTTTTTCTTTATCTTTTTTCTTAAACAACTTTTTTGGGTCTTCCAAATTCTTTAAAATTTCAATATCAAAATTACCTCATGTATGTCTTCTCGAAGCCAGAATGACTTTTAAAATTTTGAAAAACCTTTACAATGGAATCACCAGGGAAAATATACAACCTTCTCCACTGACAAAAATTCCTGTTTGCCCACATAAATCTTTTCTTGATCTTTAAAAATCTGTCATTATTCCTAGGGCAGATTTGCACTTTCTTTCCCCGGCAACGACACCAATTTGTTATCACTCAGAATGTACCAAGGTTGCAAAAGGTAAATCCCAAAGGTAACAGCAAAAACCACTTAAGAAAGAAACTGGCTTTCCTTTCCAGAGAGGGATCTCTCAAATATAAATTTAACAAGGCCAGATATAAGAATCAACACTTAAACACTATGTAGATGGTTGAAACAATACACATAACCATTGGGCAATGGAGTCAAGATATATAAAGATATCACAAAGGTCTCATACATGAGATTTCATCGAAGGCAAGATAACCATTTAGTTACAGTCATTCATTGATTTCAGATGGATAAGGAAGAAGTATGAACAATCCATCAATATAGAGCATCATAAAATGAATTCCATATTAACTTTAGTAGAAACATTTATGAAATATCTGGAACAATAGTCAGAGCACAACAAGTGTAAATTCTGAACTATTCAACACTACGCTTCAGATACGAGAAAAACAAAATGGAATGTAAGCACTGGAGAAAAAACAATCACATAGGAAAGAAAAGCACAGACTGTAAAGTAGATGGCACATGAATCTCTGATAATACACATGCATTCAACTTTGTTACTTCAAAAATTATATGTCCTCAAAAAACATTGATCCAACATACGGGTTCCAACCTTCAATACATCAAGTAAATGCAAATATATCCATAAATGATTTCTTCCCAAGAAGATTTAATAACTGAATAATCTGTTTAATCAAAGTCTTTGTAACCATATCCCTAACAACTAGGAATAAAATACATGCTTTGATCCTGATAACATATCATTTAATTAAAATCGACTTGGCGACAGCAAGGCCCAAATAAACAGCTCCACAACATGCAACACCTATTTTTTAAGGATGAATAATAGACTTTGTCTTCTTGAATCTCCCCATGGTCCTCCATTGTTCTGCACTTGGCATGTCATACTCAGTCATTTATCTGATAGAGACCTCCAGATCCACATAAGCCTCATAAGATACAGTGAGCAGTCCTCCTCCAACGATTAGAATTTTTTGCAATATTTCGAAGTCTTCTGTCAACTTGTCCACGATGATTTTCCCAGTTAGTCCTTTTACCAAGTCATCAAACTTGGAATGGTCCATACGGTTTTGTACTAGCAGGATATGATAATGTTCCTGAGAAAAAATTCTTCCTTCTTCATCCTAGAAAGAGGGAAGGCCATCTTCAAACAATTCTCTAAAGGCATGCCTGAAATCATTAATCTGCGAAGACATCTCATTTGCCTTATCTTGTACTACTTTCATAAGCTGCTGTTTGTTAATGAATTTTTTCGACCATAGTACAATAGCCACTTTGTCTTTAATCCCTATATCCTGCAATTTTTTATAAGTTAATGAATTCAAGAAATTCAGTGCATTTTGAGTTGTATTTAGGGGCTTCCTCTCCATGGTCTCATTTGATAATTTTAATTTTTGATTGGCTAAATTAACCAATGCACTCTGGTCATTAATGAAATTTAGATAATTTCTGAACTTAGTAACCTCTATAGACAATGTATCCCAGATTATATGCTTGGCGCCTTGTAGAGGGCCCTTTTCTATATTCCTTTCTTTTAATTCATTAAACTTCTTCTACAATTGACTTTTGCCATGTAATATTTTATTCTTGTTTTCAACCATTTTAGTTAGTTCAGATTTGATCCTCTCATTTTCTTCTTTTAATTCCTTGATTTCTACATCTTTCAAGCTTACTTGTGACATTGGTACTAACAAATCATCAGCAGAAAAATCACTTAAAGGATTTTCAATATTTACGATGGACAAATCTGCATTAGTAGGGGTCTGGCTCATTAATTCTTCCATAATTTCTTTCTCGTCATTCTGATATTTCTTTAACTGTGAAATTTGTGTCATTAACTCAGTTCTCTCTGTTTCCCATTTATTCTTTTCCTTTTGCAGATTCACCATTTTTCCTTTATATTCCATCATTTCTTAATGAATTTTATCTTTCTCCTCTTGCAATGCCAACAACTCTGAGGACTGAGCATGTTCAGAACTTGGAATTTTCAAATTATTTTTTAATACATGAATGGTATTATCTTTTTCCTCCAAAAGTCTCCTAGTGGCTTGTGTCTTTCCTGGTTCATCTCCCGAGCTTATAACATCTGCCTGCAGCTTTTTTATTTGGATTGAATTTGCTTTATTCTCAATTTTTTCGTGTTTCAACTGGACCTCCAACTTATCCACTAGAACTTGCAATTTATTAATTTTCATCATGGCATGTAACAAATCTAGATAAATTATATCCCTTTTCTGTTTGTGAAGCTGTATCTTGTCAGGTACACTGTTTTTATCCAATCTTACCTCCATCTTAGCCACTTTTTTGTCACTTACCATAGATAATTTTAAGGTGTTCCTCTCTACATCCTGAGTGGAAATCAGTGACACCTTTTGGTTGCCTAGACTTCTTACTCGCGGAAGTAGATTTTTAGTCTCTTCCAAGGACTGCATCTACTTTTCAACATAACTTGTCATGAACTCTTCTTTGGATTTAAAAATTGAACTAGAATTTGCATTATTTTCACTTTCAAAAGAAAACTGGTTCATTTGCACTGACTTCTTGGGAATCAAAATTACTTTCTTCAACTCCTATGAAACTATTTCACTTGAAACTTGATCATCTTGAGAAAATGTTTTGGTATTTTTGCATGAACTGTTTTCATCTATCTCCATATTCCCAACTTCAGAAAAACTTCTTTTAATTAAGACATTAGAATTTTCTGGCACTTGAGATGCTGTAATCAACTCACTGCTTTTACCTTCATTGCTTTCTAGATTTTCCACAAAATGAGACAAATTGGCTATTTCCCCCAATCCCTCAACAACTTGATGATCAAATGGTTTGTTCTTATTTGCTTGTTTCCTTTGAGAAATTATATGATATGGATCATAATTGACCTTCTGTTCTTTCTAAAAATCCATATTCTCCAATAATTTTTCCACAATCACCAAGGCGCTTTTGTTTTTAAAGATGAATGGACCAACTTTAAGGGGAAATTTGATATTAGAGGACTTCTTGAAAGCTCTCAAATGCTCCTCCTCTGCATATAATATTTGTCTTATGAATTCAAGTGCAAATATTCTAGAGGTAAGAAAAACAGGTAGCCTGTATGGCTCTCCGATGAAACCATACACTCTTAAAACAGTAAAGTCTTTATATAAAAACCAATCCCTGATCCTGTCTTATGGGGACGATTGCATCATAACCTTCATTTCTTCAAGTACTCTAGGAAATACCTCATAAAATAGTAACTTGTACATCTCTGACATAATGAAATTCATGAACTCGAACATATTGATTTGCTTCGGAAGATCTGAAGAGAACATAATAGACAAGAATTATAATTCTGTTACGTTTGAACATAACAACATGTTCAACAGATATGATTGGTATTTGAAAAATCTGACCTTTGGGAATTCAACTAACTGGATATGAATGACCTCTACTAAATACTCATCCAAACTGAAGTAATGGACTGGATGGGACTCAAACTCAAGACTGACTGAACTCATTTTCAATAAAATACCTAAGACAACCTCATTGACATGAATGTCATTATCTAGACCTAAAATTTGGCAGACCAAAGATACAACCAATTGGATCTCTTCCTTGAAAATGTGAATACTGTATGGCAAAAAGAGACCCTCTAATGACTGACCTTCATTAAGAATACTGGACAAAAATTCACATCATATTTCAGTTTTACAACCTTTGTATACTTCGACCAAAATAGACTCATTCATAGACTCACCACTGTCAGGGAAACTATCAGGAAAATTAAGGAATCCACGAATAGTTTTTGCATCAATCCTACATAATATTTTGGACGTGGAATGACTCATAATGACTCTCTCAGAAGGTGAGTAACTACTTGCACACCATTCAGCAAATTCAAGAAAATATAAAGTCTGCTCAATGGCGAAGTAATACAGAAAGGACTTGCAAACATTCAAAATGTCGTTTCCCTATAAACTATACTGCCACAATATTTATTTAGTAATTGATACATTTCCAACCGATAGAAACGGGTCACACACACTTCTGTCTCTATCAACCATGAATTCCTCTCTTTCATCCAAGACCCGGTTAAGAACTTCTAACCCTTTCTCTTTCTCCATAACAGAAAAACGATGATAATTCTCTAAACAGAGCTCAAGTATTCGAAGCTTACCTGTGACTGTAACTGTATGCACATGAGGTTGACTGCGTAAGGATGGCGGGCTGTCTCCTTCACTCGTCATGGCATGCAAAATAAAAAATGATTTTTAAAAATAAGTCAACCTTACCTTTATATAAAGGTCTATTCTAGAGGTTCCATTTAGCGGTTTTCCTTTAACCACTTTTCTCCATGGAATGTACTATGAACCGCCACGTGTATCATGGTTTTTATTCCGCTACCACTTTTCCACTTCAACTACCATGCAACTTTATCTTCCGGAGCTGCTAACAACCGTTGATGAATATTCGCTTTTTGTTTAAGCCGTTAGATTAAAACTGCATGTACACATTCTGTTGGGCCTTTTTATTTTTAACAACATGCATTTTTATAGAGCGGACTCCTTATCAACCATAGATTTTACCGGCTTGGTCCCACAACCATCGATCTTCGTGCTCTGCTAATTACATCCACTTCTCCTTATTTCATGTGTATCTCCATAGAGAGGATCTGTTCTAAACCATTGATTTTCACCTCTTTTGTTCTACACCATCAGATTATGAGACAATTTTATCCTCTATGCGCCATGTTATGATATATTCACATTATTACTCTTAACCAAAGTTCATGTAACCTTTATTTTTTCTCCGCCATGTTTCTTTCAATACTCTTCAAAATAGAGGTGTTAACAGGAGGCACGACAAAAGACTTGGTAGCATGACTAGACCAAACAAACACATAGTGCGACAGTGGACAATGCATTCTTTTGAAAGAATCAAAGGAGTGGCATGACTCATGAAAGTGGATCGTCACAGAGATCAACTGAATACCCAATTGACTGAAATGATATGCAGACAAGTGCCATGTTCAAAGGTAATGCCAAATTACTGCCATTTATTTGCAAAATGATTCCCTTCTCATTTCCCTCATCATGATTGTGTTGCAGCTGCAACTCTGCCCCCCTTTTACAATTTTGATGCTACGTTGAATCAATTGGCTCTGTGAGTTTGGCCATGCTCTAATTTTGGATTACTTTTTGAAGATCAACTCTTGTCCTGTTTCAGAAGTTGATTATTTTTGTTTCTTTTATGCTGTGGGTCGCAGATTTTGAATTTTACTTGTTGCTCGAAGATAAATCGGACCTTTGTTCTTTGTAAAACCACTGTCTCTGAGGTGAAACAGTTTTAACCGTCGCTGAATTTTTGAGTTTTCAAACACTTAATATTTTTATTGATCGGGCGTCAAATTATGTTTGATCGGAGGTTGTTGTATGTTATTCTTCCGCCGTTGCGAATCCCAAAGCGGCAAGCTACCCGAAATGTAAAGTTCTCTTCCCGTCGATGCATGTCAGTCTTCTGGTCGCATGTCTATAGCCTGTTTCTCTTCCGCCGTTGCGGCTCCCACATCAACTAAGCACCTGATGTATAAGTACTCCGCCCGCCAATGTGTTTCAGTCTTCTAGTCACATGTCCGAAGTCTTTTTTCTCCCACCGTTGTGGCTGCGAAAAGCTCTTGGATTCCGATGTTGTTGTCCTTCTGATTTCTGACTCAGAATATTCTCGCCCAATTTTAAGTCGTGACCGGTCCGACTCCAATAGGCTCAAATGTTTCGTAGCGCCTGTCGTCTGTTAGTACACGCTTATGCGGCTGTAAATAAGTCTACCGAGCCAATGTTTCATGTTTTAAGCCACCGATGTGTTTCTTCTTCCCGCTGTTAGCAGGTTTTTGAGCCTATGGGTGGACGAGATAGTGGTGACCGCGCTTGTTAAGGTTTCCAGAACCGAAGGACATTGCACAGCCCCTCTTGACGATTACTCATTTATAGTTGTAGTGTGTTTTTTATTGAAAATGAAATCCCAATAAATGATAGATGTCGTTTAATTGTAGGAGAACTCAAGAGACTGTTCAGACTCCCACAACATGAGGGTATAACCGGGAGATAGGTGGCAGAAGGAAGCTGGGCAGTTTTGGATAAAGGTCGAACTGCAGCTGACGGGATCACAAGGAGGGCTAACAAAGGAGAAGACAAAATGAATAGCAACAAAGGTGCAGACTTGAAAGGTCTGTCAGTTACTCAGCGGATCATGAGTGAGCGCAGAAAAGATAAAAAATAGAGATATGAAACGTTTGGGGGGACCGAAAGGTCGCATGCTGGGGGGCAGTGCAAGCGGTCTACTGTTTTAGTTTAAATATTGAAAAGTTAGAACTGAGAGGGGATTTTTCCCTGGAAAACTTGTAAACAAAAGCTTGTAAGAGGAACTATTTCGTTTTACAACCAGAGACTGCAAATTTTTCCTGTTGGAGAAAGTGCTACGTGGAATGTATCAATGTGATTAAATGAGAAATGTTGAATGGGAACTATTTCGTTTTCAACTGTGTCTCATTAACTGTGAGAGCGTTCTAACTTCCTGAACCTATGTTCTTGTTTGAATGTTCTTTAGTATACTTTGTGATGTCTTCCACCATGATTAATGGGATTTTTAACTGTTAATAAGCTATCTTATCCTGTATACTTTTATTCATGTTTATATGTTTGGTTAAAATAGCAGCTATCTGTGATTTTCCCTAACACATGGACAGTGGTGCATTACTCATGAATTAATATCCAGTTCTCTAGAGATAGTTTAGTTAGTATTTATTTTCTTGCATATATGTGATTTGGATGCTTGTGAGTTCTAAGACGAGAGGTAAGAACCCGTGCATCACATTGTGATTACTCTTTGCATCCTTATCCCCTTGCATGGTTAATTAGGCACTTGCATATCATACTCTAAGTCAAAATACAAAAAATAAATACGGTGGACCGGGACGCAGCCGGTAAACCTTTTTGTTACTTGACCTACGGTAGCCGGACCGCAAACCGGACGTATTTCCTACACCAAACAGTCACGGGCTAGTTGGGAACGTTGACTGGGGAGAATCCCTTGCTATTGTTTCCTGCAAAGTTCCAGGCCTCAATAGTTACTGGTGCTAGAAGGAGGGCCACCAGTGCATGGCTGGCCGAGGAAACCCGTTTTCCCGAGATTATTCCACCGGTAACAGTTCTGAAATAAGTGGGATTCATAATCCAATTCCGGAAGAAAGGAGTAGAGAACATTTGTTTTCTGTTGACAATGAGGTTGTTAATAATCTGAGGAGACACACTAGGGCATATGTGAAGAAGATTGGAGGATTTCCAATCATCCCTGAATTTCCCAGAAGGGAATATAAAAGGAAAGATCGTTCTATATTGGAAGACTCAGTACTGGTTGGGGATTGGGAAGAACTTGTAGAAATAGCCTTACAAGAAGTTGTACTACCTTTAAACTAGGAAGGCCCAGATACTCCTCACAGTTCTCCTACTCACACTCCTGTTTTCTCACCTCCTCACTCTCCACCTAGACTCATGGCAGGCGTCAATGCCAATCAACCACCCAACCCACTGAATCCACCACCTGCCTGGAGGGCCAGATCACCTTTAAACCTAACACCTCCATTACATGATTTACCTCAATCCTTTGAGAATATGCTACCCAAATTCGACCCAAGTGAGAAGATATTAGTAGATGACCACTTGCAGAGTTTCTATCTAGCAGTAGAAGGGTTAAGGGCTGGGGAGTATGAAGATGTAGTTTGCAGACTATTCCCGCACACCCTTAAAGGAGCTACAACATCATGGTACTTTGGTTTGCCTACTAACTCTATCCCTGATTGGGATACCTTCGAAAGGATTTTTAGAAGTAAGTATGCAACCCAGAAGACTCATGCAGCTCTGATGAAAGGACTATGCGCCTTGAAGAAGGAGAGAAAGGAAAAGGTGCACAGTTTCACCCAAAGGTTTGCAGCATATCTCAAGAATTTTTCTGAAGCTGACAGACCTTCGGACAAGGTCCTGATTGAATATTATACCTCAGCTTTAGGCCCTGAGTTGGTCATGTTTTCCAAAATAAAGGCCAAGCCTACTTTGGCGGAAACCTATGAATAGGCGGACATAGTGGAGGCTGAAAGAGAAAGTATCGAAGATTATCTCGAACGGTCAGGAGAGAAAAGTGTGGGAAGGAAAGCCTTGTTATTCACTAAGCCTAAGGAAGAACAATCACCAGATTTTGAGAGTATGGAAAAACTGATGCAGAAGCTTTCTAACAGAATCATAGACTTGGAGAAAGAGAAGGAAACTCAAAATTTATACAAGCCCTATTACAAGAAAAGAGAGGATAACAATCAATCTCAACCTCCTCCTCACAATTCAGCATCTATGAATTTAACAGAGGTAGGAATGGACAATTTTTGCACGTTCCACCAATAGCCCCACTCTAAAAAGAATTGTCCTCAATGAAGTTGGTTATGAATCAGCTGTTGGATTCTAAATTAACAGAAGATGGAGATGAAGAAAGAAAAGAGAGTACCACTTCAATGAAAGAACAAGAAGAGGAAACCATGGTTCTGTGGAATTTTGTTTCATTATTTGATGCTAAAGAGGAAAAGAATTGGGGGCACAAGGACGTCAGGGAAACCATTGTAACAACAAGGAGCCAAGGGCTAGCTAAAGAAAACAGTTTCATGCTCCCAAAGATTAAAAGGATGCAAAGAAATGTTAAGAAATTTCAAAATAATTCCGCAGCTGATAAAATTCCCGAATTCACCATTACCAGCCAGGATCCTAGGCAGACTGATACATTCGCCAAGCCCACTAAAGAAAAAATGAATGTTGATAAGCCACATCCCACTGAACCGCGGATGGATTATGACATCGTGGAAGACATAAAGAAGGCAAAGGCAAACATTTCACTATTTTAAATGTGTAAAGTTCCGCAGCAAAAGGAAAGACTATTGAAAGCGCTTGAAGCATCGGATGAGAGGCTGCCCGCTGACAATCGGCCTAAAGAGGAAGAAGAAATCAGAGAAACCAGCATTGGAGGTAAGTCTAAGAGAAAACATCCACCTTTCCTCCTCACTTTTGAAATTTTTAATCACAACGTACATAATTTCCTGGTAGACTCAGGGGCGTCGGTTAACGTCATGCCAATATCAGTCTGTAAAAGGACAAATGGGCAGCTTAAGCCATCCACTTGGATAGTTGTCCAGTTGGACAGGATGGATGTAAAGGTAATTGGTGAGATGGAGGATGTCCTAGTCCACCCGTCATCAAATGATAAAGTGTGCCAAGTCATTGATATCGTGGTGGCCGATATACCAGACTCTTATGGGCTTGTCCTTAGCAGAGACTGGTCAGCGAAACTAAATGGATATTTTGCCTCTAATTGGTCACATCTGTGGCTGCCGTATAAAGGAAGTCCGAACCAAATTAAGATTTTGAGGGAGCCTCACATGAAATACAACGTTACTCGACTTGAGGAGAAGAATGAACCAGTGGATTCTGTGTTGGGAAATTATTTTATTGAGTTGGAACTAGGAAATTACCAAGCAGAAGAATCCAGCAACACACCAGACACCCAGCCTGATCTCCTTTGATTATCATAGGCTGATGAAATCGACTGTAACATAGTAAACTTAGCAGTAGGAGTAGATTCATGTGCAGTAGTTAGCAATTTCTGGACATTGTTTTTCGATGGCTCTAAGACGTTAGAAGGGTCAGGGGTCGACTGTGTCCTGATTGAACCCAAGAATAATAAACATTTTCTTTCATGTAGACTAGAGTTTGAATGTACAAATAACATGGCTGAATATGAAGCGTTGGTGCAGGGTTTAAGGAAAGCAATCGAATTAAAGGTAAGTAATTTGAAGGTTTTTGGAGATTCTAAAATAATCATAAAACAAATTCGGAATCAAATACATTCTATTTCCCCTCACTTAAAAGCTTATCAAAATTAGGTATGGGACCTACTCAAATGTTTTGATGCATTTAATATTATATCAATTCCAAGACTAAAAAATGCAGCAGCTGACTTGTTGGCCACATCAGCCGCTAGGCTTGTACCTACTAATAATCGATGCTCCGTTGAATTTCTTTTTAGGCCCTTGGTCCCTGATATGATCACCAACCTGCGAGTGTTTGACAATGACCAACAGATTATAGAATGCTTAACTAATGACGAGGTTTTAAAGGAGAAATTATAGACGATGAAGAACATCAGGCCGAGCTGAAGTATGATAATTTCATCCCTCAAGGAGTCAGAACCTTAGAAAGAATGCTCGATCTAAATGAAAAGTTTAGGAGGCCACCAAACGTGAAGACTCACAGCTCATCTCTACAGTTCGAATTGATAAATTTAGGGACTGAGACAAATCCTAAATATGCGAATGTTGGCAAATGCTGTTCACCAGCCGAAAGAGATAAGTTCATCAGTCTTTTTAATCAATATAAATATGTTTTCACCTGGACATACGAAGATTTGAAGACATATGACACCAGCATCATCCAGCATGTTATCCCCATCAAAGCTGGTGTCAAACCTTATCAACAACCTTTAAGAAAAATGCACCCAAAAATTGGAACCACTGATTCAGAGTGAAGTTAAGAAATTATTGGATGCTAGAATCATTTTCAAAGTCAGACACTCTAAATGGGTCTCAAATCTAGTGCCAGTGAGAAAAAAATATGGAGAAATCAGGCTATGTGTGGACTTCAGGAATTTAAACCATGCTTCGGACAAAGATAACTATCCTATTCCACCCATGGAGCAACTACTACAAATGGTCTTAGGTTCTGAATTATTTTCATTATTAGACGGTTTCTCAAGTTACAATCAAGTATTAGTAGCCGAAGAAGACAAATTGAAGACAACATTTAGGACCAGATGGGGAACCTTCGCTTACAGAAGAATGCCCTTTGGGCTTATAAACACTGGAGCTACGTTCCATAGGGATATGGACATAGCGTTCCGTGGTTTGATTGTCCGTAGTGTTGTGATATACCTCTATGATATTACGATATTCTCCAAGAGGAGAGAAGACCACACATTTCATCTAAGGCAGATTTTTGAACGCTGTCGGAAATATGGCATCTCACTCAATCACAAGAAGTGTGTGTTCGCTATCACGAAGGGTAAGTTGCTGGGTCACGTGCTTTCAAAGAAGGGAATATCTATAGATCCAGAAAGGATCAAAGTAATTGAACAGATTCCCTTGCCCCATAATAAAAAATGGATGCAATCATTTATGGGAACAATAAACTTCGTGTGAAGATTTGTGCCTGACTTCGCTCAGATTGTCAAACCTCTGCAGCAAATGGTGAAGCAAAGTGCAAAATTCAAATGGACTGAGATTGAGAAGAACACATTTAGCAAAATTAAAACTGCTGTTGCACATGCACCCTCCCTAAAAATCCCAGATTTCGATAAAGATTTTATTCTGTATACCTTTGCATCCGATGATTCACTGGCAGCTATGCTTACTCAAAAGGAAGATGGGGGGATGAATTCTCAATATCTTTCATGAGCACTGGTCTACAAGGGGCTGAATTAAATTACCCAACTATTGATAAACAAGCTTATGCAGTATTCAAAGCAGTGAAACAATTCAGGCCCTACATATTAAAAAATCGTACCAAGGTGATCGTCCCATACCCAGCTGTAAGATCCCTTTTTGTATAGAAGGAGTTAGGAGAAAGAAGGGGCAATTGGGTAACAGCTCTTCAAGAGTATGATCTCGAATTCAAGCCAGATTCTATAGTTAAAGGGCAAGGGTTGTGCAAACTAATGGCTGAGAATGGGAACAACGACGAACACGCTTGGGAAGACGAGGCTGAATTACATTTGATGGATGTATGTCCTTTGTTCATAGCCCCCGAATCTTGGTATAGAGACCTTGTTCATTACCTTCAGGCAGGATTATTGCCAGAACATTGGAATTCTAAGCAAAGAAGAGCGCTACGTCTCAAATCAGCCTCTTATCAAATTGTTGAAGGAATATTGTTCAGAAAAAATTACGACAGAGTTTTTCTTAGATGCTTGGAGAAAGAAGACACGACCAAAGTAATGACAGAGTTGCATGACGAGCCTGCTGGAGGACATTTTTCAGGAGATACTACAGCTCACAAAATTCTCAGAGCCAGTTATTATTGGCCTATGCTTTTCAAGGATGCACATGCCCATGTCAGGAAGTGCGATATTTGTCAAAGGTGTAGTGGAGGACAATCTAAAGCAGCTGCACCACTGAAGCCTGTGATGATCGTGGAGCCGTTCGAGCAATGGGGATTGGATATTATTGAAGAAATAAAGCCAAAATCCTCCCTACAACACAAGTACATTCTGACCGCGACCGATTACTTCACTCGCTGGGTCGAAGCCATCCTGCTGCGCAAAATAAATGAGGACGCGGTCATCAGCTTCCTGCAGGACCATATTATGACCAGGTTTGAAGTTCTAGTTTCTTTAGTCTTTGATAATGCTACTTACTTTTCATCGATTAAATTAACTGCTTTTGCTCATGAGAAAGGAATAAAGTTGCATTATTCTGCTAATTACTATCCACGAGGAAATGGCCTGGCTGAATCTACCAATAAAAATCTGATTAGAATTTTAAAGAAGCTTGTAATAGAAAACCAGAGGAGTTGGCACTCAGCACTCCGAAACTCCCTTTGGGCCGATAGAGTTACCCCCAAGTCTTCGATAGGAGTGTCTCCATATACCCTTGTGTATGGTAAAGAAGCCATTCTTCCCCCCAATATCATGCTACCCTCTTCCATAATAGCTCAAGAATCTAGAGGGTCAGATGATGAAGTTTTGCAAATGAGGATATATAATCTCCTGAAAGCAAAAGAGGCTCGATCTAAAGCCAGAGAGCGCTTTAAGCAACAGCAAGAGGTAATAAAGAGATGGTTTGAAAAACATAAGGCAGGAACAAAAGACTTTGAGGTGGGAGATTTGGTTCTCAAGTGGGATCACCCCCATGATGAGAAAGGAAAACACACGAAATTCCAATAGTTGTGGGTAGGTCCTTTCTAGATTACGACAAAACTTGGCCCTTCCACTTATAAGTTACAAGATCTGCAAGGGTGGGAAGAGAACTTACCAATAAATGGTTTAGTTCTCAAGCCTTCTTTTTCCCGAGTTTCATTTGTCTTCTTCTATCTTGTATATAAATAATCTGGCTTGGTCGTCTTTTTGAGTCTTTGAGTCATGAAGTTTAGTTTTGTTTAGTTTAAATTTCTATTTGATTTCAATAAAAAGAAGCAAGCTTTTGGTTGCATGGAGAGAATTAGAATTCTGGACTAACTAAAATCCTTGATTATAAGACTGTGTATTATGGTTTTATCTGATAGAATTTCTTCTAGTTTAGCAGTTTTCCTAAATGGCTATGAATGCATTGAAGTCCTGCTTAATCCCTGTAAAGTAACTCAAGATTAAAAGGTCTGGAATACTATTTCGAGGCTCCATCCATCTCACACTTAAAAACGTCCTAGGGGGTGACAGCAAAAGACCCATGGAAAGGAAGCAGGGTAAATAGTATATTATATATAAATGATCCCATGCCGAGAATTGAAATCCAAAAGGCTAAGATGAGTCAAAACTCCTAAGAAAGCAATATGTATCAAAACAAAGTACTAAATCATATGAGTATAAAATTGCCAAAATTTCTTCTCCGTCCGCGAGTTGAAAATTAAATACATCTCTCACACAAAAGGACACTATGGATAGAGGAGCCTGAATACAAAAAAAATTCAGAAAGAAAGGCATGAGGAGGACTCAAAAGGACAAAAAAGTCCAAGCACAAAAAATGTGCAAAATGGCATGGGAATGAGGAACAAATGAATATTTCTGTTTACCATATGTTATGATCCTGTCGTGTCCAAGCTTGAAGCTACCCAAAGATAGAAGCAAAAATTAAACTCATATTTCTGGCCTCGAAAGAGTTATCTTGACTTTGAAATCTTGGTTTCCATTTTCCTAAATTGGACTACCCTCAATGATTAAAAGTACATATATTTTCCATTTGGGAAATCCATACGTCTAGAAGAATTCAACATGTTGGTTTTATTGTTAGAACAGTCTGTTACTTAAGAAAAAAAAATTGTCCAGAGATCTAGGTTCACCAAGTAGTCGCCAATTGTTGCAGCTGCAACTGTTCCCCCCTTTTACAATTTTGATGCTACGTTGAATAAATTGGATCTGTGAGTTTGGCCACGCTCTAATTTCGGATTAATTTTTGAAGATCAACTCTCATCCTATTTTAGAAGTTGCTTATTTTTGTTTTTTTTATGCCGTGGGTCGCAGATTTTGAATTTTACTTGCTGCTCGAAGATAAATCAGACCTTTGTTCTTTGTAAAACCACTGTCTCTAAGGTGAAACAGTTTTAACCGTTGTTGAATTTTTGAGTTTTCAAACAATTAATATTTTTATTGATCGGGCGTCAAATTATGTTTGATCGGAGGTTGTTGTATGTTATTCTTCTGCCGTTGCGTCTCTCAAAGTGGCAAGCTACCCAAAATGTAAAGTGCTCTGCCTATCGATGCGTGTCAGTCTTCTGGTTGCATGTCTATAGCCTGTTTCTCTTCCTCCGTTGCGGCTACCACATCAACTAAGCACCCGATGTATAAGTACTTTTCCCGCCGATGTGTGTGTAGAAATTCAGGCCTGCAGTAGATTAATTTCACTCACAGCAATTAACAATTGATCATGCAAATTATCAACAATGGAGACTGAATATGGAGC
>LPNX011176477.1:4932-80062 GCA_001517045.1 Pseudotsuga menziesii
ACCAAGTCATTCCTTTATTGCTTCCCATTGTTTCTGTAGACACTACCCCGCCACAGGTGAACTATGTGGCTTCTTGTTATTTGTGTTCAATTGCTACTGAGAGGCAGCCTCTGTTTTCATGCTTACCTTCTCAGGATTTGGCCCTAGCAGTTGATCGGGTGAGTCATCCTATACAGATTGTAGAGCCTTCTCTCCACTCTGTCCATCCATTTGAAAGTTCAGATATGTGTCCTATCTCGGATGATTTCCTCCTTTCGGATGACGTCTTCCTGGAGTCTTTGATACAGTCTGACCTTCTTTTTCAGTTGTGATTAAGTCTAACCCTGATTTGCTTAGTAATACTTCCCTTTTTCTTATGTTGGTTTTTGTTGCGTCTTTTGATTCTTCATTTGAAAAGCAAGTCAGTGATCCTGATGAGTTTGATTTTTCTTATGAATTTATCAGCTCTTGTGATATTGGTTTTGTTCCTGCAGACTCTAGCTCCCTTGTTGATTTTTGCTTCTCTTTTGAGGTTGATCTTATTTATTATAAACCCTCGAGCCTTGGTCCTATAGAATATTCTTTGGTTGATTCTGCCTTGACTTTTCCTTTTGTAGAAGATAGCAAAGTCACAAGTGTTTCTGCCAAAGTGACCCGCATCGGATCATTTCTTCTGATGTTGTTGTTTCTTGGAGACAGGATTCTTAGTTGGATTCACAACTGTTTATTGGCCTCACCTTGTTGTTCAAGCTGTAATTGCATTTGCATGTGCCTTGCTCGCGCTTATGAGCCTGATGCCGGCTTCCACGCTTTTAGCTCGTTATATAAGCCCTCATCTTTGTTCTCATCACCGCTTAGCCCTATATCATTTTGCCTTTGCAACTTGACACCTTTTACCCCGAGGAGACCTTCCCCGAGTGTCCTTATATTGCTCACTTTCCTTGCATTATGCATAGGTTTGTTCCTTGCGCTTGGAACTAGTTTCACCTGCCTATGACACTCGTCTCCTCCCATTTAGAGCATTCTTTCTGCTCTCCTTCGAGCTCGTTAAAAACAGTAAGGAGGCCGCGAGTTGACTTTTTCGGACTCGTTAAAACTTCACGGGAAAGATTATGAGTTTCTTTAGGCCCAATTCTGACTCCTCAAAATAGAATTGACTGCTAAGTAAACTTGTCCATTCAGGCTCGTTAAGAATATGTGAATGGGCATCCACATTGGTGGTAGGTTATCTCTTTCTCAGACCATGTGGAATAATATGAGAAAGGATCCCTCTCTTTTCTACTGAATTGAGAAGAGTATTCTCAGGCATAGGTTTATCTCTTTTACGAACCTGAGGACTAAACTTACGGAAAAGGAACTCCCGGATTGAGCTTAGTTTTCTCTTTTTCGTGCTCTGGACCAAAACATGAAAAAGATTTCGAGTGTACTTTATGTCTTTGTCAAGCTCGTTAAACCCTAAAGAACAAAGCATTGAGTTTATTGTTGTAAGCTCTATTTCTCGTAATCAAATGGATCTTTTCGAGTGATCTTACCTTCCTTCACACTCGTAAAACTCAGGCTATATGCTGCTTTTGAAGGAGCGTTGGGTAGGTGGTAATTTAACCTTTTTCGGACCTTCCTGACTAATTATGAAAAAGGTGTGCCTTTTCTTCTTCGGAAGTTAAGAGAGTTCTTCTTTGGTTTGTTTTATACTTTTTCGGCCTTAGGAGACTAAATTGTACGAAAAAGGACCCCCCTGGAGTCTTCTTTGGAGTTTTCAGACTCTCTAAACTATGAAAACACCGTCGAGCATGTACTAGTTCAGGCTCGTAAAATCCACGAATCAGTGCCTTATCAAGCATTCTTCTTTCTTTTCTTCGAGCTTGTAAAAAAATGAATATGGTCCCGAGTTTGCTTTCTTGGACTTGTTAAACCTTTACAAGAAAGAGGGGAAGGGGAGGTTTATTTCCATGTTTTTTATATCCTGGCAGCAAGTCTTGTTTCCTTGAACAAAGCACCAGTTTTGAGTGTATCAACAGTTGGGTCCTAGTATTTTGACCTTATCCCGATTCAGAGTTTCTTACTCCTCCAGTTGGTCCTTTTTCCAATTATATGGGGAATCTATCAATGTCTCCTACATTGCAGATTTGTTTCGTTGGTCCTATTTTGTGTCAAAAGCTACCTAAGTCACTTTTGTGTCGTGCTCACTGTTCAAGGATTAAACCTTTGTCGGCCATTCTGCAGTTGCCTTGACCTTTTGTGTTGGCCATTCCCTGGTATCAGTTCATTACATCATGTCTTCAGCGGTCCTTTTTGTGAAATTTAGTACCATTTCCAGATCCAATTAGTCTTTGACTTACCTCGTGTTGGATGATGAAGGATGCCTTAATGCCTTCCTTCCAACGGATCTCTTCCTATCGACTGCAACACATCTTGCTCTGGGAATGAGATTTAGAGTTTTATGGCAGTACCTTGGGAATTGTTGTCCTCAATGGCAATTTTCCTCGCTATTGGGTAGTGGGAATACCTTAATGTCTCCTACTCGATGGATTATTCAAGTGTTCGACTTCAAGTCCTTGTAATCACACTTGTTAGAATGTACTAGGTACCTTGGGAACCATTTTCATTAATGGTGGTTTCCCTCGCGTTCGTTAACGGTTTTCATTATTGACCGGTAATCAAACGGCTTCCTCCATGTTCGACTTCAGCTCCTTTATTTTGCATGGTTAGGATTCGTACCTTTTTTGGGCGGTTTGGATTGAAGACCTTGGGCCGATAGTAGCATCCTAATTTTTTCTATTGCCCAAGTTGCGCAAGACCTTGTTATACTTTATATGACATTTTGCTGAGACATAGATCCACCTTGTATTTTTGTGGCTATGATCGATTATTGAGCATGGATCCACCTTGTTCATTTGTGGCCATGGCTCCTTTAGATTTGATATGGCACCTTTTTGCATATCGAGGGACCATGATAGTTTCATCAGTTATACATATGTTGGATCCTCCTGTATCTTTATGGCGATGTTTTGTATATGGACGTGTATGTCCCAGAGATCATTTTTTCTGACATTTATCTCTCTTTCAGGTACCTTCACTCGAGCCTTTCGATCTTGGATTCTCTGCTCTCTCTCCATACTCAGCTGTTTCCTTTATAATGTATTCCGGCTATCGTCTTCCCCTCTAACCTCACACATTAGGGGGCATCTGTTATAGCCCAAAATGACACATCTCTGCCTGTGACCACTTTCCCATGATTTCGTCGCATGTCGGCACTTCCTGAAAGTCACTGAAAAAACACCTATCTTGGAGGACCCATATCTTGAGTTTTGTAACTCCGTTTGACCTCATTTCTATGCTGTTGGAAAGGTATTTCAGTTAGATAAAACTTTCTAGAAGACACCAAAGTCTGAAAATGCCCTGAAATACCTTAAAAATGTGTTTTTTTGTGTATGCGCAACTCTCCTTATGTGCAGCTCGCGCATCACTCGCGAATCTTGTGTTTTGCAAGTCGCGCATGCATATATTCACGGGTTTCTCTTGTGTAAACTTGCGTATCATGCGCGGTTTGTCCTCCTTCATAGTCGCGAATTTGTTTCTTAACATTAAAACATAAAAACACACCTTTTGAGTTAGTTTGGGTAGTTATACAACTGACTCCTTCAGTTGTAACCACTTTGGCTTCGCCCCTAACTCTTCTTCATCATATAAATAGAGGTAGGGAGGTCCATGATAGGGGACTTGGATTTTATGCATTGTTATGCTGGAGGAATTGGGACTCTCTTTGCCTACACCTTTGCCCTGGAGGTCTTCCCTTGTGTTGCAGAGCTTGGAGGCTGAGTTCTTTGGAGAAGAGAAGCAGCAGAACCAGATCAAGGTTTCGTGAGGTGCCAACTTGAAAAGAAGGTATACTTGTACTTGTTTTCAAGATTAATAAAGATGTGATGTCCTTATTCTTCCCAAATCATTGTTCAATGTGTGATTGAATCTGTGTTTCTGATCATATGATGATGTTATTCAGATCATTAGTTCATGTTTATTTGATTATCATTGTCTTATATGTGGTCATAATGGTTTGAGGAATGTATAACTTGTTTTGCAGGTCTCTTGGAGCGAGAGGAGCAAGAAGAGGATCAGAGAGAAAGCTTGGACCAGCCTTCAGTTAATCAGGTGTGGATCTTTCTCATCTCTGAAACTTGCTGTGATATGCTTGCTGAACATTGTGCATCTCTCTTTCAACCCCAGTACGTTGATGGCCTCTTAAACCCTAGCCATAGGATACTTTCCTTTACAACAAGCATGGAGAAATATAAGGCAAGATTCGCGGCTTGTGGATTCTCACAGAAGGAAGGAATAGATTATGAAGAAACCTTTGCACTTGTAGCCAGATAAACTTCCATCAGATCGGTACTTGCTTTGGCTGCAGTAATGAAATGGAAGATACACCAAATGGATGTCAAGATTGCTTTCTTGAATGGTGTAGTGGAAGAGGAAGTGCATGTAGTGTAACACCCCATTTTTGACCCCGTTTCATTAGATGTATATGATGTATATATTGTAAATAATCATGGTGTGGAGCTAAAGGCCAAGGCCCCACCATCGATTGGTTATGCTATGTTTCATATTGAAATTGTCACCGATGGTATATTGGGGCATGCGGCACACATATCGAGTTTTGTCATCATGTAAATATACATCTTTAATTAAATGAACCCAACCAGCTATTCTCACTACAACCATAATGAAAAGGGCATGATTTTCCCAAGGATAAGGGGGGGAGAATTGTTAAACCATGAACCAATGGAGAAAAAGCCATGTGTCACCTTCCCTTGTCTTATCCAACTACCACCATTAAAAACTGCTGCTACTAGCTGGGGCAGTTATGGCTGGGAGAGGAGTGTGGCAGGACTGTCAGTCCTTGCCCACATGCACACTCCACCAGCAGGTTGACCTCATGTTGGAAAGCAAAAATGACCACCGCCATCACTCAAAGGGGACTCTCCACTCTATCCACTACTACGCATTCTCTCCATTGTCTGTTCATCCTCACGCAGGGATGGTAGTCTACTCATTCTCACGCATAGGCATCTTTTCTATTTGATCTCACATAGCCAGGAGGGGAGCCGTTTTTCGGTTTTCATTCATCTTTTTCCATAGAGTGGAATCTAGTGTGTTTTCCCTCTGTATTTCTAGAGTCTAGTGTAAAATTTCCTCATGCATAGGTTGAGAGTTTGTATCTTCTTCCCCAATTTGTTCTGTGTAAGTTTTCCCCCAGTGGCTTCGTTGTCCAGGACGGACTATTGTTTCCCCACGTTGTGAACTGTGTTTGGTGATACGTTTTGAGACTACTGTAGGTTGTTTTGGGAGTCATTTTCGCCATGAAAGGGCCAAGAACGACTCAGGAATTGTTTCCTTTCCCAAGCTGCGAATTGCTTGTGCGAATGCGTGTATGGAGTGGTTGGTCTTTGGACTGTGTTGGGAGTAGCAATGGGGGATTTGTTTGCTTGATCAACCTGGTGTGTTTGGAAACCACACAGATAGAGCTAAAGGGATGGCTTTCTTCTCCGCAACCCCTGAATAGCACTGGAAGGGAAGTCAGGGCCTGAGGGACTATGTAGTAGAGAAGGGATTGATTCCTTGTGTTGGGTGTGTGTGGGTGTATTAGAATTCAGGCTCGTTCTGGTGTAGGTGTTCCTAGCTCTGTAATTAGCTCACCAGCTTAGCATTTATCCTTTCGCAGCTCCTTGATGGCCTGATAAACCAACTGTGTTGGCTTGGCTGTGTTTTTTCTATCCTTGGCTATGTGTGAGCCTGCTTGTTCCTTATTCCTTGGACAATCATGCCCAGCTCGGGGGTGGCAGCGTTTCTAAGAGATTAAGGAGCACGCTGGCCTATGGTTGGCTGGAACGTTGCAGCGACGTAGCTGGTTGCAAAAAATGTTCTTTAATCTTGTCTATTTTACTTCTGCAATCCTATTTACTGTTAATGATTATGATGAACATATTGAATGCTTGTATGAACGTATGTTGGCTTCTGCTGTATGATAAATAATCAAGTATACATGTTTTAGTTCAAATCATTTTTGTTTCAGCATTTCAGCTTTTTATGAATGTACATGTTCATGGGGCGATTTCTCGGATGGTTAACGCCATGGTAGCATCCTCTTCGCCGGTCGAAGGGTTGGGGATGTTACATGTAGAACACCACATGGTTTTGAGACACATGACAGGGAGTCTCATGTGTGTAGATTGAAGACAGCCCTGTACAATTTAAAACAGGCACCTAGGACATGGTATGATAGGATTGACAGCTTTTTATCCTATTTGGGCTTTACCAAGAGTAAAGTGGATTCCAACCTTTACTACAAGGTTGAAGATGGAAACCCAGTGATGTGCCTACTATATGTAGATGATCTGCTTGTAACAGGTATGGATGGGTTTATTGCTGATACGAATAGAAATATTGCTACCGAGTTCGAAATGAAGGACTTGGGTATGATGCATTATTTTCTAGGTATGGAGGTGTGGTAGAATGTAGATGGAATCTCCCTTGGACAAGGGAAGTATGCACTAGAGATCCTAAATAGGGTCAGGATGATGGACTGCAAGGCCATGACTACATCTATGGCATTAAACTTGAAGCTATTGAGTGATGCTTCATCAGAGACGGCTGAAGCTACAATGTATCATCAGATGATTGGGTCCTTGATGTACCTGACGAACACGAGACCAGAAATTTGCTTTGTTGTGAACACCTTGAGCTAGTTCTTGATAGATCTGAGACATGTTCACTTGATTTTTGCAAAGCATATTCTGAGGTACTTAAGGGGTACAATTGATTATGGGCTCAAGTACAAGGTGAATCAGAAGACTAACCTAAAGGGTTATGTTGATTCAGATTGGGCGGGAAGTGCCATTGATAGGAAGAGAACTTCATGTTGTTGCTTCAGTATGGGATCAAGTGTGATCTCTTGGTTGAGCAAGAAGCAATCTTGTGTGGCACTGAGTACAGCTGAAGCAAAGTATGTTGTAGCTTGTTCAGCTAGTTGTGAGGCAGTATGGTTGAGTAAGCTACTGTCTGATTTATTTGATCTCCAGATGGATGCTACTTGTATACATTGTGACAACTAGAGTTGCATGAAGTTGTTAGAGAATCCAGTGGTCCATGACAAGTCAAAGCATATCGAGATAAAGTATCACTATATCAGGGATATGGTGCAGAGGGGAGCAATGAAGCTCCAGTATGTTACAACGAAGGAACAAATAGTTGATGTGTTGATGAAGCCATTAGCTAAGGTGAAGTTTGATTACTTCAGGGAGAATCTTGGTGTTCTCCATATCGAGGTTTCCTCCAAAGGTAAATGATGAGACCCAGAGCCATTCTGACATGGTGAGAGGATTGGTTCCTTCCATGGTCAGATGTAAGGGCTGAGCCATTCTTATATCATGGTGAGGATTGGTTCCTTCCATGTCAAATATGAGTGTTGAGCCATTCTGATGTGACTGTAGGATTGGTTCCTACATGATCAGAAGTAAGTGTTGAATGCCATTCTTGGAATGGAGGTACCTGGTCAGTTACTAGGTAGCTCATTCTGGGACTAGGTGTCATTTTGATATGACTGTAGGATTGGTTCCTACTTGATAAGATGTGAGTGCATGCCCTTCTGAACATGCATGTTGGATTGGTTCCTCGCATGTGTCGGATGTAAGTGTAGAGCCTTTTTGAATATGCATGTTGGATTGGTTCCTTGCATGTGTCAGATGTAAGTGCAGAGCCTTTTTGAACATTCATGTTGGATTGGTTCCTCGCATTTTTCAAATGTAAGTGCAGAGCCTTTTTGAACATGCATGTTGGATTGGTTCCTCGCATGTGTCAAATATAAGTGTTGAGACTTTTTGAACATGTATGTTGGATTGGTTCCTCGCATTTGTCAAATGTGAGTGCTGGGCCTTTTTGACAAGGTTGTGAGATTGGTTCCCACATGGTCAGATGTGAGTGATGGGCGTTCCTTTCTAATATGATTATAGGATTAGTTCCTACATGATCAGATATAAGTGCTGGGCGGGCCATTCTAACTTAGGGTCAGATATAAGCGCTGAAGAAGACCTACATGGAGGCTAGGCCTACAACCAGCATGAAAAAGGGCTAGCTCTATATAACTTCATGTAACGAGAAGAATCATGATATAGCACCCCAGAAAATTCAGTGTTGATGATCCAATAGAGATGGTCCATATTGAGGGATGATCCAAATCCAGAGATGATGCTCCAGACATAATCCAGATCGAGGGATGATCCAGATCCAGTGATGATGATCCAGATAATACAGAGTAGAAGACTTGTGCTGATAAATTGTGTCAAGAGAATACCTTCCTAGTTAAGAGGGAGTGTTGATGTAATTGTAACTTCAGAATGTATCCACTTGTATTTCTTATGTATTGTAACCCGATGTTTATTTCAGGATGTATTTGTAATGTACTTGAGTCATATCATGCCTTGAGGTTCCTATAGAGAGTTTCTATAATGTAATAAAGTCATGTCAAGTGAAGGTGGGTAACCCTTCTATTGTATAAGGGTTAAAGTTCCCACAGTTTCGCGCACTAGGGTTATTAGACTCACCTAGTGAAGTCGGCCCTAGTTGGGTTTAGTCAAGTCGGGAATTAGTATAAATAGAGAGCTAGCCACTCTATTTATCACACACTCACTCACACTTAGTTGTAGTGCATAGCTAAGGAAGAGAAAGACACTGGGGCAAGGAAGAAAGAGGTTACTCCTCTTGAGAGATCATCTTACTGTTTTTGGGTTTCACTTTGGTGTTGATTCTATCTTTGAGGAAGTTGCAGGGTTTTCTTCATTTATGGTTTCCTTAAGGAAAAACACTGTGTTCATTGTCTCTTGTCTTTGATTGTTGTGCTTGTTGTTCTCTCAGTTAAATATCCTAATGTTATGCTAGATTAATGTTTAAAATATAACACCTCCTCTTATAAGGGAGTTAAGCATGAGGCAGTGTGAGCAATTATGATTGGTATGGCCCCTGATTGTGATTGACTAGAACTGGAGATATTTCAAGGACTGTATTCATATCTGGGGGCCTTTGAGGTATTGGCTAGTGCACCTCTGGGGTACTAGTTGTGCTTTCAGGCTTCGGGATTTGTTACCCTACCCATACGGTCAATCCCACCTATGACTGTCCACCTGAGCATTGATTATATTGAGGTGACCTTAGTTTCCTTACCTAGGTTATCGAGGGGGTATTTGTAGAGGTTATTCTATAGGTGTCATGGCTAGGTAGGGATAGGACAACACAGTTGCTATATGCATTGAAGTTGAGGGCCGTTATAATTGGTTACGAACCTCTACTTGTTGTGTATGCGAGTCTCAAGACTCCCCTAGGAGAGACATACCTGCTTCATTTGGAAGCTCACATATCCTACCCTTGGTTTGATTGTGATTTGGTTTTACATTTTTAGGTGTATGATCTGTGCATGCTAGTTTACCTAGGGTTTCTGTAATTAGATTGAGTCTTTTTATTTTTTGAGTCATTTTGGATTCAAGCACAACACCCTACCATTCTTGTTGTGTAGAAGGACTTCCACCTTCCACATATCCTCCTCCTTTGAGAGAGGAAACCAGACAGTCTAGACAGACTACTTCTCACTTTGATTCACACACCATGGGAGATCATGAGGCTGATATTCCAGAGATTTCTTCTCCACCACATGAGGTTGGGGAGGAATACCCTACTAGCACATATGATCCATCAAATGAAAAGGCTTCATGATCTGGTTATGATCCCTCATTCATAGGTTACTGGTATTGGTTTCTAGGAGATGAGACTCACTATGAACCCATAAGCACCAGTAATGTTGGATATGACATACCTGATATCCTTGAGCCCGATCTGGCATATCATGCCTAGTCAGAAGTTGACCTTGGAAGTACACCTAGGGGAAATACCATTCTTTTCCATGCGGAGATATTTGGGGGCACTAGTCACATTGCACCTTTCATCCTTGTGGTGGAGGTGTATTCACATGCTCCTCCTATTCCTAGTGTTAGTAATCCTATTTAGATACAAGGACCGAGATTAGTGAGCATTGGGAACACCACTTACATTCCTTCACATGTCCCTTTGTCTTTGAACCCCGTTCCTTTGAATGAATTTTTAACGATGCATCCCCCCCCTAACTCACATGGGCCTTCAGGCTGGAATATTGCTACTAGCCATGTTCATTCTGCAACTGCTAACATGATAGTATCTCAAAGCCAAGTACCTCCTATTGTGTCAGCAGGTCATGTACATGTTTCTGGATCATCTCATGTTCCACCTCATGGAGGTCCCCATATACTAAACTATGGACCTTCTCATGGTACATCCCATCGAACAACTTATGGATCTTCCAATGGACATTCTTATGGACCCCAGTATGGACAAAACTACCAACTGTATGGGTACAAGTATCAACAACTTGCTTACTCATCTAATTATGTCTTTGTAGCACCTCATAATCAAGGTACCCCACATCAAAATGCTTCCATGCAACCCTTGATGGGTCAATTGGGAGGAGGTTATTATGGCCAAGGACATGGTATTTATAGCAATCAACCTTACATGAACCAAAACTACCAAGGAGCGTGGCATCGACCGGAGCAACCTAGGCTCCCTTTCGTTGCAACATTGAACTTACCTGACTTATTGAGATTGATGAAAAATCCTATGTCTCATAACCCACCATGGCCGATAGTCCCTACCAAGCTTCCTTTAGACATTTCCAAGTTCAAAGGTAAGGCTGATGAAGATCCTGGTGAGCATGTCACCACTTTCCACCTTTGGTGCTCCTCCAATTCCTTACATGACGATTCCATCTATTTTAGGCTATTTCTATGCACCCTCATGGGTCCTACGGTGAAATGGTATATAGATTTACTAAGGGGGATTAAGCTACATTTGATGATCTTGCTATGACTTTCCTTAATCATTTCCATCTATCCATACATTACGACATCAGTACTGACCTCTTGTCGACCTTTCAGCAAGACAAAGCCACACACATTTCAGATCATATTCAAGAGTGGTGTAGATTGAATGGTTAATTAAATCCTTTATACCACGAGAGTTTCTTCTTTAATGGTTCCTCAAATCATTGTTACCTTACATTGCGAAGGATGTTTCTACATCCGGAGTTCAAAATGAGGAACAAGTTATCTTTAGGGCACAAGATTTGGATTTTATCTATGCTCAATCTGGACTTTTGTATGAGATTATACCAAATGCTCCAAGATCCAATTTTGACCCCAAGATCAAGCCTGGGCCACACGTCGATGGTATTGTTGGCTCTACTAGTACCAAACCTGCGAACTCGATTACAAAACAAGTGAGTCGGTTATTGATTAACCAGTCTGTGTCAGGACAAGCTACGACTTCAACTCATCCTACCCAATCGATGAGTGTACTCTCTTTGCAATTGTCTAACCCAAAAGGAAACCAACATCCTAGAATAAATAAGAAAAAAGGAAAAAATAATCGTAAGGGTGGGAATAAGAACGAAAATGATAATAATAATGATAATAACACTAATGCTGTGGGGGACAAGCAGTCTAAATGTAAGGTGAAATTTCCTTGTAAGTTGTGTAAGGACAACCACCTCACTCACTTATTCCCTTGTATGGAGGATTCCTTGAAGTACATAGCACAAGGACCAGGTGTTGTCACTAATCCTTTACCCGATAATAAAAATATGAACTCGAGGATCGTTGATCCTAGTTGTGCATCTGGTGGAACTCAAAACCTGTAGAAGGCCACTAGTGGTCATGGTTGCATCAACATGGTGAGAGCTACTAAAGTTGTGACTCATGCAAAATATTATGGTTCGCCACAACCAAACCTTTGGAACGAACCTTCCCCACCCGAGAGCCCTTTGCGAATTGAAAATCCTATGAATAAACCTGAAGCTCCACCTCACATTCCTAAGGGAGTATTAAAGTGTTTAGGGAACAATCCTAATTCCCAAGCCACCTAGAACTATTTAGTTTTCAAGGATTTGGGCCAGAATCTATATGCAATGTCTTCATTAGAAGTGGTTTAGACTTGTCCTCCATAGAGAAAAGCCTTGTTCTCTACTCTTGGAGTTAGTGACGATAGCTCTTCTTCCATTATCAAATTTGAAACCATGGGAGTACAACCTTGCTTGCCTTACTACGTATCCCTTTTGATTGATGTAGAGTGTCTTAACAACACCATCATGCATACTATCATTGATGAAGGTGTTGTTGCTTCTGTGATGTCTTTGTCTTGTTGGAAGGGATTAGGTTCTCTCGCGTTGTCTCAATCTGCCAACATGTTGACAACTTTCGATGGTAGATTAGGTATTCCTTCTCTAGAGGTCCAACTGGGAGGGAATACCATAGCGATTGAGGTCGAGGTGGTTGATGCGCCCCTTGACTACAATCTTTTGCTGGGTAGGAATTGGATGTATAGTATGCAATCTATACCTTCTTCCCTATTTCAAGTGATATACTTTCCATTTAATGGGAAGATTGTTATGGTTGATCAAAATTCATTTCATAATCTGAGTCTCAATGCATCATTGGGAGCTTCTATTCCGATTATCGATCATTCTCAGCCGACAACTGGGAGTGTGGGTGTGGGTATGTATCCTTCTCTTATCAGAACCTTTAGTTGTCATGTGCCCGTTCTTATGATTGGGTCTAGTTTTGGTGGGGCTTAATCCTTGTCAAATTCAGTGTCTTTTCACACTACCCATATGGAAGATCCTTGGATTCTTCCTTCACCAATCACTTTGAGTGTGCCTATCAAGACAGACGTGCCATTGCCTGCAATAATGGTGGCATATCAAGTGAATCTTGATCAAGTTGGAGAGCCTAGTCCTTCCTCTTCTCGGATGGAGGGGGAGGACCTGTATATGCTTCCTACATGGGAAGTAGAGTGATCTCACTAAAATGATTGCCTTGATGATGTTTTTCCATCGGATGAAGATATTCTTGAGGCCATGTCTTGGGTTGAGAAACCTTGGGAAGAGTTGCATCATCAATCGTATTTTCTTCCTAAGCTCGATCGTATGGAGTTTGTTGACTTTAGGGAGATTATTAGCAAGAATATTGGTAGCCCCATGGTCCCATAATGCTATCCTAGTCAAATGACTTATGGGAACATGGCTAATTTGTCACCAACAATTCCTATCAATATTTCTCGTGATCCTGGCAAGATTGAGAATGTCTACAGTGGGGCGGTTTGTTCCCCCGATGAGATCAAAGAGTATACCGATCTGTTTAAAGAGTTTCATGACATTTTTTCTTGTTCATATGAAGAAATGTTGGGTATATACCCTCGTATTGTCGAACATGATATCAAGACATATCCAGATGCAAAACCGGTTCAACAACGTTTGCATGTAGTGAATCCTAGAAAAGCACCCACCATTGAAGTCTAGATAGAGAAACTACTTAAAGCTGGTTTTATTTATCCCATTGCCTTGATGGAGTGGGTTTCAAATCTCGTTCTAGTGGATAAGAAGCAAGGATAAATCCAAATATGCACTAATTTTCGTGACTTAAATCAAGCATGTCCTAAAGATAATTTCCCCAAACCATTTATTGATTAGTTTTTGGATGAGTGTGTGGGAAGTGAGGTATTTTCGTTTATGGGTGGCTTTTCTAGATATACTCAGATTCAAATTAATGTTAGTTTTTCAACATTTAAGCTATCATTATGTTAGGATCTTTTCACTGAGAGAATAACAAGCACAGCAATAAAACATAAGCACATCACAAGAGACAAGAGACAGAAAGAGTTTTGATCGGGGAAACAATAAATGGAGAAAACCCCACAACTTCCTCAAATATAGAATCACCACAAGATGTAAGACCCCAAAACAGTAAGATGCACTCCCGACAGCAGTAGACTTCTAGTCCCAGTATATTTCCTTCTTCACTAGTGCGCCACACTTAAGAGAGTAAGTGATGTGATGTACAAGTGATAAATAGAGAGACTCTCGCTCTCTATTTATATTCTTTCATTCACTTGAAGTGCACTTAATCATGTTGGCCTAACCAACAATTACTTACTCAAGCCTACACCTTAGTTAGTGTATAATAACTCAAGTTCCCCAAAACTATGGGGACTTCCACAATGACTTGACAAGACTTGTTTACATTATTAATCCTCCCAATCGGAACATCGAGGCGTGAAAACATGACTCAAATACATAATAGAAACATCCCGGAATAAACATCGGGTTACAACACATATAGAAGAATACATTCTGAAGTTACATATACATCAACACTCCCTCTTAACTAGGAAGGTATTCTTTTGACATGATTTTCAGCACTGGTCTTCTTCTCTGTATCAACTGGATTATCTTCATCTTCAAGTCATCTTCGTCTTCAAGTCATCTTCATCTTCAAGTCATTTTCATCTGGATCATCTCTTGATCTGGATCGTCATAGAACTGGATCTAGATCATCACTCGATCTGGATCTGGATCTGGATCATCTCTCGATCTGGATCATCATAGAATATCATCACTAGATCTGGATCATCACTCGATATGGATCATCATCACTGGACTGGATCTGGATCATCACTCGATCTGGATATGGATCTAGATCATCTCTCGATCTAGATCATCACTACTGGATCTGGATCATCACTCGATCTGGATCTCTCGGAGTCATCATAACTGGATCTGGATCATAGCTTGATCTGGATCATCTCTGGTCATCATCATGTGTGTACTATCTTGTCATGGGAAGTTCTACAGAGCTAGCCCTTTTTCATGCTGGTTGTAGGCCTAGCCACCAGGTAGGTCTTCGCCCAGCACTTACATCTGACTTGCTCATCAGAAAGGCATGCCCAACACTTACATCTGACCTACTTGTCAGAAAGGCAAGCCCAGAACTCACATCTGATCATGTAGTAAACTACAATCACATCAGAAAGGCCCAGCACTCACATTCACCAGCATGATAGGATATCACATCACTAACATCTGTGAAATGGCTCTGCACTTATATCTGACCTACTCGTAAGAATGGCACATCCATCCAGGTGGGAACACATCCTACCACAGTGATGAATGACTTTCACCCAGGCTAGAGCCCCTCCTACCACAGTGATGAAATATTTTCACACATTCACCCAAGCCAGAACACATCCTACCACAATGATGAACGACTCTCACCCAGGCTGGAGCCCCTCCTACCACAGTGATGAGAGATTTGTGCTCTCACATTTGACCTGGTAGCAACTGAATCCTACACCCTCATCAGAATGGCCCCCAGTCCCTGACTGAGCTACCTTGTAACAAACCAGGTGCCTCCACTCTCCCTGAGAGTGGCAGTTTCCCTTACATCTGTCCTACTCGATAGAATGGCCAGCACTCACATCTGCCATGGAAGGAACTTAATCTTTTGGCCATGAATAGAATGGCTCAGCCCTTACATCTGACCTGCTTGTCAGAATGGCTCTCTCAGTCCCTGACTGAGTGTTCCTGGTAACTGACCAGGTGCCTCCATTCCCAGAATGGCAGTCAGCACTCATATCTAACATGGAAGGAACTGAATCCTCTCACCATGACAGAATGGCTTAGCCCTTACATCTGACCATGGAAGGAACCAATCCTCTCACCATGTCAGAATGGCTATGGGTCTCATCACTTTCTCTTGGAAGGAACCTCGATATGGAGAACACCAAGTCTCTCTCTGAAGTACTTGAACTTCAGCCTAGCCAATGGCTTCATCAATACATCAGCTATCTGTTCCTCCGTCGCAACATACTGGAGCTTCACTGCTCCTCTCTATTCCATATCCCTGATATAGTGATACTTGATCTCGATATGCTTCAACTTGTCATGGAACACTGGATTCTCTGACAACTTCACGCAACTCTGGTTGTCACAATGTATACAAGTAGCATCCAACTGGAGATCAAATATATCAGATAGTAGCTTCCACAGCCATACTGCCTCACAACTAGCTGAACAAGCTGCGACATACTCTGCTTCAACTGTACTCAGTGCCACACAGGATCGCTTCCTGCTAAACTAAGAGATCACACCTGATCCCATACTAAAGCAACATCCTAAATTACTCTTCCTGTCAATGGTGCTGCCTGCCCAATCTGAATCAACATAACCCTCCAGGTTAATCTTCTGATTCGCATTGTACTTGAGCCCATAATCAATTGTACCCCTGCATGCTTTGCAACCATCAGGTGAACATGTCTCAATGTGTTCATAGCAAGGCAAGTATCTAGTCTCACGTACATCAAGGACCCAATCATCTGACGATACATTGTAGCATCAACCGTCACTGATGAAGCATCACTTAATAGCTTCATGTTCGATGCCATAGGTGTGGTCATGTAGTCCATCATCCTGAACCTCTTCAGGATCTCTACTGCATACTTCCCTTATCCAAGGAAGATCCCATCTGTACTCTGCCACACCTCCATACCTAGAACAATAGTGCATTGACACATAGCAGGAGTATCACTAGTCTTCTGTCTTCAACCTTGAAGCAAAGGTTGGAATCCTCTTTACTCCTAGTAAAGCCTAAAGTCATCAGTAATCTACCCATCCTGTCGTACCATGTCGAAACTCAAGATATTTTGTAGTCACTCCCTCTGAAGTGGAGCATCATACTCCCTTTGTCTTCTGTACTCTATGCACTGGAAACATTCTGTATTGGAGTGACAAGTAGCTTCCTATGCTACTAATATTCTATGTGACCATCTAGTGTATAGACTTGCATCTTCAACCTTGTAGCAAAGTTTAATATCTTCATCAATATCATCATGTATGTGTTTCCCATGGGTGTCTTATGAACTCATACAATGCCTTCTTTCATGAGAAGCCTTGTGCTACGAATATTGCTTTGTATCCCATGATGTTTTCATCTATTGCATGATGGAACTATGAAATTCTCTTCATGAGTAGATACTGCATCCTAGACATCATTCTTCTTGAACTGGTCTTCCCTTTCTTCTTGGTGGCTGGAAGGTTCTGCATCAATGATGTCACTACACTCGTCATATTATTCTTCATTTTGAAATGTCGTCACTTGCTTTTCGGAACAAGTCTTCATTCTTCTTTTCTTGTAGGTGATTATGTATGCGATCTTTCCTACAAGTCAAATGCAATTGTATGGTTAGAAACATTTCATAAGGAATATTTATAGTGGCAAACACTTATGCATAAATATATGATCATGCAACTACTTTAGCCTATACAACATTCATCCATATCTCATTGAAACTTTTTAGATGCCTTCCATCTCTACCAGGACAACATTGGGATTGTGCACTAATCCAATATGTCAGCAAAGAGGTTTCATTCTAGAGAAGTAGCAATGGAGAGTTGTATAGCACCATGAGCTACTTACCCATCACATGCATATTAGTAGTATACTGTCATTAATGCAAACATTCTATCATGCATAATACATTAACTAAATATAAACAAATGCATAACAAAACAATGAAATGACAATTGAATACTTATCTTTATTTGTTTCATGATTAGACTGCTTCTTGAGCCTTCAGCTTCATCATCTTCTTCATTCATGATAGCATCGTTTCTTATCCAAATGTTAGTATGGATAAGAGGTTTTTCTAGAGTAGAGTCCTTTGTATTCCTCATTGCTTGAGGGATCTTCTTTGGATGGCGAGAAATCAATCTTCAAATGACCCCATCTTATATTCTCTTCTTATGGGTAGAGCTTCTTCTTCTTCCCAAAGTTTGCTGAAAGTAATCACTTCCTTCTTGGAACACATTCCTTGAATGAATGAATTCCACGATCCTGGGAGGCCATTCAAGGTGGCCATCACCACTTCTGCATTCTTCACTTATTCTTTTACCACTTCAAGTTGTTCTTTGATTTGAGAGACTCTTATGACTGTATGGTCTCTGCATTCTGGATCTTCACATTCTTCAACTAGTTTCTTTAGGTCATATTCTGATTTTTTTTCTTCCCTTCAAATATCTTGAAATTATGGAAGACCTTCAACAACTTTGCTTGCAATAGGTAGTGCTCTGTAATGCACATGTGCAAGCCTTCTATGCCAAAGGTCATTTGGCTTTACTGTTTCATGGATCAAGGCTTGTTCTGGATGGCCCTTCAATTTGTACAAGCCTCCTTCTTATTCTCCAATCACTACCACATCATCGATAGTCTTTCCTTTTTGCCACATGATGACTTGACCATCTATGAATGCAACCCGCATTCCTTTTGCATCAATGCTGAAATGGAGAGAAGGTTCTTCTTGAGTCCTAGAACAAACAATACTTCTTTCATTTTTAGAGACTTCCCAGAGTCTAGCTTGTATGAAGATTCCCCACTACCTTTTATTGGATATTGGTAGTCATCTCCTAGTTTCACCTTGTGAGGTGATTCATGTTCTAATAGTCTTACAAAAGGATTCCTTGAATCCCATCATATGTTTGGAAGCCCCACTGTCTATAAGCCAATCATCACTTCCATGAGTAATGTTACCTGTCAGAGCTGATATCAGAACATATTCATCCTCTCTTGAAGAATATTCACTTTCATATATGGATCTCTTTCTGGATGGTTCATCATCCTCTGCAGCATGAGCAGGATGTCTTCTTTGGCCTTGACCAAGTTCTTCTTGTGAAAGGCTTCTAACCTCATCTCCCTCTGAAACTGGAACCTCTATACTCATGTAGGTGTCCAATCCATTTTCTTCAGAGAGATCAAATAATTCTATGCTTGGAAGTTGTCAACTTCACCAAGCTTATCATCAAGTTGTTGTGATAGGTCACTTTGAAATGAGAACCTCAAATGAAAATAGTAAAGGATTAGATCTTACCGATTTGAGGTGTCCTTCCTCGTTCTGAAGTTGGCTGATCTAGGGTTTGTCACAGAAACCCTAATTTTCAAAACTTGGAATCTTTTAGATCTAATTGTATAGAAAGATAGATCTCTTCAAATGGAGTTGTCCAATGTACTCCTTTTATGAAAACAGTGGAGGGAAGCTCCCAGAACAGGAAGCCCTAATTTTCCAATTTCTTCTGCAAAAATGCCTGTTACTGTTTCTGTAATATATTAGAAATTTGTGCTCCTATATGTCTAAAATTTCATACCGAGGTAACCTCGCATGTTCCTGATCCAACACCACATGTTTCATCAGAATTGGTTTCACCATTTGGGACTTATGATCCTTTTCCCAAGGTGACCTGTTATAGGACTATTCATGACAGTGAAGTTCTATGGCATTCCATGTGTCATTGGTTCATCCTTTGAGTGGAATATTTAGACCACTGAAAGCGAAGTCCGTGCCCTTTTTGGAACATCTTCAGGAATTCAATTTGGACCTTTGTAGGTCAAGATATTGCAGTTCTCCTCAGGTGTCCTGTTTAAGGATGAATTCTAGAAGAGGATGGAACCCTAACTTGGAGGGATCATATCTCCCATACTATACCGAATCGGAGGCTAATTTTTGGACACAGTGTTCATCAGGATTTTATATTCAGTGCCTGAAATTTTCTGCTTTTGATACTTGGCCAAACTCGGAATATAGCGACTGTACCAACAACTTAGCAATTTTAGTATTTAGGGTTTTTCTAGCTCAAGGTCAAACTAGGGTTTCACTTTCCCAGATATTTACCTAACCAAATTTCTTGATCCAGATCTCCAAACTTTGGTTTTCATGAGGAGAACAATCCTATGTCGGTCTCACTTTAAAATTCCTCTTCTGTAGAAATCCCTAATTTCCACATCGAAACTGAAAATGCTCAAAATCGAATTCCGATTCGATAGAAAGATGTGCCCTAAGGAGGAGAGTTGTTCCACCTTACTTTTGCTGAAAATCTGTGGAGGAAGGTCCAAAAACTAGGAAGCCCTAGTTCCCATAGCTGCACAATGTATTCTTCTCAGGTTAGCTCTGATACCATGTTAGTTTTTCAACATTTAAGCTAGCATTATATTAGGATCTTTTCACTGAGAGAATAACAAGCACAACAATAAAACATAAGCACATCACAAGAGACAAGAGACACAAAGAGTTTTCATCGGGGAAACAATAAATGGAGAAAAACCCATAACTTCTTCAAATATAGAATCACCACAAGATGTAAGACCCCAAAACAGTAAGATGGACTCCCGACAACAGTAGACTTCTAGTCCTAGTATATTTCCTTCTTCACTAGTGCGGCACACTTAAGAGAGTAAGTGATGTGATGTACAAGTGATAAATAGAGAGACTCTCACTCTCTATTTATATTCTTCTATTCACTTGAAGTGCAGTTAATCATGTCGGCCTAACCAACAATTACTTACTCAAGCCTACACCTTAATTAGTGTATAATAACTCAAGTGCCCCAAAACTGTGGGGATTTCCACAATGACTTGACAAGACTTGTTTACATTATTAATCCTCCCGATCGGGACATCGGGGCATGAAAAAATGACTCAAATACATAATAGAAACATCCTGAAATAAACATCGGGTTACAATACATATAGAAGAATACATTCCGAAGTTACATATACATCAACAATTAAGCCCGAGGATCAACACAATACTGAATTTATTTTTCCTTGGAGTACTTTTGCATATCAAAAAATTCCTTTCGACCTTAAAAACGCCAGAGTTACATTTCAGTGGGCCATAACCTTAATATTCCACGATCTTAAAATGATTATCGAAGTATATTTGGATGATCTCACTGCTCACTCTCGTTTGAGAGTGTGTCATCCATATCATTTGAGATTAGTGTTTAGAAGATGTCGTCATTATCAAGTTCGTTTAAATCCTCATAAGTGCATATTTTGCATGACTATTGGTCATTTACAAGGATTCATCATATCCAAGTAGGGTATTAGAGTTGATCCCTTAAAGGTTAAGGAAATACTTCAATTGTCTCTCATGCATAACATTAGACACCTTCAGTGTTTACAAGGCATGGAGAACTTCTTGCGAAGATTCGTGGTTAATTTTTCCAACTTGACTAAAGGCTTTATGTGTCTTTTGAAGAAGGAAACTCCTTTTTACTGGGATGAGAAAGCCCAGTAGTCTTTCGATGCTCTTAAGTGAGCCTTAGAAATGGCCACCGTGCTTGGTCCACCATACTATAGCCGTGATTTCTTGATTTATGTGGCTGCATCTCAGGAAACGGTTGGTATGGTTTTGGTTTAGGAGGATGAGGAGCTCCATGAGAATGTCATATATTATTTGAGCCAAAACATTATAGATGCAGAACTTCGCTATTCCCATGTGGAGAAGCTAGCCTTGGCCACCATTAATGCGGTTCAGCGTTTGAGACATTACATTCTCCTTCGCCAAAATTTGGTCATAGCTCATATCAATCCATTTTAGTTCGTCCACACTAGAAGGATGATTGGAGAAAAATATAATAAATGGATTGCGATTTTGCAAGAGTTTGATCTCGAATTCATTTCGGCAAAATGGAAGAAATCATTAATCTTTGCGGAGCTCATATCAGATTTCCCAAATTTGGAGGAAGAGGAGGTTTATGAGGATACTTTTGTCGATGAGCATATATTCCTCATCTCAACGATGGACCCTTGGTGCGGGGATATCATCATTTACTTTCAAACCTTGAAGATCCCTACTCACCTCTCATGGGATGAGCGACGACAACCATGTCATGTAGCTAAGAACTACCTTATAGTGGATAACACCTTGTACTGCTGTGGGGTAGATTCCATTTTATGTCATTTTTTACCCCATGATGAGGCTGTGGTTGTGCTTAATGATTTCCATGGAGGGGTGTGTGGTGGTCATTTATCTGGGCTTTCTATAGCCCAAAAAATATTGAGAGTGGGATATTTTTGGCCGTCTATCTTCAAATATTGTGTTAATGCAGTCAAGAAGTGTCACCCTTTCTTGGTGTTTTCACGTAATATGCACTCGTGTCCAGCCATGTTACATCCTATTGTCACTGTCGGTTCCTTCACAAAGTGGGGGATTGATTTTATGGATTGCAACCCAGCTTCGGATGGGGGGCATCATCGTATTATTGTGGCTATCAATTAATTCATGAAATGGGTAGAGGCTATGCCCACAGTTAATTTCGATGGTGAGATAGCCGTGCATTTCATTTTCAACCAAATTATCACCTGGTTTGGCATTTCGAAAGAGCTTGTCACTGACCTTGGTAGGTACTTTCAGAACAAAATGATGAAAGAGTTGGATTCCAAGTTAGGTTATAAGTAAGAGAACTCCTCTTCTTATTACCCTCAAGCAAATGGACAAGTTGAACCAGTGAACAAATCACTTAAGTCTATTCTCCAACAAACCATCACACAAAGCAAGACTAATTAGCATATCATGTTGTATCCTTCTTTGTGGGCCTATAGAACCACAGTTAATACTGCCACCGGTTTTTCTCCCTATCAACTTATGCATGGGGTGGATTCAATTTTACTAGTTGAATGCAAAATACCTTCTCTGAAGCTAGCTATGGAGATTTTACCAGACAGTTCCACCTTGGAAGAGCATTTGGTCCACTTAGAGCATCTTTCTGAGTAGTGTTGAGATGCCTCAGTGGATCTAGAGGTTAACAAGCATCGCGTTAAGGTCCAATATGATAAGTCTGTTCATCCGAGGAAGTTTAGTGAAGGTGACTTGGTCCTTTTGTGGGATCAAGATAAAGAAACCTTGGGGGTATGGAAATTTAATCCCATGTGGCATAGTCCTTACATGTTTAAAGGAGTCTTAGAGAAAGGAGATTATGAGCTAGTTGATTATGAAGGGACAACCTTGGTGGAGCCTAGAAATGGGCTCTATCTCAAAAAATACTATGCATGATCTTCATCCAGGGGTGATTTTCGTATATTATTGTACAGTTTTGCATTGCATAGTTAGGTTTTCTTATGGTGATCAGGTTTGTTGATTATCTTTCGTTTCTTATGGAAGATGTCAATGGAATCTTCTGTTTACATAGGATTTACTGATGGTCCTAGCCACCACACTCAAAACTTAGCTTCGGCTGCTTGGGTGATCTATAGTCCTACGGGTCAAGTATTGTCTTCAGGAGGTGCATGTTTACAGCCTTCTTCAAACAATGTTGCTGAATATAGTGCCACCGTTGAATTATTATGTGATACCATTTCACATGGTGTTCATTATCTTGAGGTACGTCTTGATTCACAATTAGTGGTTTCGCAGCTTAATGGATTGTATTCCATTAGGGATCCGACATTATTACAAATATTCTTACGTGTTATATTTCTAGAATGACAATTTGAGAGGATAACATACATTCATGTTCGAATAATTTTTAATCAAGTTGCTGACTCATATGCTAACTCTGTGTCAGATTGGAATTTTTTTCATAGGCCATAAGCATATCACAAACACACATTTTACACACATGTAAAGAAAATAAAATCGATCATCATAAATATTTTTCTTTAACTTCAAAAACTGACGTCATAATACATAGGTGTCATATGCAAAATTGGGGCTTCCAAGACACCAAAATATACTACACATTCATACAAACTGAATACACTCAGGTCTCTAAGCCTGAGGTGGAGGAGGGTTCTGATCATGATAGCACACTACGGCTCTACCTAGTCAGTGAAATAGTTAAAACCATGCTCATGGTACTCCAACCACCTAGCACTGCATGTCCTTAGGAAATTCTTCGACTTGTGCCATGGGTACTCTATGTGTCAAATGAACAAAGTTCATGTGGATGCTTTGGAGCATCCATTCCGCATCTGCACCCATAATATCATCACCTCTTCCCCTCCATCGATGATGAGGAAATCCATCTAGCCATTGTGTTCCTACATGTGCATATACATGACACATTGTCACTATGTGTTCTCACATCAAAAACATGTCTTTTGAGTTCATCTATCAAAAACACAAAAAATTTAAATAATTCAAAACATAAAAAGTGGGTTTGGGATTCTTTACCTATGACACCATAAGTTGATCCTGGTGGTAGGGGCATATCTGGGCCTCCGCAGAAGTCTATCCCTACATAGGGGTAGTTTTCTATGGAGACAATCTATCTTTGCCACCATGGAAATAAATCTGTTGGGTAGGGGTTAGCCACTTGACCACTGCCTAGTCTGCGTATGACATTTTCCCAGAATCACTGGGATGGATCCCGAAATCCATGTAGAGCAATGTCTACCCTAGGGCTTATCCTTGGCACCCACTCAAAGAAAAACATTCTTAGTATACTGCCAAACCCAAAGTTCCATACTCTACCGATCTTGCAATCACTGAGCTATTGTTTCATGTTGCTCTGTAACATAGTACTCCAGTCATATACTGTAGGTCGCATGCACTCTACCGCATAGAAAATCATTGGCCATGATGCCTGGTGGAGTGAAGCCAACCCTGCAATCCTTCCTAGTTCCAAAAGTATGGCTTTCAGCCCCAGAATCTGAATAGAGTTTGTCGGGATTTGACTCCCAACCTTTTTCATATCCAAAAAGTAGTACATAGCTATGTACTCATCTATGGTTATCCCGCCTCCTGGCCCACAAGATTGGAGGTTCAACATCTCCCCTCATCAGTACAAACCTGTGATGAAATATATGTCCTCAACCTTAATGCTAAATGACATCCCATCATTCTGAAATGTTTCAGAATCTGGATCCCAATAGTCTACCAATAGCTAAAGTAGTCTCGGTTTTGCCCTCAGGCTGCCAAGACACCAAAACTTGTACAATCCACATGCCCGTAATGCTTGTTGAGAAATGAGATCACCTTGCATAGCTTCTTCAACATCACCATGCTCTCTTTCTCGCCACTCTAGCACCTTCCTGCACAAAAAACCAAGTTTTTTATCAGTCTTTTCCCTTTAAAACATTGTTCGCGGTCCTGTACGTGAATGTTTTCAAAACAGCCACGTATGTACGTAGCTTTCAGTGCATTTTCCATGTATGGAAATCCCTATACACAGAAAAAGGCTTGATTTCTGCATGGGCTGAAATGCATAAGTTTGGATCGGTCAAAAAAATTAAATAGGCCATGAAATTTTAAAAAATTTGCATCAAAATGAAAGAGAAGAACATGAGAATATACCTGGATCAAACGAGGAGGGATTCTGGTAGACGATGCTCCCATAATTTTCTTTTGAAGTTCTGAGCTCAAATGCACTATGTTGGGTAAAAAAATCAAATCGTATGAAAAATTTTAAATTTTTTGCTATTTATAGAAATTTTTTGAAATTTTTACCCACTTTGTATAGGTTTTGACCATTTTGGACCGTTTGAACTAATTTGATGTTGTAGGAATCCATTTTGAGTGCGATTTGACCATGGCTTTGACTCGTTCGTTCCTATTGTAGGTATTATGTCTAACTAGCATATAGATTAGGTTTCACATCCGTTTTCACTTTGCATAACCTTATAATCCTTTCATCTTAACCTTAGGTACCAACCCATTCCATCTTGTCACAGAACCTTCTTGCTGCTTTTAGAAGTGACATGTTGTGAATGGTAGAGCTTTACCATACATGGGTACCCTAGTTAGATCTTGTTTTTCATTTGGTTCCCATGCCAACATTTCTCCTTTAGTGTGTGGGAGTCATTTGTATAGTACCTCCATGGCTTTGAGCAAGAGCTTCATACTCCTCTTGAACTTTATGCTGGCCATTTCCCCAGGACTCCCTTGTATATGTCAAGTTGTAATTGCATTATCATGATTTTTTCTTTCCTTATTGAGCCTTACACCGGCTTCCTTGACTTTGATTATCAACAATATAGCCCAAGCGTGTCTCATGTCTAGGAAAGCAGAGCCTTTTTATATATATATTTGGGGTGTTGCTTCAGTATGGGATCAAGTGTGATATCTTGGTTTAGAAGGAAGTAGTCGTGCGTGGCACTGAGTACAATCGAAGCAGAGTATGTCACAACTTCTTCGGCTAGTTGTGAGGCAGTGTGGCTAAAGAAGCTACTTTTTGATTTGTTTGATCTCTAGTTGGATGTTACTTGTATATATTGAGACAACCAGAGTTGTGTGAAGTTGTTGGAGAACCTAGTTTTCCATGACAAGTCAAAGCATATCGAGATCAAATATCACTATATCTGGGATATGGTGGAGAGAGGAGCAGTGAAGCTCTAGTATGTTGTGACAGAAAAACATATAGCTAATGTGTTTGCCAAGCCATTAGCCATAGTGAAGTTTGAGTACTTTAAGGAGAATCTTGGTGTTCTCAAGATCGAGGTTCCTTCCAAGGGGAAGGGATGAGTTCCTAAGCCTTTCTGACATAGTGGTAGGATTGGCTCCTCCCGTGGTCAGATATAAGTGTTGTGCCTTTCTGACATGGTGGTAGGATTGGTTCCTCCTATGGTCAGATATAAGTGTTGTGTCATTCTAACATGGTGGTAGGATTGGTTCCTCCCATGGTTAGATATAAGTGTTGTTCCTTTCTGACATGGTGGTAGGATTGGTTCCTACCATGGTCAAATGTAAGTGCTGAATATTGTGTCCAACATGCAAAAGTGCTGGCTCTATAGTGGAAATCCTTGCAGAGGCAAGGTACTGCATCAAACATGAAAAAAGGTTTCCTCTATAGTGGAAATCCTTGCAGAGGTAAGGTGCTTCATCCATCATGAAAAATGGATGGCTCTATAGGGGAAATCCTTGCAGAGGCAAGGTGATACATACAACATGAAAAAGGGTTGGCTCTATAGGGAAAATCCTTACAGAGGAAAGATGTTGCATCTAGCATGTAAAAGGGTTGGCTGTATAGGAGAAGTCCTTAGAAGGGCAAGGCAGTACATCCAACATGAAAAAGGGCTGGCTCTATTGATGAAAACCTACATGGAGGCTAGGCATACAACCAGCATGAAAAAGGGTTGGCTATGTAAAACTTCCTATGATTAGTAGAATTGAGATATAGCACCATTTGCTCGAGATAGCAGTAGCAGTGATGATGATGACGATCCAGTGATGATCCAGTTTTGATGATGATCCATCTTTGATGATGATCCACCTTTGATGAATGATTCAGTGATGAAGACTTGTGTTGATGAATTGTGTCAAGAGAATACCTTCCTAGTTGCTAAGGGAGTGTTGATGTATTTTTAACTTCAGAATGTATTCACTTGTATATTTTATATATTTTATTTCTTTGTGCCCTGATGTTACTATCAGGAGAATCATTAATCTAATCAATTCATGTAAAGTCATAGAGGCTAACCCCACCTTGTAAGTTGGGGGAAAAGTCCCAACATTTGAGGGGTACTAGGGTTATTCGACTCTCATACTGAGGTCAGCTCTGGTAAGTAATTTTCAAGTGGAAAACTAGTATAAATAGAGAGTGATACTCTCTATTTGAAACACACACTCACTCAACTATATTGCATGAGTGAGAGAAAAGGAGCTCGCACAAGTGAGAGAGAGAACAACTGTCAAAAATCATATTTATGTCTTTGGGTTTTACTTTATCCATTAGTTCTCATTCTATCTCTGAGGAAGTTGCAGGGTTTTCTCCTTTATGGTTTCCCCAAGGAAAACTCTTTGTGTCTCTTCTCTCTTATGATTATTGTTGTGTAGGTTATTCTCTCAAATAAGATCCTAATATCATATTGACTAAATGATAAAAATATAACACCCTTCAATGTCGAAAGGGACTTGACTCAATTTACCAATTGGTAGAACCTTCACCTAATTTGCAAGTCACAATTAGACAGGATACAAGTCAAGGCACGGCTTTCCCATACTTTCCCAAGTTTTTCATGTCAAAATATTGATATCAAATCCCAGGTCTAAAATGATATAATCCATGTCATAATACCCTATATACATAGTCATTCTTAACTCGCATCCAATTTTGAATTTCTTGCCGACCTGGTTAACTTTCTTTCCAGGCTGTTGCCCTACTGGTGTTTCTTCTATCAGTGCTAGAATTTATACAATACCATCTTTGTCTTGAATTGAAGCTAAGAAACTTGACATAAATGACTTGAGTTTACTAACCTTTTGTGCAATATTATTCTGGAATCTCTGCTGAAATCGTTCAGGCATCTCCCTCACTTGTTCTAATGTCAACGGTTCTTCTGGATCCAAAAACTCATGTCGCATGTCCATGAATACTTGCTTCTATTTTTGGACATCAAATGGCTCCTTCTTCTATGTCGTGGGTCATACCTATGGCTGCAGTTGTTCTTGTTGGGTTTCTCGATCAGACCCAGTTGCATCGCCTCCTCATATTACAACATGAACGTTTGGATCTCTTGATTCAGCAGCAATCATCTGGATGTTCAAGTTAGGATTGGGATTTGGGTTCAGATTCTGCACAGGGGTAGGACCTGTGATCGTCCTCTCTTGCCATTTTGAAATCATTTGAGAACATTTCTCCACATTATGGTCCTATCCCTTATAGTATGAACATGTATTTGCATGTTCTAAGCAATCTCTAGCATAGTGACCTAGTTGTCCATAGTTACATCATGTAACCTGACCTCTTTCTCTACCAAATCCTCCTCCTCCTCCTCTACCTCTGAAATTTCTACCACCCCTTCCTTGAGAGTGTGGTTGCTGTGGGGAGCATTGATTCTCCTGGTAGGGCGGATAATAGTGATTATGCTATGCATATGGTTGTTTTGGTGCATACTGAGGCTAATACTAGTTCTGATACTAATTGGATGAGAACTGTGCAGGCTGATACGATGCTTGCATCCATTCAGTTTTAGTCTATCCATCATTCTTCATTAAGTATTTGTCAACTATCTTTTCCTTCAACAGTTGGTATGCTCTGCAATCCTTCTCTTCATTCCCTACTGAATTACAAAATTTGCAGAATAAGTTTGTTGGAGTGATTACAATCTTTTGCAAGTATAAACAATGTTTGTCATGGTGTTCTCTAGTCTGGCATATGCGACACCAAGGTAGTCCATGGGAATTCAATGGGTTTGGCACACCCAATGAGATGTAATTCATCAAGGCCAGAAAATTATCCTTGGTGTGTCCATCCATCAAACAATTTAATTAGGGTTTTGACTGTTACATGAGTGCACATTAGCTACAATCCTAGATGCCAAATGTACTACGACTAAGATTTAAGCAATTAGAGTTTAAGTAAAGCTAATAGTTGTAGATCCATTGGATTTAAGGTAATAATTGTATCTAATAGTTACGCTAGCAGTTATCCAATACAACCCTGATTACAGTTCAAGTTAAGCTAATAGTTGTATCTAATAGTAAATTTAAAAGTTAATATATTTGTTGAAGTTGAACTTTAATTTTTCCAAATAATAGTTGTATCTAATAGTTAATTTGAAAGTTAATATGTCAACAATTGCAGTTCAAGTAAAAGAGTGATTGGAGTTGACAATAACGTAATAGTTGTATCATCAATGGAGTTGAGCTCATATTTGTATCTATTAATCCAATAGTTGTATCTAATAATAGAATAGTTGAAGTTGACATTTATTTTTTCCAACTATCATGAAATGTACTTATAACATGTTAACTAAGGTATCTAAAATATTTTTTTTAATTCTTAATTATGAATTTTGGACGATGCCCATAGAGTCAATGTGGAGAGTACACTTGTCTCAATATCATCTATGAAAAAACATAGATGGTAGTCCACCACAAAAATCTAATATATATATGGCTATTGGCTTAGTATGTTTCTTAATGTCAACAAAAAGTTGAAAATGCATAGAAATTAATAATATAAATAACATATGTTAGAAACAAAATTGTTTGAGAACCATCACCCATTTTTATTCATATTTATATATTGCATTGAGCCTATCACCCTCAGAGAACATTACCTAAGTCACTGCTATCACGATTCCACACTGGAAAATGGAAATTTTATTGGGATATGCATGGTTTCACTGCAATGAAGGTCGACTTGGAACGATAAAATATGGAGTCATTGGAATAAAACTAAAGGTTCATCAAATAGTTTTTTATTGCCATGTTTTAATTATCACATTCATCTAATTATAATTTAATAGTTGTATCAGAATTGGAATTAATCTAATAGTTGTATAATAGTTAATCTAATAGTTATCGAATGTAACTGTGAATGGAGTTGAAATTAAGCTAACCATTGTAGAATCATTAGAGTTAAGATAATAGTTGTATCTAAATAGTTAATTTTATAGTTAATATCTAAACGATTGCAGTTCATGTAAACTCGATGATTGGAGCTCACGTTAAGCTAAAGTTATATAATCATTCGAGTTAAGGTCATATTTGTAACTAATAATTGAATAGTTTTGTCATCATGGTTGAAGTTTGAATTACCAGGTTGAAGTTGAAGTTTAATTTTTCAAAGAATCACAAAGTTTACTTATCCCATGTTAAGTAAGTTATTTTTTTGAAACTATTAATTAGGAATTTTGAATAACTCCCATAGAATCAAATTGGGCACTACAGTTATCTCATTCTTTCCCATTGACAAAAAAGAATAAATGATAGTCCAACCCCAAAATTCCAAAATTCTAACATTTAAAAGACTATTGGCCTAATTAGACTAAATAACAACAAAACATAACTATTTTAAAAATTCTATAGAACAATAAATCCTTTGACATGCTATGAGTTGATCTGAAATAACAGTCTGATGTGAAAATAATATGGGTATAGGTATTGTACTTCATGGAAATAGATCCGCAAATAGATAATTTCATTCTTCCAAACTAGCACTCATCCATGTAACATTCAAGAGATAGCTTCTTTGATCATCTAGATCTGGATCCCTTCTTAATAGGAAAATGCGTAGCATGATCCTCGAGCTAAGAAAACAAAATCCTCCATTTGTGGTGGGAGAATAAAGCAAGCCAAATGATACTTAAAAAATAGTTTGATCTTGGCACTTTATTAGGATAATCTCAATGTTGTAGAATGTATTTTTTGTAAGATACAATATGTGAAAATCTATACACATAGGTTGACTCATTTTTGGATCATTAACCTCTATCCAATAGTAGCATGGTGAATCTATCTACATTATTTCATGTGATTTGGAAATGCGGCTACACTCTAGTGTTTTCAAACTTTGAAACACAATAAACACTTTCACCATTAAACCAAATAAGTTGACTTATTTTATCCATTGAAATGGTGGCATATTATATGTGATTTCTTTGCATAATCCAAGAAATTTATTTCTTCATTGATATTTGGCGATCTCCTTTTTAGTATCTTTCCAACCCTTTTTCCAAAAAATATACAGATAACAAACAATGTTAGAATCCAAATTTACAACCAAGATACATCAAAATTCTAAAATTACTATAGTACGATTGCTAAAAATAATTAAACCAAGTCGAAACAAAAAAATAAAGGTTTGTAATTCCAACTCAAGCTCATTTCAGTGAAACTCCTTAATGAATAGTTCTTAGGCATAATTCATGGGGAAAATGTGATCTCCATATCATAATGAAGTCCCTTTGTTGTCATGTAATCTGCATCTCATGTTGTACCTCCAACGATCTTCGGCTTAATAGTCTATTGTCATGGAAAATAGTTAGAGTTTTAAATATTTGTGCAAAGTGGTACATTCAGATATCCTTAACTAGATTTGGAATTAGAACATGATTGTGATGATGAAATTGATGGGAAAAGATATTACATGGGTATGAGGATATTTTTGGAGAAAAATCATGTGTTGAGAGAACATGCCCGCCAATAACTAAGATTGTGGTGGAAATGTTGATCTATTCATTCTTTCTTCATGTGGTCAGTATTCCTCCATCCACATGCCAACTAAACAATGTGATGATCATGACAAAAATCATAGAGTGGTAAAATATGGGGTTTCAGATATAGTCATGGTGGTGTAATCCAATTCCTTTGAAGAATGTAATGTCCCTAAAATTTATAATTAAAAAAAAATAGTAGGCTAATAAAATAGTAAATTCAAGGACATCTTTAAAACTGTTGTGGAATAAAAAAATGTTTGTAATTCTAAACCTAAGTTATATAGGCTCCTTTTCCTATATGTGTTTCTTGTATAATGACGATGTTTTACATGATGTTGCTCTATGACTTTGACATGTTTATAGTTTACTTTTCATGTCTATATTACTTGTTGACATTTTTCGTTTCTGATTTTGTTTTACATTTTACTTTTTGTTTACATGTCATTAATTCATTTATGGTTTATTTATAAAGAGGATGACTTACCTCTGTATGTCAACAGGTGGAGTGGCACTATTCTATCCCTTTATAGTCCACTTGGAAAGGTAACGATTCCTATTTCTACGGTGTTTACTTAGTTCTTCATGAACTAAGGCATGTATTTAATTTCTTATGAAGGTGATTTCATCAGTTAACTCAGTCTTATGATCATGGAAACAATTATGTCCTACAACTACAACAAGCTATACCTAAACTACACTATTCTTGTGCATATTTTTTTTTGAGAAAGGAATAAAGTCATGATCCTAAACTATACCTTGATCCTATGGTAAGAAGGATTTATAACTTATATGTATGCATGTATAAACTATATGCTAAGGTTTTAAAACCTTATATGCAATATAATATATGCTTGAACTTTATGGTATGGAGGGTTTATGTTTATGTAATAAACTTTATGCCATCGAAACTATGGATAAACTTTGCAAAAGGGTTGCGATGGAGGGTTTAAGACTTAGAGCATTGGGTTTTTTACACGATGGTTCATACAACGTGAATCACAAATATATCGTAGTGGGTTTTTACACAATGGTTCATACAACGTGAATAAAAAATATATTGTAGTGGGTTCATACAACATGATTTAAATGACCCTTAGGAAGCATGAGAAGAATGCCTCAAGTGTTGTGGAGGGTTTGGGTGTCGTTCATTTGGTTTTCATGGAGCTGGAGATGGTGGTCTCATGCTCCAGGTGAGATATGTGCTTCTCAATCTTCGGAACTAGCAAGCTTCTACGCTCCCTTGACAGGTATGCCTCGTCCTTGGTTTGCACCTTTGTAATGTTTATTTGGTTTATGGTTTTAAATGCATAATTTTGATGGAATTATCCTTGGTATGTGGAGGTGACAAAGCATGGTCACTCTACTTGGTTTTGAGCGAGATCTATTGGTTTGTTGTGTAACCAAACTGTGGGTAAGCCTCGAATTTGGAAATGGTTTTTGGCCTCTTCCTCCTTCTTGTCTCGACCCACGGTTTAACAAAAACACAATACAAACAAGACACCAAAAGACATCGGTGCGACAGAGAAAAATCATCCAGTAAATCCTGCGAGGCAGGCGCATTATCACCCAAGATATCTTAATGTGTAACTATCGGAACCATGTTTCTGCAATTGGCGTGGGATTATAGTCCCTTGGAGCGCGGCCAAGGAACTCAACAATGAAAACAAGGTGGACTATAGTCCCTTACCCTACAACAACAGGATAACTATGTGCCATATTCCACTCGCGTGACATGACCTTGTCCTTACAACTCAACAATTGGTGCAGCAGTGTCACGCAACTGATTCCTTAGACTTGACATGAAGTGAGAGACATATATTTTAACCTAGGATCCTAACCATGAACTCATACACAATATTCCAACAATACTTCAAACATTCATTCCTTCACTAATTTCCCTACTGCAACATACATTCAATGAGAACTGTACTATAATAATGTGAGGTAAACAAACATTCACATAGACATTCAATATCCACAACATTCATTCATCCAACATAGAAAACAACATGGAAACCCATCTGGGAATAAACTCCAAGGTGCTCTTCATCTGGCATGAGAAATATAGGTAGCACCTTCCAGCCTACAACTTACATACTGTTCTTAAGATATGTCTTTTAGACTCATTCTCTCTAGTTTATTCTCTATATACTCCTATTGATCCGCACATAGCCTGAATCGACTCTTCTACTTTGCTAGCGGTCTGTGCACATAGCTGCAAGATCCATAGCTCAACAACCTTCTCCTTCTACTAGACTCATCTTTGATTCAACTATTGAACTATTTCTAAACTAAACTGAATCTAACTGAGCGAATGAATTGAACAACAAACATCCAACCAAACTGACCAATCCGGGAACCCTTATACAGAGTTGCTTCCTTGTATTTATAACATTTACAAAACCACGAAGGGTCGACTAAGTACAACTCAATTATTATAGACATAGGTAGCTACAAAGTATTTATGTTACATTAAATTCCATCCCATACCTAGCCTCAAAAGTCCTGTAAAGAATTAACCACAGCCTTAACTAGCCATGAAAATGTCCTTCAGCTCATCTATACTAGTCATAACTAGTCACAAAACTATCCTTCCATCTTCTGTTTTTTTGTCCTTCTGCATTCTTCCTTGACTTTTTCCTGTCCAGCATTAACTCTTCTACCTACCTCTTCCACCAACTCTAGATATGATTTTCCTCGGTCGCACCAACCCTCTCGCGGCTTCCTCTGCTCTGCACTTCCTTTCCATATTTATCTTTCCTTTCTCCATTACGTGCATGTTTTATCTTTCTGCACTGGTTCATTTGCTTCCTTCTTGACCTGCTTTCATCCCAATGCACGCCCACTTTTCCTTCTTTGTTTGCACGTCAAATTATTCCTTGTGCACTTTTCCTGGCCCAACAATGGCCTTATCATTTCTATGTTGTTTTAGCAGAGGGTTCAAGCTTGGGTGTGGGGAAATGTATGATTGAGCCAAACTGTTGTTTTGGGTTTTATTTAAATGGTTTGGAATTTGTAAGCTACTGTGTAAGCCTTTGAAGGCTCTAGATGTAATTTTTGGATAAATGTTTTATTGTTGAAACTAGATTCCGCACGGTGTATAAAGATATCATTTGTTTACAACATCTATTTGGTTTTATTTTGAATTTAATGGGGAAAATCCATTTGCATATAAGGCTCTGTATTTCTTTCATGATGTGTTTGTTTTGAAATTACAGTGCCATTCATATGCAATGGAACATTGGATGATTCGGTCCTGTAAAAATATGAGTAAGGTAGCAACCTATGGTTTTTTTAACTAAATAATGTGGATGTGTTGGTTTAATAATAACATGGATGGGTTTACTTGGCAGTTGTAAGCATGAACATTGGCGTGTCGCGTTTATACACATCTTGGTTTTATTATTTAAATGTGTTTATGATTTAAATCGTGGTTGCGCATAGGTGGTAGAGGGAATGAGCATAGCTCTGTCCCGTCATTGGTATGCAGTGCTTCCTAAAAAAAATGCTTACAGGAAGCCTATAAGGTGAAACCCTTCATGGTTGATACAGTTCATAATGTTTTTATTTGTGGATTGAGGCCGACATGATTTGATCATGGCTGGTAATGAAATAGCTAACAATATTCCACTAATGCGATGTGTTCAAGAATAACTCCTTTTTTATATTTGTATTAAAACTATAAATGGTTTGTTTCATTTCCCTCATAATGTTTTGTTTGTAATTTAAGAAATGAAATTAAAGGCCCACAACTAGTCCTTTATAGGTTTCGATGGCTGGGCTCAGATAAAGAGTTTTAGAAATCTTTTAATATGTTCCTAGCATGGTTTGGAAACAATGTGTTTATTAATTTTCTATTTTTTTAATAATGTTGTTTATGTTTGGTGTTTTAAGAGAATTTACATGATGGGAACAAATGAGTTTGGCTAGAAATACAAAATCTGCGAGCATTTGGATTTATGTTGAGGGTTTGAATTAATGAGTTCATAGATTTGATCTTTGGTCTGTTTATTTATAATTATAAATTGTTTATCTAAATGATTTGGTGCAGAGTCTATATAATGGTTTAGTTTTAAGGAATGAATGTGTTTATTTAGTTTTTATTAATATTAGGGTTTATATTACCTCGATTTGTGAAATGTCTAGTTTAACTTTATAATAATGTTTAAGAAAGATCTAGTAGCTAGTTATCTAACAACTAGGGTTTAAATCTAGGTTAGACTGTTTGACATTTCAACTTTATAGAACTGTTTAAATTTAAGAACTAAGAGAATTTAAACTTTAAATACCTATCTAGGAAATAAAGGTTTAATTTATGGTTTAAGCAAATACATTAGTCTGCAATATAAAATTTAACCCTAGAGAATATGTAGAAATATTTTAGACTAAATTTTAATAATTTAAAGAAATAGAAATCTAGTTGAAGCATGTATTCAATATGCATATTCTCAATCAATAGCATAATCACTACTTTAGTAAAAATCTGTAAAGACTAGAGAAGGTAAAAACCTCATACCTGCAACTTTTAGTTTATTAATGGCTAAAAGCCATGCACAGTTAAACACATAGAATTAATAAAAACTTAGCTAGTTTTGACCTCAGCTCTATTAATCGGGTTAGGGAACTACCACATTCCTACCAACCATAACCCTGAACCGTACCTGGTTTTAGTCTAGATTCCCCCAAGATGGTTCCAACATGCAAGTAGTTTAGAGCTCGTAAAGGTAAGGCTTCTCCTATCTGGAATATCAGGTGTTGTACTAGATTGCTTTGGTTTTGGAAATGCTCTCAAACAATTCCTAGGAATAATGATGAGATTAGATTGGAATAGCATGGCTAATCATTTCCTTGGCTTGGGTCTTTATAGACAATATTTAGGAAAAAGGGGAGTTAAAATTCAGTAGATCAAGAATCCATTATCTTCTTGAAAATAATATTTAATCGGTTTATGTGAAGTTAATAATTTATTATAATTAACTTAGGAACTCTTTTACTAGTTCCTAATTTGACTCTTTTAGTATTGACTATTTATTTAATCATTTTTAGTAAATAATAACATGAAGATTATTTATTAATCATTATAGTTATTAGTATTTCCTTATATTTAATATAGGTACTTATCCTTTTATTCATAACATATATAAACTATATATATACATATAGTATTGTTAATATTTATTTAGGCATCATATAGCATGATCCCAATTACGTGGTGCTTTCATTAGCTTATAATCATTTCTTTTATCTAGGCCTTCAGGTAGAGTTGGTCAACTAAATTAGGCATCTCTAAACCTCCTTGCATGTTAGATTACCTTGTATATCATGGTAGTTATTTAGTACTTGATGAGAAGTATAAATTTGAATATTCATTTAATCAACTTAAAAATAAGTAAGATAAGGTCACTATTTTTCAGAGTCGTTCTCACTCAACACAATTAGTTTTCAGTAAATTCTAGCACTATTCAAAGCCCAATCTCAACGCTAAAAAATGGGAGTTACACATAGTGCAATTCAAGAGCTCTCGCTCAACACTAGTGCTAGGATGTACTTGTATAATACACCTAGGGATACAATGGCCAAGGATCCAATGTTCCAGAGCTTATGCTCAACATCAATTTGGAATTCTCCAGGGTTTATGACCAACACTTCCAATTCTTATATTTCATGTGCTTCAGAGCTTATGCTCAACACAAACATCTCATAACTCATGTGCTCCAGAGCTTGTGCTCAACACAAAATCTCATCACTCATGTGCTTCACGGTCCACGCACAACACATTATAGAACTGAATCGTGCATTCAGCCTTCTACACATTCTATAAAAATAGTCATCTTAGTATATGCATCTTAAGGTAAATCACATAATATAATCAGTATATTGTCCTACAAGAATAATCCTGTCCATCACAGTCCATGACCAACATATACAATCACATACCTGTTAAATAAAAAATATGCATTGACTTACGCCTAATATATCTAAAAAATCATCATACTCAAGTGCAGTGGGGTCATACACCCAATGTACAATATAAACATCAAAGTAACCCATGTGCAATGGGACTCATGCCCATTATGGTTAAGGTCCAAATTCGGGAGATTACAAAAAATATGATAACATTTAACGAACTTTAACATTGGATTCGAGGATTCAACTTTAGGACTTGGGAACTAAAAAATCATCTATTAGAACTCAAAAATATGCAATAGGCATGTCAATCCAAAATCTTTGATCAAACTTTCCACATTTGCAAACGCGATCAAATTATTATAATTTAGGTTTCGTCATATGATCCACTACCTTAGGTCTACAATGTTAGCCTAATAACCTCAGAATATGTTGATTGTATTTATATAGCTACAAACCCACCGATATTATTTTCCCTGCTTTAAGATTAACCTTGGCTTCAACACATTGAAGTCAAAACATTGGAAATTACCTTTTATCCAACATTCTGTCTCTTATCAAAGCGAGAAGATTAAGTTTCCTATTGTGGAATCTAGCACAGGGTACGATACATTGGACTGATATCTTCGAAATAATTATTCACCTCGGTCCTCACTCACGAACATCACAATATGTTTCATTGGGCTTAAAATGGATTCACTTTGTTTTACGCCAAAAAATAATTATGTGTAATAAAGCACGTGCATAATAAGTACATGAAATAAAATTAAAAATGAACACACATAATAAGTACATAAAATAAAATTAAAAACAATATTTGAATAGAGAAAATATACATATATTTTACAATATAGCTTACTTACAAGCAATAAAAATATGAATGAACAAAAGATAAAAAATAAAAAATAAATAAAAACCGAATTGTATGTACTTACGAGCAACAACCATATTAATATTAATGGATAAGCATAAATTACTAATGAGAACAAAAAAATTTGAGAACCCTCACCCCTTATTATTCATATTTATAAATTGCATTGATCCTATCACCCTCGTAGCACATTACCTAACTAGTTGTTCTCATGATGTTAGGCTTCCAAATGGAAAGGTTTTTAAGTTGTGCATAGTTTCACTGCAATCAAGGTCGACTTTGCATGCTAAGAGATGAAGTCATTGGAGTACAACTAAACCTTCATCTAATAGTTTTTTATTACCACATTTTAATTACCATGTTAATCCAAATTTAATATAATATTTGAATCACTATTGGAGTTAAGGTAATAGTTATCTAAAAGTTAATCTAATAGTTATCCAATATAACTATGATTAGAGTTGAAGTTAAGCTAATAGTTGTAGAATCATTGGAGTTAAGCTAATAGATGTATCTAATAATTAATTTAAAAGTTAATATATCAACAATTGCACTTCAAGTGAAAGTCATGATTGGAGTTGAAGTTAAGCTAATAGTTATGTCGGTAAATGTTTTTATTTGAGATTTGGGGTGTCCTAGGGCCTATGCTTTTTCATCTATCGAAGAGAATGAGACAAGTGTACTATCAAGATTGATTCTATGGAAGTCATTCAAAATTCAAAATAAACAATTATAAAAAAAGGAATATAAAAATAATTGCTAGCTAGCTGATGAATGGATAACCAACAGTTCATGGTAGATAAATAAAAAGAATGTGAGATAAGAAGAAAAAGAATATAAGAAATAAATAATAGTTGATAAATGCATAACATGAAGAATGTCACTAATAACATGTAGTTAGGAATTTCAAAATGTCTTCCATTCCATAATAACCCCTTATACTATGAAACGAGAACTTTATACTAAGAACGAGAACTCTAGCCATAAAAACGATGATTTTTGCATAAAAATACCTAAAACACCTCCCAAATAGAAAAGTGTTGATACCAGTATACACATTTTGTTTTGGAGGTAAAAAATAGAGCCATGGCCTAAACATCCCACATTGTTGTTTACAAAAAAATTAAAATCAACCCCTAAATTGGAAAAATAATTTTTTCTTCAAAAGATAAATTACAACTTTTCTAAAACTTGCATTTTAAACAAAAAAAATATTTCATAAATAATTTCACCACTCTAACCATATAAAATCAAACAAATTATGTTGTGATTCATAATGAAATCCTTTATTACACCATACAAGAACAAATTGTTCAGATAAATATTCAAAAACTCCTTTATAGTTTCAATTACAAACATCATAGTAATAAAAAACATCTAAAATGTTTCATGTGAAATTATTCAAATTCATCCATGGATTTGACACCCCATCCTAATCTATATTTTCCACAAATGAAGGATTGGATATAATAATAATAATAATAAGTAAACCTCTAAGCTCCCCTATTCAAGGAGACTTGCAACAATTAGTAGGGGTGGATGAGTCATAGCATTTGATACAAGAATAAGAGTGTTAGTGATGAAGACAAACCTGGTGAACAAAATTGAAGATAGAGAGTTGGTGTCAAATATTACCTACAATACAAGATTGTAGAAGTGAGGATTGTAAAGAGGAAGAATAGGGACAATGAATGGAGAGGGGAGAATAGTATGGAAAATAAGAAAGGAGAAAAGAAAGAAAAGAAACAAAGTACTCAAGAGTTATTTTTTAGAAGGATGCTAAAAAAATTCTAAGAGTTTGAAGCAACATTTTTAGATGGATGCTAAAAATTTTCCAAAATTTGATGCAACCTTTTCCAAAGGCTGCTAAAAAATTGTAGGAGTTTAATGCAAGACGGAACTACATCTATCCTTCACATTTTCTTATGTTTTCATCATTTTGGTTCTTTTTCATGACTAACAAAAAATGCAATGTAGTGGAATATATCTCCTCCTCGATGACATTTTGTCAACCATTGGAATATGAATCATTCTATTTGGAGCATGAACACTTAGGGTAGTGTAAGGCCAAAACACAAGGATCACAAGAATAGATATGAATTTTGTGTATAAACAAAGGGCTTATTTCTCTCCTTTGATTTAGTTTCTGTAGTGTGGACGGATGTGTGATTTAGAGGTTTGAGCATATGATTTGTGGATGTAAAGAGGCATGATAAAATTAGCCATAATTCAATAAAATTACTTAGACCATTGATATATATTTATTTATATTGTAATTTTTATGATATCCTACTATGGGTATAATTCCTATTGATATTATTGTATTTCCATCGAGTACATTCATTTTGTGACTTTGATTGCTATACTATGTGTCACTATAATTTAAACTCAAGTTACCACCATTTATGCATATGTAATCTATAACAAACTTACAAATTTGAATCTATTTGAACCTTAATGAATATCAATTCCATAGAAGGAATATAATTATTTCATATTTGTAAATAAGACCAACATGCCTAATATGTTGCAATGATTTGTTTGAAAATGCAAACAAACGAGGACTCATAAGTTCATTTATAACAAGTAGGAATTCATTTTTGGCACCAAATCCCCCAAATGCAAAGAATTTGATCAGGATCCTTGTAAAACATTTTTTTAGTTTGGCATAGAGATGCAGATTTTACAAATGGAAAACAAAATTACTCATTAAAGTATGATTAGCTAAAAGGACATAAGTATTGTGGAATGTGACAGAGATCACTTGAAAACAATCATAAATATAGGTATTATAATAATAAACGTGGAAAGAATCATTATGAAGTTGTTTGTAATATGCACTTATGTACCTAGATAATACTTAAAATAAATATTATCTCTAATATTATTCTATAACACAATATATAAGTTTGTGCCTAGACAATACTTAAAATAAATATTATCTCTAATATCATTCTATAAAACAATATATAAGTTTGTAGAAGATGAAAAAAAACATCATTACTTCAAATAAATACAAAATTCAATTTGCAAATGTAAACTAAAAATCATCAAAGAATTTATGACACTCTTTGACTTAGACCATTTGTTTTGTATATTTTCATGTGATCTGTGGAAAATGATAGAATTCTAGCAATGAGTAGGAGTGGGGTTTACCTTTTATTTTTCACGCCAACAGCTGGTAAATTGTAAAAATATTTAGCATTAGTTTATCATCCACTTTAAATGAGGATAAATTGTAAAAAAAATTAGCATCGACCTTTTAAGCATGAATCGTCCTAAACTTTTACTTTATTATCCACTTTAAGTGAGGATAAATTGTAAAAACACTTAGCATCCACTTTTTAAGGATGATCTTCCAACTTTAGAGGTGGTGGTAAACCCTAAAATTTTAGGGTATATACTTTTGACTTTATTATCCAATTTAACTGAGGATAAATTGTAAAAATATTTAGCATCCACTTTTTTAAGGATGATCTTCCAACTTTCGAGGTGGTGCTAAATCGTAAAATTTTAAGGTATAAGGCCAAGGCATTACAATCTAAAATGTAAATATAAATATGAGATAAAAATATATTTATTTAAATTACTTGCCCTATCTTAGTAGCCATTTCCCTTTTACCTCGAACTCTACGGAGACATACATCTCCCTTTACCCTAGACTTCACTCACCGCCAAGGAAGCACCCTCATTGTGGTGATATATGTAAATTATCATTATTATGGCTGTATATATGTACAAATAAAATAAATATTATTTAGCATTAACCAATAGATCATTTCAAAAATAACAGGCAATATTATTATTGGACATTAACAATAGGCCCGTCAACATGGAGCACTGCTAATAACAAATATTCCTTGGTTCTAAGAAACTAGACATAAGCAGTAATTGGATTGCATTTTTTTGCTTTGTACGTCTTTAGGAGTGAAAATCAATGATATGCTGCTCTATAAATTGACTCGCGGCTGTATCATTCACATTCTTAAGGGGAATAGCTTCTGACCACTGAGTGAAGTAATCAGTAGTCATTAGTATGAATTAGCGATATCATGCGTGAATCAATTGATCCAAATTGTGATATAACTACGACTCATTTAGAGGAATGTATTGTATGCTGGTATATAATAAATAAATTGATATACTTATCTATATATGAAATATTTCAAGCATATTAGCAAGCATAAAAGACAGAGATGGAAGCATAGACATCAAAAAGGGTAGTAGAAAATGTAAATAGAGATAAACCCTAGACAGGCGGGTAGAGGGAATTTCCTGTGGAGCGGTGAAATGCGCAACGACGAAATTGAATTACGTTTTTATTTTTGCTTTGTACATCTTTAGGAATGAAAATGTGATGAGCCATTGGTTCTCTGACATCCTTTCATCTTGTACTTGAAGGAAATGACAAAAATAAAACCACATGGATCCAGTCGATTACCAAACTCCTGGTCGGAAAGAAGTGTCCCCGAGATGCCTCGAAAAAGAGACGCTAAACCCACAATGCCATATTGTTTCATGAAAAATAACACTGCGATTATATGTAGGTTAATGGGACTGATTGGAGATAGCTCTGGTTGGAGATTGGAAGATCAAGAACACAACTGATACTCAGATTGGAGTTTAGCAGCCTGACCAAAAATTCCCTCATAGACGGTTTGGCTAGAAATAAACAAAAATAAACAAATGCCCTACAATCAAGAAAACTATATTGATAAATACTACAGAAGGGTGAGATGCTCCATGCATAAAATCCTTTCATTCATTAAGACTCTGCTCATTTTAGGAGAGAACAAGTGAAAGAGTACATAAGGGTGAGATGGTCCATGCATAAAATAATTTCATTCATTAAGACTCTGCTCATTTTTGGAGAGAAAAAGTGGAGGATCAAGCTATGGTTCAACAATGATGTCAGGTGGGATCGCAGCAATTCAATCTTCCCCTTTATGCGATCATCCAGCAGGTGGTTTTGGGTTCTTTTAAAATTTCTCAAAATTGAGAATCACGTAGCCCATTGTTTCCTATCCTTCAGGGAACAAGAAAGGAGGACTCGGGGAAGGGAGGAGGGAGTGGAGCTCCACTCCCTTGGGTGCCAAAGGCCCCTTTTCATGAGCAGCGCGATTCCTTTTCATGAGCGGCGTGATTCTAAGAATTGCGCCACTCATGAAAAGGGGCCTTTGGCACCTCCGCTCCCTCCTCCCTTCCCCAGGTCTCTCTTGACATCAATTCAATCTTCCCCTTTATGCGATCATGCAGTAGGTGGTTTTGGGACATTTTAAAATTTCTCAAAATTCAGAATCACACCACCCATTGTTTCCTATCCTCTAGGCGCAGGAAAAGAGGACTCAGGAAAGGGAGGAGGGAGCAGAGCTTTGCTCCCTTGGGTGCTAAGGCCCCTCATCATGAGTGGTGTGATTCTTAGAATCAGGCCAGCTCTACTCCCTTAGGTGCCAAGGGCCCCTCCTCATGAGCAGTGCAATCTTGAGAACCGCGCCACTCATGAGGAGGGGCCCTTGGCACCCAAGGGAGCAGCTCCACTTAGTCCTCCCTTCTCGGGGTCCCTCCTCACAGCAATTCAATCTTCCCCTTTATTCGATCATGCAGAAGGTGGTTTTAGGTTGTTTTAAAATTTCTCAATACTCAGAATCAGGCCTCCCATTGTTGCCTATCCTCCACATGTGGGAAAAGAGTACTCGACGAAGGGATGAGGGAGTGGAGCTCCGCTCCCTTTGGTGCCAAAGGCCCCTCCTCATGAGCGGCATGATTCTGAGAATCATGCCACTCACGAGGAGGGGCCTTTGGCACCCAAGGGAGCGGAGCTCCGTTCCCTCCTCCCTTCCCTGGGTCCCTCCTAGCAACAATTCAATCTTCCCCTTTATGCGATCATGCAGTAGGTGGTTTTGGGTCATTTTAAAATTTCTAAAAATTCAGAATCACACCGTCCATTGTTTCCTATCCTCTAGGTGTAGGAAAATAAATAACCGACCAGCTTCACACATTTCGGTAACTGAGTTGAAGTTTTCAATGGTTCAAAGCATGATTCACAACTGGAGTTTTGCTAAACGAGTTTCATCCTGCAAGTTATTTAAAGAGATTGTGAGAATAGTGCCCCGCGGAGGAGCGTGGATGGGGATGAGGGACCCGGGGAAGGAAGGAGGGAGCTAAGCTCTGCTCCCCCCTCCTTTCACCGAGTACTCTTTTCCTACGCATGGAGGATAGAAAATAATGGGTGACCTGATTCTGAGTTTTAAGAAATTTTAAAACGACCCAAAACCACCTGTTGCATGATAGCATCAAGGATAAGATTGAATTGCTGCAAGGAGGGACCCCGGGAAGGGAAGAGGGAGCGGAGCTCCGCTCCCTTGGGTGCCAAATGCCCCTCCTCATGAGAGGCGTGATTTTGAATCACGCCGCTCATGAGGAGGGGCCTTTGGCACATCGTTTTGGTGGCTGGGTGGTCTACCCTTTTTTTTTATTTTGGGCACCCGTATTTCGTTTGGTATCATTCAAAGATCTGTTCACATATTCCGGATCGCAGAATAAACTACTTTGTCTCTTGTAATACTTGTTGCGCAATGGATCGTCATTCTTCAATACTTGTCATACTGGATTATGTGTGAATCAAAACATTATTTTCAATAAGTATAATACTTATATATATTTATATGTAATTATGCAAGTAGACTTCTTATTCATGGTCACTATGCTTTATGGTTAAACTTTCATGAACTCCATTATGAATCTTCTTATTTAGATTTCTTATTAGTGGTCACTATGTTTTATGGTTAAAATTTCGTGAACTCCATTACGAATATTCTTATTCGTTGCTTAATGTAGATCACATAAATGGGCAAGTTGCTTAATGTAGATCACATAAATGTATAGATTTATAATCGTTGTAGGAAAGCAAGTTTGATAATGGACAATCAATAATAACAATAATAATGTATAATGTATTTATATGAATATTGAATAACTTAAAGAAATTACAACTATGTAATATGTTTCTTTACAACTGTGCAATATGTTATGGACAGAAGAGGCAATTGAGGGATAAAGATGTTGTCATTCTATTGGACAATTAAATATGTTGTAAATGTAATCACTATTCTTATTATGTTTGAATTTTTTTTTATAGGAACTTATCTTTTGGGCACGCGGTTGGTCTCGGCACCGGCTCAGACATCCCAGCAGCACATGGGCACATTCCGTTCACAGGTTATCATATCCATTTTTTGTGGAAATCACCATCGCTCCGGCACTCAGGAACACATTTATACTTCCATATGTATCAATGCATTATCAATATGCACCAGCAGCTTTCCTTATATCGCTTCACAAGGACATCCACAGCTTGCACAATGTTGGCAGACTATCCATCCCTTACCCACACCAGGCAACACCAAGATATAGTCGCCCTCTTCATTAACAGCATTTTGTTTCTTTGGATTTTACTCAGTTTTTTTGTTATAATCATAACATCCTTTTTATTCCAATGGTCTATCATGATAGCAGTCATGATTACTATCATTTATTCCATATTTTTTATGCTCCTTGGTTAGCACACTCTACGGCTAAAGCATGCACCAGCCACATCTATAAAGGATTAATAGAGCGACCTGCAACTTTAGAAAGTAGCTCCATTTCAATTTTGGGTCTTTCATTTTATATTTTATTATAACTCTGTGAACAGACAGAAGTGTTACTTTCTAGCCCTCGCGCTGTAGATCGATTGGTCAGGGTAAGGTCAAGAGCTCCAAATGCCGCAGTAGACACATATGGATCTTTTGCTGACACAAATTTTACTGGTGGAAATGTAGTTGCTAGCCTTGTTCCCTTAGTTCACCAAGACTTGGTGAAGGTTACGGTACTCAAGGTAGGAGGGAGGAAGGGAGAGGGAGCAGGGCTCTGCTCCCTTGGTAGCCAAAGAGATACCCCTTACTAGTGGCATGATTCTCAAAATCATGCCACCAGTAAGGGGCGACTCTTTGGATACCAAGGGAGAGGAGCTCTGCTCATCTGCCCAGAGGAATGGATCTGATCACAGCTTCATCCAGGCCATATGATTGAGTAATTGTCTACCATCCTTCTGGGTCTTGGAATCCTTCATGTGAATAAGCATAGACTTAGTATATTCTCTTCAGAGTCCAAACTTGTACATATCCTCCTGAAAAAAGGTCTCCATCATGAATCTTGGCAATACTTGGCAAAAATCTTGTAGTAACTTACCACCAGTAAAGTGCTGCCTAGAACTACAACAATGGCTATCAAGGCAGGATTGATGGTGGTGGTGGAATAGTTGTGCTTGGTGGGTTCTTTACATATGGATGCATCGGGTGAGGCTCCCAATACAAACTGATATCTACCTACTAAAATTTCCCTTGGACAAGATTGCTTCGGAGGAAAACACATGAATAATTTCTTTAACGGGAGGGAGGAAGGAAGAGGCTGAGGGAGCAGGTCTCCGCTCCCTTGGAAGCCAAAGGGCTGCCCCTTACTGGTGGCGTGATTTTGAGTTTCTTTAACAGGAGGGAGGAAGGATGAGGGGGAGGGAGTGGAGCTCCGCTCCCTTGGCAGCCAAAGAGCCGCCCCTTATTGGTGGCACGATTCTGAGAATCGCGCCACCAGTAAGGGGCGGCTCTTTGGCTTCCAAGGGAGCGGAGCTCCGCTCATCTGCATAGAGGAATGGAACTAATCATAGCTTTGTCTAGGCCATATGATTGAGTAATTTTCTATCATCCTTCTGGTTTTTGGAGTCCTTGTTGTGAATAAGCATCTACTTGTATATTCTCTTCAAAGTCCAAACTCCTACGTCTCCTCCTGAAAAAGGTCTCCATCGAGAAGCTTTGCAATACTTGGTGAAAATATGGTAGTAACTTAGCACCAGTAAAGCACTGCCTAGAACTACAACAATGGAAATCAAGGCAGGACTGATGGTGGTGGTGGCATAGTTGTGATTGGTGGGTTCTTTACATATGGTTGCATCTAGTGAGGCTCCCCAACCAAACTCATATATGCCTGCTGAAATTTCCCTTGGACGCTATTGCTCTGGAGGCAAACTCATGGCGAACTTATTTAACAGGAGAGAGGAAGGAAGAGGGGGGAAGGAGTGGAGCTCCGCTCCCTTGGTAGCCAAAGAGCCACCCCTTACTCGTGGCGCGATTCTCAAAATCGCGCTACCATTAAGGGGCGGTTGTTTGGCTTCCAAGGGAGTGGAGCTCTACTCATCTGTACAGAGGAATGGATCTGGTCACAGCTTCATCAAGGAAATATGATTGAGTAATTGTTTGCTAGCCTTCTAGGTCTTCAAATCCTTCCTGTGAATAAGCATCGACTTGCATATTCTCTTCAGAGTCCAAACTCCTATGTCTGCTCCTGAAAAAAGGTCTCCCAAATACCAAGATTGATACCAAATTAATCTTCATAAGGAAACTTCAAAAAATATGTAGATCACTCAAACTTTGGATCATTGACAAAGGTCCCAACCCCTCTCTATATGACTAGCATTAACATCATGTGAACATTTGAAAAGATGCAATACCTCATGCATATTAATATAATTGCAAACCCACAAGAGAGGAGATGGGGATGTGGCAACCCAGTAATTTACAACTTTTTAATTTCGAAAGTTTGACATAAATTATTTCCAATTGCAAAATTAACTTTAGTTGCTCTTGAAACAACATGTCGGGGACATTGGGAGGATGGAGTAGGGTGTGGGCATGAGGAGTGGGATGAGGGTGGATGAGGGAGAAGGGAGGGGTGAGAGTTTTTTTTAATTTGTTTTTAATAAAATGTTTAGGGGGTTAAAAAATTAATTTTTAATATTGTTTTAAATTTAATTTTGTGGGGGTTAGGGAGAGGGTTTGTAAAAAAAAATTATTTATATTTTTTTAATGTAATGTTGTGTGGGTGGGGTAGAGTTTAGAGGTTAGGGGGTAATTTTTTTTAAATTGTTTTTTTGATGTAATGTTGTGAGGGCAGTTTAGGGGGTTAGGGGGGGTTTTAATGTAATGTTGCGGGGAGTTAGCGGGTTATGGGGTTTTATTTTTTATTTTTATATTATTAAATGTAATGTGGGGGGGTTAACGTTCTTAATTGTTTTTTAAGTAATGTTGATGTTAGGGTTAGGGGGGGTTTAAAATTTTGTTATTTTTTTAAAATTTAATGTGGGTGGGGTTAGGAAGTTGGGGGTGTTAAATATTTTTTGAATGTAATATCAATGTAATTTTTTTAATGTACTTTTTTAAATTTTAGTAAAACACTTGTGGAGAAGATGTCAAAAGAGCCTCAACTCCCATTAGGAGGGATGTTTGGAAAGGAGCACTTTGGGCATCTTGTAGACATAGAAGACTCAATGGAAGAGGACATTGATGTTCTTGAAGGAAGCCAAGCTAAAAAAATTCCAATTTTGATGAAGAATTTGACCAGCCCGATATTTTTTATTAGTTTCATGTCTTGAAGAAAAAGTAAATTTGACAACTTTTTGATAAGATATATTAGTAATGTTTTGACATTCATACTTTGTTTTAGAAATAAAATTTCTATATATAATATTTTTAATATGTTATTTACAAATATGTGGTATAGTTTTTCTTGAATTTATGTGAATCGTCAGTTTTTGAAAAATAATATAAATTAGTATCATTTTTATACAAAATATCTCTGAAAATCCATTTGAAATGGTTTTCAATATTTTTATTTTCTAGCTTTTTTTACAAATTTGTCAATAAAATGTCTTATTTTGTCCATAAAAATGTCATATTTTAAAGAAAAAAATACAAAATGTATATGGTTTTCATTATAACTTGCTTCTAAATGTATGTTATTTTGTTAAATTTCTGAAAAACATGCTTGAAAATATAAATTAAAAATACTTTAAGACAAAGATGATTCAAGGGCCCAAAAAAATGCCTCAAAAATGAAAATGTGTGATACTGGTATCAACCCTTTTTGAAACAGAGGTAATAATAGCTACTAAAATTAGGAGAGAGAAAAACGAGAACTGTGTCGAGTTCTCATTTCATAGTATAAGTGGTTTAATTATCTCTCAACCATTTGATCCCTATCGACGTGATCCAACCACAAATTATGTGGGTGTGCTAGTTGTATCATTAATGAAGTTAAGATCGTAGTTGTATCTAATAATTGAATAGTTGAAGTTGAAGTTTAATTTTTCCAACTATTAAGAACTATACTTATCACATGTTAACTAAGCTATCTTTTTATAGTATGAATTTTGAACGATGCCCAAAGAATCAATCTAGACAATACATTTTTCTTATTCTCATCCACAGATGAAAAAGCATAGATGATAGCCCACTCTAAAATTCTAATATATATACGCTATTGGTGTAACAAGATGCAGGAGTTTATTAGGAGTTTGGAGGACATTATTAGGAGTTCAAAAAAATTTATTAGGAGTTTGACTCTTACATGACTTCACATTTTCTAGACTCCTAGATGCCAAATGCACTTGGACTAAGCCTTAAGTGATTAGAGATGAAGTCAAGCTAATAGTTGTAGAAACATTGGAGTTAATATAATAGTTGTGTCTAATAGTTATTCAATATAACTGTGATTAGAGTTGAAGTTAAGATAATAGTTATAGAATCATTGGAGTTAAGCTAATGGTTGTATATAATAATCGATGGAGTTGAGCTCGTAGTTGTATCTAATAATTGAATAATTGAATATTACTTTTAATTTTTACCACTATCACTAAATACATATCACATGTTAATTAAACTATTTTTTATTCTTTTGAAATTATTAATTATTAATTTTGGACGAAGCCCATAGAGTCAATCTAGAGAGTACACTTGTCTCATTCTTGTTAAATTTTGAACGATGCCCATAGAATCAATCTAGATAGTACATGTGTCTCATTCTCGGCGGTAGATGAAAAAGCATAGATGGTCCACCCCAAATGTCTAATATATATACATATATCACTGTAATTACCCACCTTGTTGCTAAATATTTATAAGCATAATAAAAAATGATATTATGCTAAACAAAAAGTGTGTATATATAGAGAATCATAATGTAATACTTTAAGTATATAGAAACAATTTTTTTAGAGTTTAATCTCTATTAATGTATATTATTTATAATAATAAAAATAATTTAAAATAAATAATAAAAAATTAACTTATATTGATATAATCATATAATTAAAAAATATAAAATACTTTATAGTTTTAATAGTTAATATATATCATAACCATATAATTGAAATAGTTGATACATGGATCAAATTCCACCTCTATGTCCTCTTAAAATTTTAAAACACTCGGGTGCCCTATCCCAAGGATGACAACTCAAATGACCACAAGCTAGGTGTTGGTCCTTCAACAATCCCTCTTTCCGATGCCAATTAGTTTGTCTACATTGTTTTTCTTTTGGGTCAATCATACCACTTTTAAACCAATTGTGTCATCTTAACTCTCAAAAACATCATGGTTTTTCTCTAATAGAGAACATAGTTGTTCTTTTGCAACATCTTGTCTATATATGTGCATATTCTTATTTTCTTAACGTTTAATGTTTATATTTTTTGGAATGTTTAATTTTTATGTATTTATAATAATAATTTAAAATGAATCAAAGAAAAAAAACTTATATATCAATTTAATTCCATAAATAAAATAATTTCATTTTTTTGTTTATTGTAGTAAAAAAATAGTCTCTTTCTCTATATGATCCAAATGGAGATCGATGGCCACCCACCTATTCCATTGGCTCAAAACAATTGTCCATTGTGGTAGTTTCCTAGTTATTTTTCTACAGTTTTTCCGGTCCTAAATTTTCGGGGCCGTTTTGAGGCCCTAAACGATGTTTTTTGGAGATTTGGGGCCAAATGGTTTCCATTAAAATTTATTTGGATGAAAAAAAGTTGTAAATATTATAAATACCTTTCCAACGAGCTATCAAACACCCAAATCGGAGATCGTATGCAAAAGTTATGACCCCGAGAAGTTGACTGTTAAACTTACCACCTTGGGGCCACAAACTTTATGACGGTTCATCTTCCAGGGTTACGTTTTGGAATTTTGGGGTTCTCACCTCATTCTTATTATAAATAGGCCCCTTTGGCCTCATTTTGTATTCATCTTGGCACGAATGAGCGTAGAAGCCACATCTCTTCTCAGAGATAGCTACCACCATTCTAGCAATTGTATTACAGTTTGTTCTATTTCCGCCATTTAATAGAATATGTGTTTAATGTATCTATGTTATCTTTGAAAAATGTCTTTGATTATTATTATGTGTATGTTCTTTCATTTTTTTCATGCATAAATTCGGATCAGTGGTATCAAAGAAATCTGCTCTTTGATTATTTCTCGACGCATGTCCCCGATGAGGTCTGAGTATAAAGAGTTTCGTCTCGAACTAGTTTCACTTGATCATTCTCACCATCCCAAACGAACTCCCATGGTGGAAGAAAAGAGAGATGATAGAGCATAAGATCCTATCAAGTTTATGCTCAAGGAATCCCTCAAGTGACAGAGGAACGAGATGATGGATAGTTTCACCCAAATCCTTCTACGAATGCCGGCAGTGGCAAGTACATCTTCAACAAGCAGATGGTTCGGGGATGCAAATCCCTTCAAGGTACAAGTTAACTTTGATATTCCTTTATTTGAAGGAAAAACTGATGCAGATACCCTAGATAATTGGTTGAATGTTCTAGAAGGGTATTTCTCTGTCCACAATTTTTTTGATAGAGAAAAGATCACCTTTGTGCTCCTTAAGGCAGTCACCCATGTCCAAAATTGGTGGGGTACTTATTGTGAGAAAAACGCATCAGACGAGTCTGGAATGTTTGAAACAAATCCCACTTGGGCCTCTTTCACAGATGCCATCAGGGAACAGTATTACCCTATGGGAAAATATGATGACCAGTACACAAAATGGACCATTCTGCATCAAGAAAGGGATGAGACGATGTCGGAGTATACCAATAAATTTCATACCCTGCGTACAAACCTGAGTATCAAGGACTCCAAGTGGCACTTGATTCTGAAATATCGCAGTGTTCTACATCGGTACATCCAAAATGAGATGGACTTCCTTGACATCTCTTCACTTGGATCCACCTATCGGTATGCTGTAAAAATAGAGGAGAAATTTCGACAAAAGAACAAGCGAACTTTGGACCTGCACACCCATTGTAGAAGCAAGGAAAGGGAAACCCTGGCCCGCAAAAAACAGGACAAGGAAAGGACAACCAGTCCCCACCACAAGCAAAGAAGGGGGATGGAAAGACAAAGAAGTACACTGGTAAGTGGTGCAGATTTCATAAAATCCCTTGGCACAATACTAATGAATGTCGTTCAAAACAATCATTAGTGGCCGGGATTAGATCTTTAGAATCAAATCTTGATTTTGATTCTGAACCCAATGCCACAACCGCATATAATGGGAGGCAGATCATTGATGTAGACCCCACTGCCACTGTTGCTACCACACAGATTCAACTAGAGGATCCTGAAGAGTCAGAGGCAGAGGAGCGCCTATTCTACTTGTAGATGTGGGTGAAGGGAATGCCACTACATTTTGTTGTTGATAACGGCAACCAAAAGAACCTGATCTCAGCAGAAGTCATCAAGAGATTGGAGCTTCCGACAACACCACACCTGCAACCTTACAGCATCGGTTGGCTAAGCCAAGGACGAGGTATCTGCATTACTCAACAATGCCTCCTACCATATGGCATCAAGCCTTTGAAAGATGAGTTATTGTGTGATGTGTCCCCACTTGAAGTCTGTGATGTTCTTTTAGGACAACCATATATGTGGAAGCATCATGTTGTATATGAGTCACAACCTCGCAATTTCATTGTTACTTTGGGAGGAAAACTCTATCAAATACAAGAGACCATTGCACCTAACAAAATCTCGCAAGGTAGGAAGATAAGCTCCCACATTAGAAAATTATTCCTCTTCACAATTGCGTTTGAAGGAGAACATAAGATCACAGAGACCTCCACACCCTCTGCATAGGGTGTCCCTACTCCTCAGACACAAGAAGAAGATAGAGCCATTTTTTTCTCATCTATCCGAGTACCTCTTTGATGCAAGGCCATGCATTCAAGGTGCTCATCCAGAAAAAAATCATCCATACAACAATTACAGCCTTCTCGGGATGTCAAAGAAAGGAAGCCTCTTCACTTCAGCAAACGTCGCAACAGGAGATCAACTCAACACATAGTTCGAGATATGATACGTGATTCGATGCAATGGAGACCATTACTTCCTAAGGAGGGAGGATTGATCCAGATGGATATTGGTGGCCACCCAGCTATTCCATTGGCTCAAAACAATTGTCCATTTTCGGCAGTTTCCCAGTTATTTTTCTAAAGTTTTTTGGGTCCTCAACTTCTGGGTCCGTTTTAAGGCCCTAAACAACATTTTTTGTAGATTAGGGGCCAAATGGTTTCCATTTGCATGCATTTGGCTAACCAAAAGTTGTAAATATTAGATAGACCTTTCCAACGAGCTATCGAACACCCAAATCAGAGATTGTATGCAAAAGTTATGACCCCAAGAAGTTGACTGTTCAACTTACCACCTTGGGGCCGCAAAATTTATGACGGTTCATATTCGAGGGTTACATTTTGGAATTTTGGTGTTCTCACCTCATTATTATTATAAATAGGCCCCTTTGGCCTCATTTTGTATTCATTTTGGCATGGATGAGCATAGTAGCCACATCTCTTCTCAGAGATAGCTACCACCATTCTAGCAATTGTATTACAGTCTGTTCTATTTCCGCCACTTAATAGAATATGTGTTTACTATATCTCTGTTATCTTTGCAAAATGTCTTTGATTATTATTATGTGTATGTTCTTTCATTTTGTTCACACATAAATCCAGATCACTATATTAACTATTTTATTTAATAACCTAAATAATTGTAACTATATTGTGTTCATGATGATGATGATGATTATGATGAACGTCCATTGAGACCAACTTTGGTCTATTGGACCTTAAGAAGGAAAAGACTTGGTTTACTTTAAAATATTGTTGGTGTGCTAAAACATATTGCCAAAAAACTTTCCAAGTTCACTATAGTTTTGGCAAGTTAGGAGGTTATAAAGGTTTGTATTGTAGCAAATACTATGAAAGTGAGATCTAATGTGGGTTTAAGAAAGACACTGTAAGAGAAAGTGATTTTCATCCTCAATGGTCATAGACTCACATAGATTGCAAACCCTTTCTGCCCATGGAGTTTTAAGAATAGACCAATGCCGTATTTCTCTATGGAGTTCATGAGAGTTCATTATAATCTTAGCTATAGTAATTGTCTTCTATGAGCTAGCTACTACCAAGAGATACTTCTAATCTTCCAAGTTAAGATTAATGTTATCCTTATAATATCTTAACTTTCTCTTAACCGCTAAATTTTCCTCACACCATAATTCTCTTTAAAATTAGAAGGAATAATATTTTTGACATTGTAAATGTTTCGCAAAATGTCATTTTCATTAATTCCCCAATGGTTTAACCAAGCCATATTGTCTTTACACCAACATCGCTTGAGCCATAGTTGGTTTTGGCTTGAGTTTAAAGTAATTTTAGAAAGTCTCTTATTTCCCATGTTATTTGTATTATGCTTGTACCAAGTACCTAGTCATAGCAATGCTCTCGGCGAGGGGAAGACCCACTTCTATGAGGAGAATAGGATAAGGCGTATTGATTTTAATTTTGAGGTTATAAGTTATAAATTGCTTTTGGATTTGCTCAATCTTCCTCCAACATTCTCTAGAAATGTTGCACCCCAATACCTCAGAGCCATACAAGATAATAGGGATGAAAAGAGTTTCAAAGAGGAACTTCGTTTTATCCCACATGACCAAATTGGTTGATTTATAGTTATGTTCAAGACCAAAATAAACTTTCCACCCTCCATTAATCATTTTCTCAATTCTATAGTTCCAATTGAGCTTGAGATGAATATCAATTAAGAGATACTTGCAAGAAGTCACTTCATCTAGATTTATTTTATCATAAATAAAATTTGCATAGGTGTTCTTCTTAGATTTTATAATCATGATTATTTTCTTGTGGGTGTTAACATTCATACATATGTTAGAGAAAAAATATTTAAGAATTCTTAATTGCTTATCAAGATCAGAAGGACAACTTGCCATAAGAACAATATCATCAACATAAAGTAATAGGATGATAACTATCCCAACTAAGATTGTACCAAGGCAACCTTCTTCTTCTAGACGATTTTCTAGCTTATCAATGTAAATGCCAAAAAGAGTAGGGGAGAAGAGGAAACCTTGTCTAACTCCAATATTCCAATCTATATATGTTGTCCACCCCTTGTTATTCTTAAACTTCTCAACGACCTTTTTGGATAGCATGATCGGGGTAGCTCTCAACTCCTATACAAAATGGACTGATATTTAAACTTATAAAATAATGGCAAGAATAATAAACTAATAAAGTTTATAAGAATATTACATTGACATTTAAATCGTAAATTTGATTGATTGATATAGTGAATAACAACATTATGGAGGCTTTTTCATGTATTATAACATTATTTTAAGGCAATTAAATTTAAATATTATACTCTTAGAATATTCATTAGTGATCAAATAATTCTGTTTAAAATATTAGTTTTAATTATAAACGATATACTCAAAACAAAATGTAATACTTACCGGACATAGTTATCCGAATGTTAGGCGAGGAAATAGGATGGTGCCCGAACCATGACACATGGAACAATTTGGGGGGGATTTGAACACAGGACCTTCCATTTACAAACAATTTGATTTACCACTTGCTCTGCCCCCTCACAGGCTAATCAATATGTAAATTAAACTAGCAACAATAATATTAATATATTTGAAATAGACCAAAATGTATATATTTAAATTATTAATAGTTATCTTATAGTTAATCTAATATAATTATTATTAAAATTGAAGTTAAGTTAATAGTTGTAAAATAATTGAAGTTAAGTTAAGCTAAAGATTAAAGTGTGCTAAAGATTAAACACTATCTACCCATTTCCTGTGGACTTAGAGGCTTGGAAGATTAAGAATAATTAAAAAAGTTGCAAGGGAATAAACACCGAAATTATAGTTGTTGGAAATAAAATGAAATAATAAAAAGAGAAAAATATAGTTTTTATAAAATAAAAAATATTATAATTATAATGAAAATTAAAAAATAAGATATATTAGGTTTAGAAAATATAAATAGAAATAGAAATAAATAATTAAGGTTTTGAATTTTTATTTTTATTATTGTTTATAAAGAGATATTGGAGTTACTATTTGTATTATTGTTTATAAAGAGAGATTGGGGTTATGTAATATCAGTGACCTAAATCAGATCTGAAATATTAACTTTTATTGTTGATATTATCAAAAGTTGGATAAAATTGTATAAGATGATTAAGCACTTTCTTCAACAAGGAAAAATAGAGGCACTAATGACATAAAATAAGAGTGGAAGAGGGTTAGTGGGAGAAACCAAAACCAAAAGACAGGTTTGAAGACTGAAAGTTCATATCCATAGTGTTAGATTTGTATCTATTTCAACAATATGATCTTACGATCTTTTCTGAGCGAATAACAAGCACAACAATCAAACACAAGAGACAATGAACAAAAAAATTTCCTCGGGGAAACCATAAAGGAGAAAACCCCGTAACTTCCTCACAGATAGAATCAACACCAAAAGTAAAACCAAAAAACAGTAAGATGATCTCCCAATAGCAGTAGTCTCTCTCTCTCTTGTCCCAACTTCTTCTTTCTCTCTCATTTATGCGCTACAACTAAATGTGAGTGAATGTGTGATAAATAGAGAGGCTCACTCTCTATTTATACTAAATCCTGACTTGACAATAACTCACTACGGGCAACTTCTCTAGGAGAGTCTAATAACCCTAGGACCCCACAATTGCGGGGACTTTAACCCTTGAACAATAGGGAGAGTTACACTCTATGAATTTACATGACTTCTTTACATTATTGAATCTCCCGATTGGAACATCGGGGCATGACATGAGCTAGCCCTTTTTCATGTTGGTTGTAGGCCTAGCCTCCATGTAGGTCTTTCTCTTCTTCAGCGCTTATATTTTGCCACATGTCAGAAAGGCTCCCCCAGCACTTACATCTGACCATGGGAGGAACACATCCACCACCATGTCAGAAAGGCACACCCAGCACTCACATCTGACCATGGGAGAAATACATCCACCACCATGTATGAAAGCCCCAGCACTTACATCCGACCATGGGAGGAACACATCCAAGAACCATGTCGGAAAGGACCAACACTTACATTCACTAGCATGATAGGACACACCTACTATCACCTGTGAAAAGGGTCATCACTTACAACCATCAACATTATAAGACACACCTACTATCTTCTGTAGAAGGGCCTAGCACTTACAACCATCATCATGATAGGACACGCCTACTATCATCTGTGGAATGGCCCAACACTTACAACTAGTGGCATGGTAGGACCCAACTACTACCATCCATGGAAGGGACCTGCACTTACAACTAGTGGCATGGTAGGACACAACTACTACCATCCATGGAAGGGCTTTGCACTTACAATTGATCATGTGGGATCCAATCCCACAGTCATATCAGAATGGCTCTGCACTTATATCTGGTCATGTGGGAGCCAATCCCACAATGATATCAGAATGGCTCTAGACTTATATTTGATCATGTGGGAGCCAATTCAACAGTCATATCAGAATGGCTTTGCACTTACAACTAACCATGGAAGGAATCAATCCTATCACCATGTCAGAAAGGCTCACAGACTCATCACTTACCCTTGGAAGGAACCTCGATCTAGAGAGCACAAAGCTTCTCCCTGAAGTACTCAAACTTCACTCTAGCTAATGGTTTGGCCAACACATCAGCTATCTGCTCATCCATTGCAACATACAAGAGCTTCACTACTCCTCTCTTCACCATATCCCCAATATAGTGATATTTCATCTCGATATGCTTTGACTTGCCATGAAACACTGGGTTCTCTGAAAACTTCACACAACTCTGGTTGTTGCAATATATACAAGTAGCATCCAACTAGAGATCAAACAAATTAGGTAGTAGCTTCCTTAGCCACCATTCCTCACAACTAGCCAAAAAAGCTACAACATATTTTGTTGCGGCTATACTCAGTGCCACACAAGACTGCTTCTTTCTAAACCAAGAGATCACACCTGATCCCATACTGAAGCAACATCACGAAGTGCTCTTCCTATCAATGGAACTGCGTGCCCAATATGAATCAACGTAACCTTCCAGGTTAATCTTTTGATTCACCTCATACTTGATCCCATAATCAACTATACCCTTCATGCACCTCAGAATATGCTTTGCAGCAATCAAGTGAACATGTCTCAGATCTTTCAGGAACTTGCTCAATGTGTTCACAACAAAGAAAATATCTGGTCTTGTATTTTCCAGGTACATCAAGGACCCAATCATCTCATGATACATAGTAGCATCAACCGTAATTGATGAAGCATCACTCAATAGCTTTAGGTTCGATGCCATAGGTGTGGTCATGGCCTTGTAGTCCATCATCCCGAACCTCTTAGGATCTCTACTGCATACTTCCCTTTTTCTAGGGAGATTCCATCTGCATTCTGCCACACCTCCATGCCTATAAAGTAGTGTATCATACCCAAGTCCTTCATCTCAAACTCGATAGCAAGCTTCCTCTTCATGTCATCAATCAACCCATCCATACCTATTACAAATAGGTCATATACATACAGTAGGAGTATCACTAGGTTTCCTTCTTCAGTCTTGTATTAAAGGTTGGAATCTTCTTTACTCTTAGTAAATCCCAAACTGGATAGGAAGCTGTCAATTATGTCGTACCATGTCCTCGGTGCATGTTTCAAACCATATAGTGCTTTCTTTAATTTACTCACATGAGTTTCCCTGTCATGTGTCTCAAAACCGAGTGGCTACTCCACATACACTTCCTCTTCCATTACACCATTCAAGAAAGCAATCATGACATCTATCTGGTGTATCTTCCATTTCATTACTCCAGCCAGAGAAAGTACTAATCTGATGGAAGTGTATCTGGCTACAGGTGCAAACGTTTCTTCCTAATCTATTCCTTCTTTCTGGGAGAAGCCACGAGCCACAAATATTACTTTATATTTCTCTATGCTACCATCTGCAGCATGCCTGATCTTATAGATCCATTTGGAGGTCATAATAGACTTCCCCGCTGGTCTACGGACAACAACCCAAACATCATTCTTCATGATCGACTGGTACTCCTTGATCATAGAATCGTTGCATTCTTTCTTCTCTACCACTTCTTCATAGTTGGAAGGTTCTTTATCAATGATGTCACATAATAGGGCTACATATCCGGAGCAGGACCTAGTTCTCTTTCTTCTCTGTGTATTTCTTCTGTAGCCCCGTATCTTTCTGCACCTTGGATAGCCTCTCATACCCATGCAGGTTTCCTCTTGGGAGGATTCTTTTCTTGAGGTGGATCTACTAAGGTTCTTCCATTTCTTGATCCTTTTCTGGATTTGCTTCATTTATTGTTGTATTAGGGATTTTGGGTACTTTTGTTTCTTCAAATTATTCAACTGGTCTCTTTCTGGATTTGTTGTAGGTTGAATCTTCATTGAATGTTACGTCTCTGCTAATGTCGATCTTCTTGAATCCTAATAAGTATATTCTATAAGCTCTCAAGCTTTTACTATATCCCATAAATATACCCTTATTTCTAGAAGGATATAACTTTGTCCTCCTTTCTTTTAGAATGTGTATGTATACTGGACAGCCAAATATTCTAAGATGGCGGACCTCTGGTTTCTTACCGAAAGAGACTTCTTCAGGTGTCTTGTTCTTTAGTACTCTATGTGGAGTACGATTATGTACATACACTAATGTTCTGGTAGCTTATGCCCATAAATGCATGGGAAGATCTTGATCATGAAACATTTCCCTTGAATCTTCCATGATCATTCTATTCTTCCTTTCTACAACCCCATTCTATTGTGGATTATATGCAGTGGTTAACTACCTCTTAATCCCTGAATCTCTACATAATTCTTTGAATTCATTTGATGTGAATTATCCACTATTATATGATCGAAAGATCTTGATATTCTTTTCTATGTGTTTCTCGACCAAGGCTTTAAATTCTTTGAACTTGTTGAATACTTCATCTTTGTTCTTCAAGAAGTATATCCATGTCTTTCTAGAAAAATCATCAGTAAAAGAAAAATAGTATACATACTTGCTTAATGACTTGGATTACATTGGCCTGCATATATCGGAGTGAATGATTTCCAAGATTCCTTTTACCTTTCTCTCACTACTTGGAAATGTCTTCTATATGTTCTTTTCTTTTCCACATCCTTTGCAGACACCGCCATGTTTTTCTTGCATTTTTGGAAGACCTTCAACAACTTTTCTTGCAAGTAGTAATGCCCCATAGTGCACATGTGCAAGCCTTCTGTGCCAAAGTTCATTTGGCTCTACTGAGTCATGGACCAAGGCTTGTTCTGGATGGCCCTTTAATTTGTATAGTCCTCCTTCTTGTTCTCCAATCAATACTGCATCATCTATAGTCTTTGATTTTGGCCACATAAGGACTTGGCCATCTATAAATGCAACCCTCATGAATTTTGCATCCAATGCAGAGATGGAGAGAAGGTTCTTATTTAGTCTTGGTACAAATAGGAGATCCTTCATCTTCATAGACTTTCCGGAATCTATTTTATAGGAGGATTCACCACTACCTTTTATTGGATATTGTTAGTCATCTCCAAGTTTCACCTTGTGAGGTGACTCATGATCGGAAAGTTTCACAAAGGATTCCTTGAATCCTATCATATGTTTCGAAGCCCCACTATCAATGATCCAATCATTGCTTCCATGTGTAATAGTTCCTGTGAGGGCATAAATCAGAACATATTCTTCTTCAATAGAAGAATCATCGCTTTCTTATTTGGATTTCTTTCTGGGAGGTTCATCATCCTCTCCAATGTGATCATGATGTCTTTTATTGCTTCACTTCTTCTTGTGACAGCCACTTTTTTTTCTAGGAAATTCTCTAGCATAGTGTCCTTTCTCGTCACATGTATAGCATATGATTTTAGACAAATACTTATTAGATATTCTAAGATTACTTCTCTGGTGATAGACCAGAAAAGCTAGACTAGGTGTAGTTGATTTGCTTTCTTTCCACGTTATCCTCCCTCCTTTTCTCCTAATAAAATCATGTATTATTTTTCTTTCCATCCCTCTTTATCTTTCCTACTTTAATTATCCAATTCGTGAGCATCTTGGTGGATTTGAAAACTGCTTTATGCACCTATGGGGGATTTGACTAGATTTAGTAAGCCTGCTTTTTTACTTTTTCCGAATGGAATCCTTATGAATTCAAATATCTCATGTAATAATATATTACAACATCCTATTACTTCATAAGGTTGGTGATTTTACACTTACTCAATATAGATTAGTGTTCTGCTCCAACTTCAGTCTCTTTTGGTGTAAATTTTACATGTTTGATTAGAAATTTTGTGAGTGTAATTGTTCTATCTCTTGGGTTCAATTTCCACATGGTATTAGAGCCTTTGTATACCAATTTTCCTCCTTCCATATTTCTATTGTAGGTTCAACATCGTGAATGGGAGCGTATTCTACATCGTGAAGGGCACAGTTTCTGAGCTATGGACCAATCTCAGAATATCATCCTGACTCCATTCAATTTCTTTGATTGGAAAGATGAGATGCAGATATTGTTGAGAGCGAAAGGTCTCTACAGGGTGACTATGTAAAATGAGGTAGAGACCAATGAAACTGCAGAGAAAATAAAATGGCACAACAAGAAGGATGAGGCCTATGGTCTCTTGTGTCTGAGCATTTCAAGAGACCTCCTCTTCCATCTTGATGGATTGACATCACCTAATGAAGTGTGGGAGAATATTGTAGAGATTTTGGGTAATATATATGAGATGAGAGGACATCAAATCGAGAATGAGCTGATCTCCTTGAGTCCCAGTAGCTTTGACCCCTTACAACTCTATTTTTCCAAGTTTAAAGCCCTTGTTTTGTAGCTAAAATAGTGTGGGATCGAGAACAAGGAAGAGCAACTAGTTTTGGAAATACTCTCTAAGCTTGCCCCTGACTATTTAGTGTTTTTTTTACCTTCCATGCCACCAAGTTGATAGCTCGATCTTGGAAGATGCCTAAACTTGCAGTGTTCATGGAATCCCTCACACAAGAACAAGATAAGTTGGTGATGATGGGCACCATCAAACTTTCCAAATACCAAGCTTTGGTTGCTATAGATTCAAGGGTGGATTCAAAAATTTAAAAACAAAATATAAAAATCCATCTAAGAAAAAGAGAGACAAGAACAAGTCTCAATAGGAGCTCCAAAGTTCCAAGAAGAACTCCCAGAAGAAGAAGAATAGAGGAGAAATGATCAAGTGTGCATACTGCAGTAAGGAATATCATCCCGAGAGCTCTTGTATGAAGAAGTGAATTGACATATTGACTCAGTTCCTGCAGAAAAATAACATCTCCCTTCTTTATTGCTCAAAGAAGAGGGAAGGAGGATCAAATTCAGAGGACAGAGAGAGAGTACATGCCTTAGTTTCTTGCACATCAAGCTCACCTAGCTTCATCATAGAATCTAGAGATTCTAGACATATGGTTTCGACAAAAGAGGAATTGTCCTCTCTTGACATGTCGAAAGGTCCACCAATAGTTTTGGGAGATGAATCTCTCGTTGACAGTTTGGGGAAGGGAAGGATTGATCTTGACCATGGTAAGTTCAATAATGTGTTCTATGTTCTAGGTCTCGCCTCTAATCTTTTGTCATTGTATCATATGACTCACACTGGCTCTCCAAATAAGGTCATATTCTCCCCTGATTATGTTGAAATCATTGAGATTTCGAATGGTAAATTCATAGCAAAAGGTGTTTTTTATCACACTTCAAAGGTATACATGTTTTCCTATTTTCTACCCTACTCAAACCCCTCTTCTCTTTTGATTCATGCTAATGAGGCAAGCAAGATTTAGCATGAAATATTTGTCCATCTTAACTACAAGTATCTTTCTGATTTCAGTGAAAAAGATATGGTCATAGGGTTACCAAAGATCAAGTTTTCTAAGTCATTATGTCAAGGTTGTATCCTAGAAAAACACCCAGAGCACAAGTATGAGAGATCTAGTCATGAGAGAACCTTTGCACCTCTTGAGTTGATCCACAGTGAAATTGCTCATCCATTCCCTCATATGTCCATGAGTCGAGTGAAATATGCACTGACCTTCATAGATGACTTTTCCAGGTATTGTTGCGTTCACTTCCTAAAGCATAAGTCTAAAGTTTTTGACCTCTTCAAAGTCTTGAAAGCCTTGGTTGAAAACAAGTATGGGAGGAAAATCATGATCCTCAGATATAACAATGGTGGTGAGTATGTCAAGCTTGAGTTCATTCAATATTGTAAATATGTAGGTATTCAGATGCAGCATTCGATCCCTTACACACCACAGCAAAATAGTGTTGGTGAGAGAAAGAACAGGTCACTAAAGGAGATGGCAACCTACATGATACAGGCTAAGACTTTGCCACCAAAGTTTTGGGCCAATGCTATAAACTATGCATCCTACATCCAAAATAGGGTGCCTAATAAGAAGCTTGATGGTATGACTCCTTTTGAAGCTTGGAGTGGGCACAAGCCAGATGTGATCCATTTCAGGATTTTTGGCTCAAAGGCTTGGGCTAGAATTCCAACTAAAAAGACGAAGGCTTTGCATCCCCAAATCCAAGAGTTCCTATTTGTTGCATATTGTGAATATTCAAAGGGTACAATCTTATCAACTTGAGCACTAACAAATCCTTCATTGAAAAAAGTGTTCAGTTCCAAGAAGAGCCTTTAGTACATCCCAATTCCTCAATCCCAACATGGAATCAAAGTACATCAGTCCAAGTATGCCTTATATTTTTTGAACAAGTTCAACATGAAAGATTTCAATCCAAGCAAGACTCCCTTCCTTTCAAGAGTTAAGCTTCAAGAAGCAGGTTCTTCTCCTATGGTAAATAATACATTGTATAGGCAATTGATTGGGTGTTTGCTTTACCTTACACACACTCGACCTGATCTATATTATGTAGTTATTAAGGCTTCAAGATACATGGATTAGCCTCATGAGATCCACTATAGAGTAGCCAAAAGGATCCTAAGCTTTGTTCAAGGAACAAGAACACGTGGGATCTTCTACAAAGCAAAATCTGATCTTGATTTGATTAGGTTTAATGACAGTGATTGGGCAGGTGACAACACAGATAGAAAGTCAACATCAGTATATGTGTTCATGCTTGCAGAAGGACCAATCATATGGTCAATAAAGAAGCAGAGTGCCATAGCACTCTCATCTACAGAAGCAGTGTATAGAGGAGTTGTAAATGTAGCAACTCAATGTTTGTGGTTGTAGGCAATACTTGGATAATGTGGCTTCGAATCAAAGTTTTCAACTATTATCTATTGTTATAATTAGAGCACCATTTTAATATGTAATGATCCAGTTCAGAGACAACGAACCAAGCACATTGAGATCCATATGCACTACATCAGACCGCTTGTGCATGATGGTACCATTCATCTACTCTTCTGTGCATATTTAGAACAAGTAGTAGACATCTTCACCAAAGTTTTTTGTGAGGAGACATTCAGCAATCTCAAATCACTGCTAGGGATTGTTGATCATGCTGTGAAGCATGATTTATGACAAGATTTCCAAATTTTGTTTTCCTGTCCATGTTTAAGGGAGGATTTTCCCATTGGGTTTTTGCCTCTTTCCTTGGTTGTATCGACAAGTAGTATGTAAAGAGTGAATAAGCCTTATTTATAGGCCCTATATTTTTTTGATATTTACTCATAAATTCAGGCTCAACAGGGGGTGTTATAATAATCAACCCATAGTTACCTACCTTAGAAATTAATTAAATCATTTTTGTCTGATTACCTAGTTTCCTAGATTCCGCTCTATGCTAGTTGCGTTCTACATGTACTAAAAGTCAACACATGCTAAAACTGAGTCATGGAGTGCTTGGGAAACATCTTGGAAACCCATTTTAGCATTTCTACTTTATTCCATATCCTCCAAAGTGCATATCTACTTTTTTCTGAAAATTTGCCTATTTTATTGAGATTTAAGGAAAGAGGAAAAGCTAGACTAGGTGTAGTTGACTTGTTTTTTCCCCACAACATCCTCCCTCCTTTTCTCCTAATAGAAGCATGCATGATTTTTCTTTCAATCCCTCTTTATCTTTCCTACTTGACTTAGCCAATTCGTGAGCATCTTGGTGGATTTGGAAACTGCTTTATGCACCTATGGGGGATTTGACTAGATTTAGTAAACCTGCTTTTTGACCTTTTTTGAATGGCATCCTTATGCATTAGAATATCTCATGTAATTATATATTTGATCATCCTATTACTTCATAAGGTTGTCTATTGTACACTCACTCTATACATATAAGTGTTATGCTCCAATTTCAGTCTCCTTTGGTGTAAATTTTGCATGTTTGATTAGCAATTTTATGAGTGTAATTTTTCTATCTCTTTAGTTCAATTTCCACACAATATTGGTATGATGAGACATCTTAACAAAGAACCTCAAATGGAAATTCAAAATATTTAGATATTACCAGGTTAAGATGTCTGAACTGGATCTTGAGCTGAATTTCTGCAGAGTTGGTTCAGGAGCATATTAGGGTTTGACTTTCCCAGAGTTCTACCCAACCAAAAAATTTGATCTTGATCTCTAAACGTTTATTTTGGGGAGGAGATCAATCCAAGATTGGGATCACTCAAAAATTCCACTTCTGTGGAAAGCCCTAATTTCTGGTAATAGTGTAGGGTCAAAAATTGAAAATGCTCAGAATTATATTTTGCTTTGACAGAAAGATGCACCTTAGAGAGTAGAGTCATCCCAACCTACTTTTGATGAAAATCTGTGGAGAGAGATCCAAAAAATAGGAAGCCATAGTTTCCACAGCTGTAGAGTGTCTTCTTCTTAGGTTAGCTCTGATACCATGTTATATTTTTATCTATTTCAACAATATGATCTTAGGATCTTATCTGAGAGAATAACAAGCACAACAATCAAACACAAGAGACAATGAAAACAATTTTTTTCCTCGGGGAAACCATAAAGGAGAAAACCCTGCAACTTCCTCAGAAATAGAATCAGCACCAAAAGTAAAACCCAAAAATAGTAAGATGATCTCCCGACAACAGTACTCTCTCTCTCTCTTGTCCCAGCTTCTTCTTTCTCTCTCAGTTATGTGCTACAACTGAGTGTGAGTGAATGTGTGATAAATAGAGAGGCTCACTCTCTATTTATACTAATTCCTAACTTGACAATAACTCACTAGGGACGTCTTCTCTAGGAGAGTCCAATAACCCTAGGGCCCCATAACTGCGTGGACATTAACCCTTTAACAATAGGGAGGGTTACCCTCTATGACTTTACATGACTTTTTTACATTATTGAATCTCCCGATCGGAACATCGGGGCATGACATGACTTAATTACATTACACATACTTCCCAGAATAAATATCAGGGTACAATGCATATGATATACAAGTGAATACTTTTTGAAGTTATAAATACATCAAAACCTAGGTATCTTGATTTTGGTCTCTTTTAGGTTTCAAACATCATCTAGGATGAATACTACTACAAGGCTTCTCGATGTCAAAACTGGTGCAAATTGAGATCTTCAGAGTCACTTCCAAGCAACCAAGTCTAATGGAGGCTGATGGAAGTTATAAGTCTCTCTTTTAGGATTCTAACATCAATTTTTGAAGGTCAAAATAGTTCTAGAATAGTTCAGAAGATTTTGGTGGTGCTTGGGAAAAACTAGCAGAATTTGGCGTAAAGATTGTTTGCGTAGAGGAGGCCTCTCAAACATTGTACATACTCAATGAAATCAGTTTCTATGAGTTTTATTTGGTTCTTTCATGGCCATATGACCTACAACAACTTAAATAATGTAATTTTATGATACATATCAATCATGGCATCGAAAACAATAAAACTAGTTAAAATTGACTAGCTAAAGAGCATAGGTAAGCAAATAATGATGAAAGTTGATTATGTACTTTATAAACTATGTAATTAATGATTATGATAGGATTATAAAACTATATCAAACACCAAAAAACTCATATATCATTATCATGGACATAACATCACTGTCGGTGCATAAAAACTTACAAAAGGCTCATTAAATGAGCATTGGAATGCATGTCTCACTGAAAATTATGCATTATGACCATATTGAGAAGAAATATTAATTTTTATCATACATAATAATTATGAGAATAATATATTAATATCACAAATAGTTTTAAGGATTTGATCTCCCTCAAGGGTACTCAATACTGAGGATTGGACGCTTGAAACCAACACCCGACGCCAATCTCACATTATTGAGAGCATAAGTTAAGTATCCTTCACTTGAGTTCAATTTACAAGCTTGAATGGTTAATCTATGAGATTAATATTTGTCTTCAATATCATCTTCCTTGCTCTCTATGGTTTCACTCAAGAATAGAAGTGAACATATAAGAGACTAGGAAAGATTGGGGTGCACCACCCAAGGTAGTTGAGGCACATCATTCAAACAAAAATCTATGTTTCACTAACAACAACAAAATAGTCATAAATTTTTTTTCAAAGGAGTTGGAAACATTCTTTTATAGACTCAGTGACTTGTTGGGGAAGTCATCCAACCTGTTGAGCAGGTTACCCACTTGCAAAACCTAACCCTATCCCATTACTGTGTCTTCCTTCATGAGATTATCAAGTATGTTCTTGAGGAAAATTTTCCTTGCTTTTCATTGTTCAACCAATTTGGAAACCGTGCCCTCCTTGACCAAAAGTTGCATGCTTTATGTCTGATGGATTTTTCTACACTTTCATGCTTTTAAAACTACCTTGCTTTTCCCTGATTTTGAGATTTACTATCTTTTCATGACAGATTCCTTTTCATGTAGTTTATATCTTTTTGACTTGATTTCCATTTTAGAATTTTATTAATTTTCACTTCTTCTTTTTTTTGACAAATCATGTCCCACTTTGACTCGTGCACCCTCCTTGTAACCTAACATATGTACAACTCATTTCCCAAATGAATTATTCTCCATAATAATTAATTACATACAAATAAATAGAATTAGAAACGTAATGCAATACATGCCTCGAGAGTATTAATTAATAAAAAATCCCTACGAAAAATTCCTTTAATTCATTTTAAACCCCTAGTCACTAACAAGGTCAGTAGTTTTATTTTCCTTCATATTTAAACCCCTCCCCTCCAAAGTTTGCTTGTTGTCAACCAAAAGCAATATAGGGTGCTGCAAAATTTGTTCACACTGCCAAGTGGCATCTTCACTAGGAAACCATTTTCACTGCACGAGTTTGATTATAGTCAATCCCCGAATGACTAAATCTTCTTCCACAAAATTTGCACCAAGTTAAGATAACTAAGTAGAATTCTTGGATCGTATTGCCTTCTCTACAAGGACCCAATTGTTCCTGCCCCTTTTGAAAAGTTTTCATTCCAAATAATTCCAGGATCGCATGGTCTTATCTACATCCTTCCAAACATCAGTGACAACATAAAAAAATTCATCATCATAGAGTATGAGAATGAGGAAGTGAAAATCATACCACCACATTGGAAATTGATCACTCCCCAAGCCAAACTTAACATCTTTCACACTCTCCAATGAAGCATGAAACTTTTTAATGTGGGGCCAAATCATATTGAGCCACTCAAAAGTATGAATATCCATGTGCAATCTAGCACTAGAACTCACATAACTCTTCCTATGAGGACATAGGTGTTTATACCATGTCCCTCCATGTATACTGAGAGAATTATATAGCATCCATACATTCTCATGCCACTGCTCATAATTTTTCTTTGATGTGTGTAATGAATCTCCATTAAGGCAAGCAAAATGTTGACCCTTTAGGGCACACACCTCAATCATGAGTCTAGCCACCCAATCAATGGATGTACAAACTCTCGTGCTCATTGCTGACTAATCCAAATGGTAGTAATTCAACTGCTACTAGCACACTTGTCAAACCACATGGCTTGACCATCAATCCATGAACATTAAGAGTGGAAGTCTCATGCTCCTCTTATGGCACAAACGAAAAAGCCTTTCACCTAATTTTCATCCCCACATCATGTGGTTGAAATAGAAGTGTGGGGTGAATAATTACGAAACAAATATCTGTAATAATCATCCATCAAGCTAATGCATACACCATTTCCTTTATTGGTTGGCTCAACGAAAGTGTGACAATGTGTCGTTGTCAAAATTATACAATTTCTACCGAGAGGCAACTCCAAATTTCTCTAAAATAGTGCAAGTGCTTGGTATTTATTTTGTTTGTTTTCCAATTCCTCAAACACATGCAAATAAAAATGCACCTCATGTGCATGTGTACAAGAGGTATCTAATGTAAACAAAACAAATCTTTGTTAATTTTCACATGATAGGACACTATTAGTTACGACAAAAAAATTATTACATAAATAAAAGAATCCTTTACCTCCCAAAGTATTTATTTCAATTAGATATCTATCCACCCAATCAATGGATGAATGAGTACTTTTATTTGTTTATCCATACATAATTCGATCATCCACCTCCTCCAGAGGACAATCCACCACCCATAAAGGAAGCACGTGAGGTTCCTTCAAGGTATGCATGCCAAACAACCCTCTATTTATGCAAGCAATTCTAGTGCATTCTTGATCCTCTATTTCGGTGATATATTTCTCTACCCAATGCATGAAATATAAGCATCCTTGCTTGTTGATTCAAGTGGCATGTACTAAACCATATTTCTCATACCTAAGAACTATTCATAATTCTTCTCACACTCCATAAGTGTTTGTTTAGGATCTTCTTCATCATGACTCTTCACAAGCACATGTGAATCTCTACCTTCTTCATGTTTATCCTCCACATGAGGTTCCTCCATCACCTCTACTCTGTCATCTACCATGTGAAAATGAGCATATTCCATGTAGGATAGGGTGTATAATTAACTCAACTCCTTTCGAAGTTGATCATTCTGCATTATAGATTCTTCAAGGACCCTCTATGTGTTTTTCAATGAATTATTGGTTATCTCCAACTTACTAGTGCGCCTTTATGATTCTTCTTCTTCCTTCTTGAGTGCACTATGGTACATTTCATCCATCATAAGGAGATTATATCTATCTAATATTAATTTAATGTATGTCTCCTTCATCTTGACCATTCCTTCTTTAAGTGCTATGAATTATTCCAAAAAGTATTCTCCTTCCAACTCTCCTACAAAATATTTCCAACAACATCTTGTCACAAAGGAATTGGTGTCAACAAAGTTGTCCATGAATACCATAATATTCTCTATGTGCTCCTTTTGTGATCCACTCAAAATATGTGGCTCATAAGATATATCTTAAACTAAGTTTTCTCTTTCCAATGGTTGATACATAAGATCATCTTTCTTGTGGCATGGATCCACACGACAAGTCTACTTCTCAACATACATGTCAACTTTAGAATCTTGTGTCGAATCACTTCCATGATATGAGGTGGAAGGTAACTCTGAGGGTTGCAATGAAATGTGACCTTTGCAAAAGTCACAAATTAAATCATACCTTGGCATTTCATCTTCATCCTCATTATGCAAGGACACTATGGTCGCATGTGATTCCACCAAATTCTCTGGTTCACACCCAACTGGTGTGACCTTGTCTTCTTTCTCATTATGAGGCTCAAGAAGCAATTGTGAATCTGATTTAAAATGTTATTTTAAATCTGATACAAAATATGTCACACTTCCCTCACATGGGCCAACATATTTAGCATTTATTTGGAAATCACCCACAATAAAGATGAAAGTGAATTCCTCTTCACTTTCTTCTCCAATGCAATCACCTTGTAGTGACTTGCACTCCACCTCATGAAACTATGCCTCTACTTCATTTCCATAATCCTCATAATTAAGGATTGGATTTCCAATGTTTACAAAGTCATTTTAGAGTGCCTTATGATATTCCAAAGGTAGATATTCAATTTTGGATTCAACCTTGTCTAAATCACTTTCTTTGTATGGACTCAAAGGTATTTCAAGGAGATGCAATATAGATTGATTAATGCATTAATCAGAATTTTGATTATACCTTTATGTTTCCTCTTCCACAGAATTAAGTGTAGGATTTGTTTTAGGATCTTCATCTATTTGGAAATATTTGTGTCATTGATTTCACACATCCTTAGGTGTCTCTTCTCCTCTATGTCTTTTGGATATGGGTGGCAACCATTTAGTCTCCACATTTTCTCACACTTCAATCACCATATGTGCAATCATTTCCATACTTGTCTTCCAGTATAGGTTCTTAAAAAACTTCTTCATATCAAGGTAGTGGTAATATCAAAAAGGTAAGACCTCCCTTATTTCTTTTTTTTTAAATCATAGTATTCCATGAAATACTAGAAGGATTCGTTAGGGTTCTTTTCACCGAACATTTAAACAACAACACTTGTGGATTTATTCCATATGAATTCATCATAAGATGGAAGCACAAAGTCATGAATATCATCCCTAATAAATGTACCCGAGGTACTACATGCTGGATATTCATAACATTCTTTTTCATACTTCCTACAGTACTCTTCATACTCCTCATCATAATCATCATCAAAGTAGGACATAGCTAATTTTTTCTTCAACTTGAGAGCTTACTTTCCATGGGAGTGGAGGAAGTGTTCTAAGACCACTCTAATATACTTACTCCAAATCATATTTGAAATTTTAACTTTTACTATTGATATTATCAAAAGTGGAATAAATTTTTACAGGATGATTCAGCACTTTCTTCAACAAGAAAAAACACAGGAAGTAATGACATAAACTAAGAGTGGGAGAGGGTTAGTGGGAGAAACCAAAATATAGGTCTGGATACTAAAATTTCATATCCATAGACACCTATATGTTGGTAACTTTTAGGTTTTTGAGCATTAGCCACGATGAATTCTACTACTAACATTCTTGGTGTCCTAACCGGTACAAACTAAGATCTTCATAGTCAATTCCAAGAAACCAAGGATAAGGAAGGCTTATGGAAGTTATGTATATGTTTTAGAATTCTAACATCAATTTTTTTAGTTCAAAACAATTTTGGAATAGTTTGTATGAGGTTGGGGGTGTTTGGGAGAAACTAGCATAATTTGGTCTAGAGATTGAATGTGTAGAGGAGACCTCTCAAACACTGTACGACCTAATAGAAATCAATTTCTATGAATTGTATTGGGTTTTTAGGTGATTTTATTACCTACAACAACTTACATAAATTAATTTGAGCATACATAACAATCATGGCATCATAAACAATGAAACTAGTCAAAATTGACGTGCTAAAGAGCATAGGTAAGCAAATAAAGATGAAATTTGATTATGTACTTTATCAAATATGAAATTAATTATTATCAAAGTTTTATCATGCTATATTAAATGTCATCAAACTCATATATTATTAGCATGGCCATATCATCATTATTAGTGCATAAAAACTTAGAAATGATCATTAAATGAGCATTGGAGTGCCTCTCTCACTGAAAATTTGGAATTATGACCTTCTTGAGCATGATTATTATTCTATATCATAGATAAAAATGATTATAATAATATGATAAGATCAAAAATATTTTGAAGGAGATGATCTCCCTCAATGGTGCCCAATATTTAAGATTGGAGCCTTTAAACGAATACCCAACACCAATCTGGCATTCCTTAGATCATAAGTGAATTATCATTCATTGGAGCTTGATTCTCAAGGAATAATGTATGATATTTGAGGTTGATATTGGTATTCAATGGCTTCTTCATGTCTCTTTGTGGTTTCACTAAAGGATAGAAGGGAAGATATAAGAGATTACGAAAGTGTGGGGTGCATCTCCCAAGGTAGCTAACACATATCACTCATACAAGAATCTATGCTTCACTCAACATTACAAAATAATCATCAAAAGTTGTTCAAAGGAGTTCGAAGAATTATTTTATAGATTGAGTTACTTGTTGAGAAAGTCATCCAACCTGTTGAGCAAGTTACCCACTTTCAAACCCTAACCCTATCCCATGAGTGCGCCTTCCTTGAAGACATTAGTAATTATGTGCTTTAAGAAAATTCTATTTTCTTTTCATTCTTCAACTAATTTGGAAACTACGCCCTCCTTGGCCAAAAATTGCCTACTTTATGTTTGACATCTTTTAATGCACTTACCTACTTTTCAAACTGCCTTTCTTTCCCCTACTTTTGAAACACGTCTATATTTTTATGACAGATTGTTTTTCTTTTAGTTTCTATCTTTTTGGCTTGAGTACATTTTTAGCATTTTCTTGATTTAGTCTAAGTTGCATTTTCTGGTTGACAACTCATAGCCCACTTGGCCTCATCCGCCCTCCTTGTCACCTAACACATGTACAACTCATTTCCAAAAGTAATTACTATCCATAATTATTAAGTACCTAGAAATAACAAGAATTAAGAATTTAATCTAATGCATGCCTCCAAACTATTAATTAATAAAAATTCCCTAGGCATAATTCATTTAATTCATTTTGAACCCCTGAGAGCAAACAAGTTCAACACTTTTAATGTCCTTCAAGAAAGGGACATGAAAATTACTTTAGGTAAGAGAGTGATAATAATAATAGGGTAATCTATTGGAAGTTAATGAAAAATTAACCTAAATTACAAATAAAGAAATTAAAAAAATAACGAATTGAAGAAAAAAAAGGGAGAGTCTACATAAAGGACAAAACTTATCAAAATGAGAATGAATGAAAGAATGGCAAGAGAATTAAAGTATGGTGATAAAATAGAAAGGGAAATCACTTGGTAAGATGATGTATGAGGGGTTTCCAAGAATGGATTAACTTGTATTTTCATTTCAATGAATGTGAGGTTTTAACAAGACCTTTAATCAAGTTCTTCATCCTAAGCCTCGATGCACTAATTGTTCTCCAAGACTGAATCATGTGTCTCTTTAACTTTCATTCATGTTATTATTAATTGTATTTCCAAAATTCTCATTAAAAAGAGCATAAAACTATTATCAATCCCCATTAGACACTAAAGCAATTATTTAGAATAGTAAAAAATAAATCCAATCCATTTATGACCCAAGGTGTCTACCAAATACCTTGATCTTATGGAATATCATTCATCGGTCAAACTTCCAAATCTATTTGAACCTGTCTCAGAGAGAACATTGTCGATGCCTATCACAAACGAAGAAAAAAATATGCCTTATCCAAGCAATCATTTAAAACTAACCACCTAATTTGTTTCAATCAAACAAAAATTCTAGCCACCTCATCTCATTACTCCTCTCAGTTGGTCAAGAAAGCCTTAAAAATTGAAAAGTATCCCATGAGTTTCAATCGCAAGGATGGATATAAGCTAAGACATTCTTGGAAACCTCACATACATCTACTTACCAAGTGATTCTCCTATCTATTTTATCACCTTTATTTTATTTGCAGTGTCTTAATTGAAGGATTCCTTTACCATTTTTCCATTCCTTCTCATTTCGATTGGCTTTGTCCCATATCTAGACCCTCATTTTTTCATTTTCTTCGATCCTTATTTTTTA
>LPNX011176477.1:80275-140168 GCA_001517045.1 Pseudotsuga menziesii
TTCTAATGGTTGTATTTTTTCCTATTTATTCCCTTCTTTGCAACATCTTTAACCATTCAAGGTCCACCCAAAAAATGTTTATAGTGTTTAATATTTAAAACAGAGTTTGATCTAGAAGACCGATCACAAAATAAAAATATTGTAACCTTGAGAAAAAAGTATGAAAATAATGGGATTTATAAAATCTAGAAATAGACGATCATAGATTGTAATTAACATAAAGTAATATTTGAATGTATGAGAAGGTTTACAATAAGTTGTGTTTTAAGCTAGACTAAAACGCATTTACATTGCAAACATGAAAGACGATTGTAATTAACATAAAGTAGTATTGGAATGTATGAGAAGGTTTACAATAAGTTGTGTTTTAAGCTAGACTAAAACCTATTTACATTGCAAACATGAAAGACGAGGAAGCCAACAATTTACCTAATTTTCTCGCTTATGTTCTCCTCTCAATTGCCTTTTCTCTCCTTCATAGGCTTCTCAATTGTCTTCCTAATAAGGCCACTAGCCTTCATTAAATTTAGACTAAATTTAACTAATATCTATATGGTATCCAACTAATATCTATTAGTTTTTTTCCATGTGTTGTTTGAATGTCTCACATATTTCTAGTTATGTGAGTTAACCTACCATTTAGTCATCTCTAGCTACATGTTGTCATTCACCCCTTTATCATTATTTGCCACTAAATGTCCATTTTCCATGCACCCATGAATCAACCACTAGTTATCAGTGCATCAACTATTAGTAATTCATTCATAATCTAACATGTTACCACCGACCTTCTTCCACTACTAATTATCCATTCATTAGCAACCATTTATTTTTTTATATTATTTTTCTTTACAATTGTTTAATTCGAATTTTGAGCCCCATAAAATAAATATAGACATTACACTTGTTTCACACTCCTCCGATCTTTAAAAAAAACATAGACTTTAATCCACCCCAAATTTCAAGATATCGTCATACTCTTATTTCATGTCGAAAGCGTTGGTTTTCTAAATGATCCGAATATAAAAATATAAATATGTCAAACATCGTTAACACTGTTATTACTACTTGGTATTTTGTTCGAGTAAATGAGCGGCATTAATAATGATTCTTACATATATCGATGCGGCATCGGGCACAGCAATAAATTTGAAATATTTTGGTCAAATAAACAATTTGAAAGTGGGAGGCAAGGTGGCGACAAACATTTTAGAACATAGCTTCCCATTTGTCTCCGTTCATTTGTACGCCTTTTGAGGTCTTATTTTCGGAATATATAGCAGATACATGTTTTATTATTTCCGTGGAGATCGTGGAGCAGTTGAGATAGGAGCACTAAGCACGCCAAATGTGAATTCAACTCTCATTGGCCTTTCATAAGTAATGGCAACTAATGCTGTAAAATTATTTCCATTCTGGACCGCTTCAAACTTTCTAAGAGCCAACAAAATATTTTGGTTCTTGACCCTTTCAGCTTTTAAATATTACATTTAAAAGTCAAAGCTGATTTTACAATGGAAACCTCATATCATTGATGGGTCCCTCAATTCTTCGCATTTTATATCATATGATCCCATTTTGGTGATGAACACTTTAACGCCACTATTAATGGATGCGTTCCAAAGAACCTGAACATATTCCTTTCATGCGTCATGCTATTGTGGATGCAGATTATGAGTTTCTATGGCTTAATTATGCCTGTATTTATTTTTTTAGTATGCATGTAACAATAATCGAAGATAATTATCGAGAACTCTATTAATGAGCATTAATAGAAATATCTAGCATTTTCAAGGTTCTAAGTATCCATCTTCGTAATATAAAACATTACCTTATTATATGTAAGTGAGGTTGAGAGAATATCTCAACCACACATAAAAATAGGTAGAGAATCACTATCATCTAACTATCTAACAAGAGATAAACATTATCTCTAACACACCCTATTAATGTTTATCTCGAATCTGTTTGTAGAGTAGGCTTGTTTTTCATGAATCTTTCCTCACTTTGAACTTTTTTTGTATCTTTCATTACATAAAATAGATTCTTGATGTCCATATAAAAAGCAAACCAGCGACGTGAATACATGGGTCCTCAGCTGCTGTAATTGTCAGTTCTCTAGGAACACTTTTCAGGTACATGGTTCATTAATGTTAAACTTGCTCCTTTATATTTTGAGAATCTTTCATCTCAATTTTCCCTTGATTTCACATCAATCTAGCGTACGAGTACACCTACCACCCTCGTAGCTACCCAAGTGGTTAATTCCACAACTTGATTCCATATCCTCTCTATGTATAAGAGGGATAACATTGTGCAATTCCGCACCACAACATGTATGCGTGAACATATGGAACAGGTTTTACAACAACCTCGGAAATGAGCTTACCAATGGCTAAGCTTTATAACTTAGACCAAGAACTCTTTTTGGGGTGTCAGGTACAACCAAACATGCACCCCTGCATTACATAATGATAATTCATCTACAACAAGCATTTTAAATGTTTTTCTAAATATACAATTATCTCAACATTTGACCAAGCTTTGTAACCCTTTCATATCATTAAGGAAAACTTCACACAAATTAAACAAAAACAAAACCATCTATTGGAATACATAGGTCATCAGCCGTTGTAACTTCCAGTCGAAATTGGAGAGAGGAATCCTTGTAACACACAATAATCAAATCGACGGCTTCTTACGGAGCGATCTACACTCTTCTCTGGATTTAGCAGGCCTCTTTCACATCAAGTCCTTTGCATATGAACAACAAACATGCTCACCCTTCCTCGCAGACCTGCAAATTCTGTAGGTAACCCCATTCAACCTCACGCGTGGATGGATTGTGAACAGATAGCACGACATGGTCTTTAATTCTCGGCGGATCCTCACTCAGACAAAAAAAACTACAATGCTCCTCTCTCATAGTCCTAAGCACTCCTTTGACGGAGTCATGCTCAGTCCAACTCCAATACCAAGACAAAATTGGAGAGAGGAGTCATTGTAAAACACAATAATCAAATCTATTACAATACCATACTTTTTTTACAATGCATGGAGAGTCCAATATATAGAGTCGAGAGTGTTGTTGTGATATCTAATGTATTCCAACTATAGTGTAGTGAAGATAGGTTGAAAGAATATCTCAACCACACACGAAACTAGTTAGGGAATCACTCTCATGTAACTATCTAGCAAGAAATAAACAGTATCTCAAACATTTATATAGGTGGTCATTCCAAATTAGAGAACATGGTGTTATTAACGCGACCCTTCATACAAGAAAACCTAGGATCATATTGTGATAACATTCTTCAATCTCAATGTGACTTATGGTTAACGCATTCCCATAACCATGTTTGGGAAAAATAATGTTCATATTTATTTCCATGATTCCTTTGTCTTCTTTCTTGGATAACACAAAAATATTGCTATCCAAGATGATGTTATGAACCAAAAATCAAAAAATTAGGTAGATGTGTCAAAAGATAAACAAAACAATGTTGATGCTAGGTACCAATATTTAAAAATTACGCATATGTCCCAAAATATAAACCAAACAAACACTACCATGGATGTCAACACTACCATGGATGTCAAACATATGCAAGCTTAAAGACACTATATAACCCTATGATTAAAATTGAACCTTTATTTATTGTGGAAAACAAGTATTTACAACAAGAGCTTTTGAAAGAGCTAATGTAGGTGATGCATATGTTTGACAAATCGTAAATGGAAGAAGGTTGTATAGAGTTTACTCTGAAAAATATTTTGAGGAAGATGTTTCTCGAGTGGATTTTTTCATGCCTATGTATTGAGTTGATTATTTGTTTCTAAGATTCATATTAGATGGAAAGAGAGACCTCTATTTTTAATGATATTGTTGATGTCTCAAATACGAGAGTCAAATCACTAATTGTAAAAAATTAAGGAGAAGAATATAAGCTACTTAAGGAGCTATCCAATGAGGATAAATAATGTTATATTTCCATAATCATGGAATAGGATCACTTGGTAGCTATAAGGAATAAAATCATAGTCAATGGTAGTTTAAATAGACCTTAACTACTTCTCCTTGTATCTCTCGCACATACACACATATAAATATATTATATTTGCATATGTGATAGTTGTGGTCTATTTCAACTACACCTTATTATTCCACTTTTCCTTCTAATTGCCAAGTCAGATTATTATAATATTCTCACCATATTCCAAAAATTATTCCTCTTGGGAACCCCCCTAAATAATTTCTCATGTATACTCTTAGAGCATCCCTTCATTATAATTTAAGTGTAAGATAATGGAGGTCTTATGTGTAGAGTGATCCAAGCCAAAACCATGGAATTCCCCATAGAAATTATGGTTTTCGTAGACCTATTGTATACACCCATGGTATTTGGAAAAAAATAAAAATAATATATATATATATATATATATATAGAGAGAGAGAGAGAGAGAGAGAGAGAGAGAGAGAGAGAGAGAGAGAGAGAGAGAGAGAGAGAGAGAGAGAGAGAGAGAGAGAGAGAGAGAGGTGATATGCATGGATTTTTTTTCCACCCATGGTTTTGTTTTATCTTGTGTTATCTACCCATGGTATTTGAAAATAAATCAAACAAATCAATTGAGATACATGACTCTTAGGAGGACTTCTCAATTTTATATACAACCATCACATTTATAAGCATATTTTCTGTACTATATTGTACTCGGAGCAATATCCATTGTGTAAGTATGTCAAAATACCCATGTAAACAAAGCGATGTCTTTTTTTCAGTTATGTTGTATCTAACGTGCAAAATGATGCCATCATTAGCTTGTACTCATCCTGAATGGTAGATAACTTGAAGGGTGTCCTCTAGAAATGGAGATTCAAGAAAATTCCTCATGCCTTTGTGTTAATTTTTTTATGTTGTCATAGCTTAAGACCTAACTTGATTATAATTTAATACATTTTCATAATAACAACATAAATAGGATCACTAAAAGAAAAACAATCGTAAGGTACACAACAATTTATCCTGGGAAAAACCAACAAAACTTCCTCAATATAGATTACCAGTATGCAATGACCAAAGAACAAAGTCTCATATATAGAGAGACCAAAACCCAAGTAAAAGAGCCAAAACACCAAAGACACTGGTCCTCCTACTTATTTTACCCTTCCTCTTTCTCTCTATTGTGCAACACAAGTGTGTGTGAGTGTGTATAAATGACGAAGGGAGCCTCCCTTTTTATACTAAAATTCCAAACTAACTTTTATCCTAATTGGAATGACATGTCTAACTAATATGGTTGACCTGCCAAGGTAAACGTCACAATAATAATTATATTCTTCTTTTCTAGGTGTTATTAAACCGACTTACAACTTAGGGTTTACGTCATGAATTTTACATGAACTTTTACATCAGTAACATCTCTCAAAGGAGGAATAATAATAATGGTAAGTACAAGTAGAATAGTCTTTGAAGTTACATTATTTCAACAATCCCCCTTAACAAGAAGTGTATTCTACTAACAACAACAACAACTGGTATGGCTCAACGCAACATCATCAGAAGGAGAGAGAAGGCATCATCAACATTATCTTTTGGAACATTGTCTCATACATTTATAGATCATCGAAAGTTTTGAACAAAATCATCATCTTCAACATAGAGATGAAGTATCATCATCAACATCTTCAATACAAACATGAAGTATCACCATCAACATCTCTAATATAAAGTTTTAAGTATCATCATCTCCACCATGGAATTGGGGCATCATCATCTGCAGGAAAATTATAAGAAACATAGAGTTGGAGCATCATCATATGCAACATGGAACTAGAGAATCATATGCATGGTGGATCTAGAGCATCATCACCATCTATAGGAACATGATCATATGCAACATCGAACTTAATCATCATCTGCATAAAAACTAATATATCACTAGTATCGACAACACAAGGCCGGATCATTAGCATAAAGATGGAATAGAAATAACAATGATAGAACCAAGATGGCTCATTAGCATAAGGATTGAATAACAACAAAAATAAAAAAACGAGGTTGGCTCATCAGCATAAGGATGGAATAACAACAACAACATGTGAAATCATCAACAACGACTCAAGGCTAGAGTAGCATCATCTATGGAAGGTACATCAACAACCAGCATGATCCTTCCTTTCAAAATTATGGGACCATGGAAAACACATATATGGTACTCAAACAATCTGTCCTTTTGGAATTACGGGATCAAGTCTTTGTGGAGCTTCCAATACTATTCAAAGTTAACACATACATAGACAAGGTGAACCTTCCTTTAAGAATTTCAGGATAAATTCCACCACTGACTTCCTGAATGATCGTTCCTTTCAAAATTATGGGATTAATTCCACTACTAACATTCCAAATTATCCTTCCTTTCGGAATTACGAGATGAAGTCCACTACCAACATTTTGTATAGTCATTCCTTTCAGAATTATGGGATCAAGTCCACTACTAACATTTTGGGTGATCCTTTCTTTCGGAATTACAGGATCAAGTCCACTACTAACATTTAGGACAATCCTTCCTTTCCTAATTACAGTATCAAGTCCACTTCTAACATTCTAGATGATCGTTCCTTTCAGAATTACGTGATCAAGTCTACTCCTAACAATCTGGATGATCCTTTCTTTCGGATTTGCTAGATCAAGTCCACTACTAACATTATGGATTATCCTTCCCTTCGTAATTATAGGATCAATTACCATTTACTCATCAGTATTAATGACAATCCTTCCTTTCGGAATTACGAGATCAAGTATAAGGATAATTAGTCCCAACATCTTGGATGATCCGTCCTTTTGGAATTACGAGATCATGTCCATCCACATCAATATTTAATACAATCCTTCCTTTGATAATTACAGGATCAAGTCTAAGGAGGATTAGTCCTTCCACATCATCATTTAGGGTGATCATTCCTTTTGGAACTATGGGATAAAGTCTAAGGATGATTGATCCCAAAATCTACATATTGGGTGATCCTTTCTTTTGGAATTATAGGCTCAAGTCCATCAAGATCAACATTTAAGATGGTCCTTCCTTTCAGAACTATGAGATCAAGTGTAAGGATGATCAATCCCACCATCAACATATTGGACGATCCTTCCTTTCGGAATTATGGGATCAATTCCATCAAGATCAACATTTAACATAATCCTTCCTTTCAGAATTATGAGATCAAGTCTAAGGATGATCAATCCCAACATCATCATGTTGGAAGATCCTTCCTTTCGCAATTACGGGATCAAGTCCATCAATATCCACATTTAAGACGATCCTTCCTATTGGAATTATGTGATAAAGTCTAAGGATGATTAATTTCAACATCATCATCTTGGACGATCCTTCCTTTAGAAATTACAGGATAAATTCCATCAAGATGAACATTTAAGAAAATCCTTTCTTTTGGAATTACAAGATCAAGTCTAAGGGCAATCAATCCCAACAGAGCTACCTGTTGTTATTAGGATTCCATAGCATCAATAGTACACCACCTTTCAAGGGAAGTCCTTATGTAGAAAACTTGTATGAGAAGTGTTCAAACTTCACACAAAACAAAGGATTAGTTAACTAATACTATAACCTGTTTATTTTTTCTCACATATTTGAGCTTTATATCTCCCTTCTGCACAATTTCACGAATGTAGAAGTACCATATTTATATGTGCTTCATCTTATAATGGAAAACATGGTTCTTTATCATCTTCATGCAGCTTTGGTTATCACATAGAATAACGATATCATCCATATCCCTATCGAATAGATATGATAAAAAATTTCGAAGCCATATGTCCTCATAACTGGTGGAACAAGCTGCACTATATTCTTCTTCTATAGTGGTGAGAGAAACACTAGACTATTTCCTTCTTAGCCATGATATCATGGCTTACCTAGGACTGAAACATCCTCATGAAGTATTCTTTCTGTCTGAGACACTTCCTTCCAAATATGAATCTATATAACCATTAAGTATGAAGTCATGGTCTCTAGTATAATTGAGACCATAGTCTATCTTATCTTTTAGGTACCTCATCACATGATTTGCAGCTACCAAGTGAAGATGTCTGAGCTCAATCAGATACTTACTCAAAGTGTTCACATCAAAGCATATATCTAGTCAAGTATTAATTTGATACATTAATGAACAAATGATCTGTCTATATAGTATCACATCCACTAATTCCGACGAAGCATAAAACAACAACTTCAAATGTGTATCTATGGGTGTGGCCATTGATTTACATTCAAGCGTGTCAAACATTTTCTGTATTTCCACTTCCTACTTCCCTTGGTTAAGGAGATTGCTTCTAGGTTGTGGCATACCACAAGACCTAGATAATAGTGCATCAGGCCAAGGTCTTTCATCTCGAATTATGCAACAAAACTCTTCTTACACACTAATATTTGCTTCACATTATGTGTCAAGAATAAGTCATCCAGATATAGAAATAATATGGTTGTTTGATCATCCACAAAATTGAAGTAAAGATTAGGATCATCCTTACTTTTAGTAAATCCCAAGGTCGTAAAAAAACTATTGATTCTTTCATACCAAGATCTTGGAGCTTGTTGCAATCCATACAGAGCCTTCTTCAATTTACACACATGTGTTCTTATGTATTCAACTTCAAAACCTTGTGGTTTTTCTATGTACACTTCTTCTTCAATAACACCATTTAGGAAGGTTGTTTTCACATCCATCTAGTGTAACTTCCATTTTGTCTTGGCTGCTAGTGCCATGATGGTTCTGATAGAAGTGTACCTTTATACAAGAACAAATTTCTCTTCATAATTGATTCCTTGGTTTTGAGAAAATCAACAAGCCACAAATATGGATTTGTACTTATATATACTCCCATCGGCTTTATGTTTTATCTTATAGATCAATTTGGAATATACCACACTTGTTCCTTCTGGATTTGGAACTACTTTCCATACATCATTATTTATTATCGATTGGTATTCTTGCGTCATAAATTGTACCCATTCTTTATTTTGAACAACTACTTTAAAAACAAGTAGGTTCTTTCTCTCTAAGATCTCATATCAAAGCCACATACCTAGGAAATTCATTTGGCTTCTTGCTCTGCGTTGTGGAGACTTCTGGAGCACCATACCTTTTTGCTTCTTGAAAAATCTCATGAGCCCAAACTAGATTTCTCTTTTGGGATATATTCATGTGGGGAATTTCTTGGGGATCCAACATATCATGTTCTTTTGGAATATCATCATCACAAGAAGGTGCAACTTCCTTCATTGCTTCCACATTTTATTTTATTAGACATATTGTTTTAATCAATTGCACATGTAGTATTTTATTTTCTTATTATCCGTCGGAATTAGCTCAAGTGAGAAAACAATACTTTGCGACATGATAGACCTAATTATATGCTATTAGTATGTTTTATTATGAGTGTTTCTCTTGTTTAATGATGGAATTCATATGTCTAGTTTTATTTTTGTAGATAAGGTTTGAGAGATATAATGTGGTAAGTGGATACTGTTTTATTTATGATATAGTTGACTGAATTATTAAATTGCATGCACACATGTGATGGATTATAGAGTCCCTAATTTAATTCACTAATTTTTCATATTAACTTAAAACATACCAAGAGACATTTGTGAAACATTCAATCCAAGCACATGCAAGTACATTTGATTATGTTGTGACTCCATTTTAAGCCACTGGTTATTTGTTTAATTCTTTCAATAAATATATTGTGTGTTAGCATTGTGCTTACTTGTGCTCATTTTTTATCTTGTCATCTATGATTACTAATGGTTAATTTTGAACTCCTAAGCAACTTATTCAATTCAACACCATCATACTAAAGTAATTTTTCTTAGTAACTTAATAGGGTCTACTCCCCTTGGCTTCATTAGGAATTGAGACTAAACGGATGAGTCAAGAACAAGGTGATAGCCTTGAGTCGATACTTGCACCCAAGGACACACCGAGTGGCTTGAATATTTCTGCCCCATCCACCCCTAGGTGTGTGCAAGGAAGCAACAGTAATCACCTTCAGTTTAGTGTTGTAGGTAATAAGTGATGCTCGGTTATGCTTCAATTTCCATCATTTAGGTCACAATTAGTTAGATTAGCACAAGATTGCAATATTCAAGAGAGTGTGGGAACCATTATTCACCTACCCTCAACTACCATCAATAATTAACTGATTGTAGACTTATTTGGTTAGATGGAGATAAACTAGTGAGATCCAATGATGATTTTTTCCACACTTAGCTAGCACATCACTCATTTTGACTTGGTAGATTCGAACCCTATCATTAGCATTCGAATTATCATATATGTACAACTAGTGTATTCCATATTATTTACTGATTAATGGATTATGATTAATTATTCCAATTATTGATCTCATATCTGATTATTTATCCATGAATCATTGAGCACAGTTTATTGAATTATTCTCTCTCTTCTACATCTTTCTCTTCTCATTTGAATTTGTGTAGGAGGATGATCCTATGCTTCACAAAATTTAACATGGTATCAGAGAGGGTATCCATTCCTACCTCAAACCTTTTTGAATTCCATAGATGCACCATAAGCTATTGAATTTCCACATAATTCCTTGAATAATTGTGTTGCTCCCTTTGGATTATGTCCAGAGAATTCTCTCCAGGTGTCATGTACACTGAGAAAGTGCACATGTTGAAGTGAAGAGTGTTTGAGCTAATTTAATTCAAATTGAGTTGTTTTGCAGGTACATTCAAAGAATTTTTCAAGATTTGTTGATCAATACATTTGTGAAATGGAGAATTCAACATCTCTGACTCCCAGAATCCTTACTCCTTTCAATTACCTAGAATGGAGAGAATACATGCAAATTGTCGCACGCAAAAAAGGTGTGTATAGGATGAAATGGGAAGAGAGATTGAACCCTAGTAGTATATTGAAAAATCTAAGAATCTAAATATCCTTGATGAATAATTTGACTTCATGTGTATCCACATATCCAGGGAATTGTTGTTCCACCTTAAGGGACTCATAACTATGAAATAAGTATGGGATAAGCTCAAATCCATTTCTGGAATACTAGATGAGATGAGGGCCATATCCTAGAGAATGAGCTAATAGCACTGCATCCCAATAACTTCAAAACTATCCAACATGTTTTTACAAAATTCAAATCACTGGTCATGCAATGCAAGTAATGTGGGATTGAGAAGAAGGATGAGCAATTGGTTATCTCCATAAATAGAAAACTTGACTCATAATTCTCATTTTTTGTTTCTACCTTTCACTCTCGGAGACTGGCTAGTCTTAACTAGAGGATTCCAATCCTTGATTCCTTCAAAGAGTCTCTAATACAAGATCAATGCAAGATTATACAAATCGGAGCTTCTAGAGCCTCTCCAAATCAAGCTCTCTTATCTGGTGAGCCAGGGAATGTGCAAGCAAGTAGGAAGTAGAAATGAAAACGAAAAAGTAACACTAAAATTGAACCTAAAGATGAGTTTCATCCATTAGATTATTAGTTTTTCTAGATATTATTAGCTTAATTGGGATTTGTTTTATGAAAGAATAATAAGTACAACAATATGCATAACATATAAAGATACACAACACACCAATATTTTCACCAGGGAAACCATAAAGGAGAAAAACCCAAAAACTTCCACAGAATGGTACATTCATAAAGACTATGTCATAAGATGATCAATCCCAGTATTAAGAAGTATTCATCAACTATCTATACATCTTCCCTTCTCTCTCCCTCTCATGCAAACTTGAGTGAGTGTGAGGTGTGTGTAAATGAGGGAGAGGGCCTCCCTATTTATACATTTTATGTGACTCGCCAAATACATGACTAAGGTTGACTTGTATTGCTAGAATGGATGAATTATCCTAGAGAAACTCCAAATAAATATTACATGATGTTACATTGGAAACTATTGCCTCGACTTTCAATGAAGGTTGTACCTCAAGGTCTAGAAACAATAAGGACATCCCACAAGGAGGAAAACACATATGCAATGGGGGTACAACAACATACAATGATAATACCCATCAGAATGTCTTCTGAAGTTACAAATACAAAAACACTCATTCTTAAATAGGAAGGCATTCTTTCTCTTCCACAGTCATTAACACATTTCGTCAAGTTCTCATGACAGAGTCATAATCACGGAGTCATAGATTCATGATCATAGTTGTTATCATCATCATATTCTTATCAATCATAAAATGGTACTATATTTCATTGGAAGTTTCTATAGAGCCATCCCTTTTTCATGTTAGGTGTAGGCATAGTCCTCATATAGTTCTTCATCACATCTTGAGTAAGCCATCTCATAGGAACGATCCACAACCTTCTTTATGATTCCAAAAAAGTAAACTTTTCTTTTATGTTTATCTCATCGTATTCATATCATCTCTTTTTGTCCTACACAAAACAAAGCAGAGCACACAGAGCATGCACGGTCAACCTGCATTCTACCAGTAAAGGAGAAATTCCTAGGTGCATTTCATGTGCATTGTGACCTTATCATCTCAACATGGGAGCACACACATATATACATATATGTGTGTAAGGATTGATTATGACCAAATAACCTACTACATCAATAATTTTACGTTCTAGGTCAACCTCAAGGACATATTACATCTGAACAACCTGTGTCCAGGATATTTTCCATTGAGACAACCTCCAAAGTGTATTACATCTTAGTAACCTACATACCACGCCATGACTCTTTTTACACTTGGACAACCCACAAGACGTATTACGTTCAAGTAACCCGCATACCATGCTAGGGATCATATTTACACTCGAATAACCCATCTCGGGACTGATTACATCCAAGTATAACCTGCAAGATTCAGTAGGAATGATTACATCATATGAAAAGGATACATGAATGATTATGTTTGAGCATCTTGATTCACCAATATTTTTCCCTCTTGGACAACCTGTCTCATTTTCCATGTGAGATATTATGCATTCGCTATTTATAGCATAGAAACATTTTAGGACTGATTACATCCAAGGATAACCTACGAGCTTTGTTAGGACTTATTACATACAAGGACAACTTACATGACTGATTACATCTGAGAAACCTATGAACTTTTCCAGGATTTTATGCTCAAACAACTTGTTTCTAGCTATGCTAGAACACATCACTCCCACTTTTGAGAGGTCTTGTTATGGATCACACCAATTATTTGTGTGAAGTACTCAAAATTCACTCTAAATAGAGGCTTCTTCAACACATCGACTATCTGTTTTTTCATTTCCATGTACTGGAGCTTCATTACTCCTCTCTGCACCATATCCCTTACATAGTGGAACTTTATATCGATCTACTTTGACTTGTCATGGAACATAGGATTTTTTCGAAAGCTTCACGTAACTCTGATTGTTGCAAAAGATACAAGTCACATCCAACTGGAGATCAAACAAGTCATATAGTGGCTTTCAAATCCACATTTCCTCTCAACTAGCCAAGCAAGCAGCAACATACTCTGCCTTAACTATACTCGGTGCCATGCATGATTTATTTCTGCTGAACTAGGAGATCATGCCATATCCCAAATTGAGGAAACAACCTAAGGTGCTCTCCCTTTCAATTGCACTACCTTCTGATCTGAATCAACATAACCATGTAGGTTAATATTCTTATTCGTATCATATTTGAGCTTATAATACAGTATACCTTTTAGGTACCTTAGTACATGCTTTGCAGCTATCAGGTGAACATGTATTAGATCCATCAGGAAAGGGATCAAGGTTTTAACTGCAAATAATATGTATTCCCTCGTATTCCTCGGGTGCATAAATGATCCAATAATCTAACGATACATCTTGGCATCAACTTCCTCAGATGAAGCGTCACTCAGAAGCTTCAATTTAGATGCCATAGGTGTGGGTATTTCCTTGTAATCCGAGATTTTGAATCTCTTAAAAAGATCCATTGCATACTTTCCTTGACCAACGAAGATATCATCTACACTCTACCACACCTCCATACCTAAGAAGTAGTGCATCATACCTAGGTATTTCATCTCGAAATATGTAGCAAGTCTCCTCCTTGCATCTTTAATGAGTTCCTCTTCGTTTCCCAGAAACAAGTCATCGACATATAGTAGGAGCACCACTGGTATTCTGTCTTCAAACTTGAATTAAAGGTTTGAATACGCTTTACTGTTGGTAAATCCTAGGCTCATCACGAAGTTATCCGTCATGTCGTACCATGTCCTTGGTGCTTGTTTCAATCCATACAAAGCCTTCTTCAATTTGCACACAATGTTATTCTTGTCATGTGTCTCGAATCCTAGTGGTTGTTGCACGTACTCTTCCTCCTCGACTACACCATTCAAGAAATATTTCTTCACATCTATCTGGTGTATTTTCCATTTCATAACTGCTGCCAAATCAAGTAAGGTTCTTGTCAAAACCCCAATTTTTCCGAAAATTTTAAATACAACTAAATAACAAAAACAGTCAACTAAGTATTTAATTAGTTGTGTGTTACTGTATTCATTATTTGATTTACCTATTGTATTATGTGTATTTTATTGAACAGTTCTTGTTCCGCTTACTAACTTGTTTTCCTTTTTTTGTGACCTCAAGGTGAAACTGTCATGAGAAAATTCTGGGCTTACTTAGCTTGCGAGCTAATGCAGAAGTTTTCTTGTGCTTACAGACTTACAGGTAAGAATTTAGGGGCTGCACAATAATAGATTCAGTAGAAACTATAATTACTAAACAACTTCCAAGGTTTTCAGAGGTAAAATCTTTTAAACTGTTTTTCGCTTTTAAGATACTAAGAACAGAAAATCAGTTTTGATGGTAAAGGCTACAACTTCCTTCTTCCTAGCACAATGGTGACATTATAGTTCTTAATGTGTGCATAACTATTTAAATTTCAAATGTAGTATCAGGTGTAACAATGTCTTAAATGTTTCTTCACAAGTAGTTTTTTTTTAAGAATGGCAGAGTTATTTAGCCCGTAAAAGTTACTTATTGTCAAAACTGATAACCATTGAAAAGTTCAGCACTTTTATATATCAAATTACGATTTATTATGACAATTACATTATACTACAACTAGATTTATTCTCTTAAGATGAATATCTGATCATGAACTGATTTTATACATTTGCTTCCATAAATATAAGGAGCATGTCCTCAGTAAACTATACTCATTGAGAGAATGTTTAACAAAAGTTTCACAATCTAACATTCATGTTGGTGAATCTTGCATCAAGAGATGAATGGCTTAACCTTTGTTATGCTACAATTTCTTGGTTAAGGACCTTTATTCCAAGTAAGGCATTTATCAAAATAAATGTTATTATTTTCTTTTGTATTCATTTATCAAACTTAGATAAATTTAACAAGACTAAAGGGATTAACATTATTAACAGGATACTTGCCATAGTTGATTCTACAACATCCTTAATGTCAACATTACTATATTCTATAATTAAAATATAGATGTTGGTTGAATACTTGTGTAAGCATTATTCTTACTTAAACATATGTATTATTATTTTCCTTCTACAACAATGTTACAAAGCTTATTTTTATTAAGGTTGTAATTGTTGAATGAAAGTATAGTTAGTCACCTGGATGGAGAGGTCATGAACAAGACTATGACATAATAAGTTTATGGATTTTAACTCTAAATAAAAATCTTATAAATCTTTACTTCATACATTCCAAGCTTGTATAAAAAGTTATGTCATGAACTTATCACTCTTGATAAAGTATAACCTTTGATCATTTTTTTATTAAGTAAGAAATAACATGTTATGAAGTTCTAGGTCATAATGTTAACTACGCCCACGATCAACATAGGGTTAAAACTCAATTTGCAATATATAAACGATGATATACTATAATGTATTTTAATGAGTTGCTAAAATCTTACGTAAGTGGTAAGATCTATGGCAAGGCTTAAATATTAATGAGTTCTTTGCTATCATACTCCAATGATAGGTTGACTTCGACTGAGGACTATAGTAGAACCTTATGAACTCAGCCAAATGACTGATAAAATCATTCCTTGTGTTTGATCAATGGTAACTATGGGAAAATATCCACCATATGCAAATAATATACAAGGATACGTGGCATAGTTTTGGCCAAGCGTCGTGAGGTTAAAAGGGCCACCTCTAACCCTAACTCGTCATTATTTTCCCCGTCTTCTGCTCCAACACTTTCGGCTCCTGTCGTTCAACTCCTTTCATTCGGCTGTGAAACTTTCCTGGTTTTTTCATTTCAAGTAATGTTGTCACTGTCTTCCTACATGCTTCACCCTCATTAGCTTGCTCCTCTCTAGAAATCCTTATTTTATACGTGTTTTTCCTTTTGCGGCTTATTAGTGAGCAGTGTGACTTTCTCTTCTAAGTTCTGGTTTGTCAAAGTGATAGATCCCACGTTTTCTTGCACGTAGTCGCTGTGACTGTTAACTCTGTCAGTAAACATCTCCCTACCTTATTAACGATGAAGGGTCTCCTTCTTCTGGCACTGGTGGTTGTTTTTCTGTTCGCAAGAGGTCATGCTTCCCTCAAAATCTAGGTATGAAGCTGTTATTACTTACGATACTTTGCAGTCTGGTTTCTTTATATAAATATATGCCCATTTCGTACGTAGGGTATTAATCTTAATTTTCTTCTTGTTACCGACTCAACATTTCAGAAAAAAATACAGAGTGAGATTGGAACGATTGCTAGCTCCTGGTAAGCCCTGGATTTCCATGGTCATTCTATCTTGTTCAAACCCTCATGGAATGTTCAGGGTTGGTCGTTGTGGCCTAAATGACCCTTATGGGTTTTGGTTATTCTGGTTGTTTGCTTCGCCATATTTTATGGTTGTTAAGACCCTTGCTTAATGCAAGGTTCTTCGGCTTCAGCCGTGAGTGTACATTTTGTCTTGTTCTATAAAACTGTGTTTATATATAAAAAGAACAGGCTGTAATAGCCTCCCTATGTAGATTTCCAGTATGGCCGGGAGTAAAATATTGAACTGGGTTCTACAGTTATTAATTCTGTTGTATTTTAGCTGAATAGGGTTTTTACCCTAATTTTTGACAGTATAAGAAAATGACACAGTTCCTTTTAAATTACTGTTAAATTTTACTGCTCTTTTGCAAAATATGAGGGTTACTAGTTATGTTTTAAAATATATAGTTAAGCTCGATAAGTCGAGCATTCTGTCACTCAGTTATTTACTTCCTGTTCGATTATGCACTTGATTTTTACTCTTAGTATTTTTTTTATAAATTTATCGTCAGGGTTTCTGTACCTGGTTTATTCATTGACTTACTTGTTATTAAGAAATCGTAAGTGTTGATATATAGTTTATACCCTTCAAATATATAGGGTCTTTATGTTTTCTTTTTAACAATGTTCTTAAATACTGTCAGTTTACCTTGTAGCACAGAAAGTATAATTTAGTTCCAGTTGGCATTTAATATAATAAAAACATTACCTTAAGTTCAAATTATTAATATTCCTATAATGTATGTAATAAAAAGTATATCCTTATTAAAATAATAAGGATGTTATCTTTCTTGAGAGTACTAATGCTTCTATGGTTAATATTCTTAGTTTATTTTATAAGTACATAGAAAGATAGCATCCTGTTGTTTATTTCTTGTGCTATTTACGCTAAATACTTTATAAAGTTCTTTTAGTATCTAGTTTGTCTTATTAGTTATGATATTTGTATATATAAATAAATAAAAATCAATTAACACTATCTAGGATCTATTTCATAAGTATGTATAGTAACATTCATTTACACTTATATAATAAAAAAATAGATTAACAACTCTAGACATTGTTCGAGCTTAGTTTAAATAAGAAGAAAGAAAAAAATGAAATGATTACATTACTAATCCTACATAAAATCTAAACCATCTTGGTTTGACAATAGTATTAAATAAATATTTTAACTACTCCTACTTTCAGTTTTGTTATTAGACAGATAATAATTAAATTATTTTAAAATGGAAGAAAGAAGTTGTAAGGTTTAAACAACAGGTATATTTAGTCTAACCCTACTCTAGTGTGACTTATTATATTCTTCTATTTTCCTTAAAAATAATAAAATTACTGAAAGTAAATACTGTACAAAGAAATAGTTTTATCTAAGAACACATGCTACTATCAGCAAAAATATCTCTTCTGATAATAGATAAGGAAACAATCTACTATTCTACATCCTCATCATACCCTCTTTATTTATAATTATACCCCTGTGCCGGAGTACGGTCTGGTCACTCCAGATGAGGAAAAACACAGGAGGGGTTTTGTTTTCCATCAAAAGATTCTATTACTACACAAACTAAAACCATTTCATTACTAAACCATCTAAATCCTTACATCATAAACTACAAACATAACATTCAACCATACACAGTTATTAAAACAAAGACTGTTAGAGGACAGAACCTATTTTTGAACTTGGACAACAACAGCAGTGGGAGGCCGTTCCTCCCTACCAACTCCTGGAGAGCACTCAAACAGTGACTCCTCGGGACCCCCGAGCTTGCTCTGGTCTCCCTGGCTGGAACTAGGTGCAGCAATAATCAAGTACCACTCTTCAGACTTAGTACCAATCCTAAACTTATCAGTAAGTTCTCACAGCTTATAAGCTATAACAGACCAAGTTACTGCAGAATTCTGCTCAGAACACCTTCCTTACTATTTTCCCTTTTTTCCCAATGAATTTCCTGAATAACATTCCTCTTGAATGATTCTTCTCTGGAAAAATATCTGAGCAACCCCAACTCTATTCATTGGGTACTTTTAAAAGATTGCCTAGGTCTTTTTGGGTTAGTGGTCATTTATTGAGCCACCTGCTCTGATCCCACTTTCTTGGGGGATCATGACCCCAATTGTAGGGAAGTTTCCACCAGCAACCTAGGAAGTCTTTGAGGATGTTGCCACTTGTCTTTTTGCCCTCCACCTAGTTCCTTCCACCAGTTTGACCAGTAACCTCTTATTAGCAACTCTCCCATGCTTTTGTCTCCACATTTTATTTATTAATAATAAAATATTCAGAATTAAATTCCACTTCTTTTGACTCTGTTGAGTCATCAGTTCCTACTTAGCATTAAATTTAACATAATGTCTTAGGAAATCAATTTAAACAATTAACATTATTTTACAAAATTGGGGTATGTGACAGTTCTAATGGAAGCGTACCTCGCCACCGGTGAATATGTCTTTTTGTTCATTATTACGTGTTTTCAATTATTCTTTGTTTATGTTTATTTTTTCTAATCTTTGTATTATTTAAAATTACACTATATTAAAAATATTGTACATCTCACCTCTCTTTGTTTGGTATTTTAAGAAGATGATGCAGTTTTATCATCATGCCATCGTGGCTCACTGATCCTAATTACTTCACACTTTTCATTTTCATTATTTGTTGTTCATTTGTGAACGTCGTTGGGCCGAAGACCCTTGCTACGCAAGTGATTAGGGATGCCACAACTGGATTATATGCTATATCGATGTATCAGAAAAATCACTTGGAGGCTGAAAAATTGGTGTTAGATATAGTGGGACACTCGGTGTGGGTTCAACATCAATTTGTCACTTACAATTCCTCCTCCTACAACCACACTAAATGTGCCACTGTGGTTTTATCGACATCTCCCGAGGGGCCATGTGGAAACATATGCTATGGTCCTGACACTTACCAAAACAAAACCTGCAATGCTTATATTTATAATTTGTACCTCGACATGTCTACCGCCGACGATCTCTCAAAAGACGTTGTGGCTCTCTTTCCAATCCATGGTGCCTGCGTTCCTGACTTTGTGATCATTGAGATGGGAGAAGGAATAGTGGGCATGGAAGGATTGAATAAGGCTACCTTGGATATACCCACTCAACTCTCTGCCAAGTTAAGTTTCAACAAGAAATTCACCCTTTGTTTCTTAGGAGGCAGAGGAAATTCTGAGGGAGTCATCTTCTTCAAGAACGAGTCATATGTCTTCTCTCCCAGGAAAAACATCTCTAAGAACCTAATGTACACTCCTTTAGTCCCATATGGTGAGCAGACAATCCAACATCACATCTCAGTAAACACTTTACTTTCTATTAATATTTTTACCATTAATTAATTAATTTAGATTCCATTATACTTAATGGTAAATACTTTACTTTCCAGTTGGTTGAAATTTTATCTTATTATTTTTTAAATAATAATTTTGGTTGTAATTATTATGTATGATTTTTTTTCTCTTTCCTATTTACTATTCAATATTATATTGGTGTATATTTGATTAGAAATATTACATATAAGTATTATCAATATTTTATTCATATTACAAATTTTTTTATTGAATTTATTAGTATCAATATTCTTGAATTTTACACATATATAAGAAGAGGGTGACTCTCTGAAATTGATAAGTAATATAAGATTATTTAAATCTTGAATAGAATAATTGATCAATTCAAAAGGAGGGTTCACAAGGTATGTCAAGCATTTAAATATAGAAATTCCACTATCCATATGGCCCTATAGAGCATCTGTAACATACCTATATAACCTGCTGAAATGCATATATATAAAAAAATCCTTCACATAAGTAATGGCCATGATTCTTCCTCTAACATTCATTCCTAAGCTTGACTTTTTCTGCAACAGTTATTCTGCAAAATACAAAGGGTCCCTTCCGCAAATAAAAATCCTTTCCACAATGCGGATTGCGAATTGTGGAAACCACTTAATTCGCCTATGATATTACCCTTCCACAATGCAGAATGGTGACTTTGGAAACCCCATACTTCCTTTATGTTTTCTCTTCCATTTTCCACATTCTGCATTCCACAAATTCAGATTGCAGGTTGCAAAAATCCCATATTTTATTTATATTTTATTTTCCACTTTTGTCTTTCTGCATTCCACAATGCAAATTGCCGATTGCGAAAACCCTTATATTCTTTACATTCTAACTATTTTCCTTCCCGCTTTCCGCATTTCGCAATGCGGATTGCAGTGTATTTTCCCCAAAAATCGAAAATTAAAAAAAAATATAGGCTAGTAAAAAATACCTAGACAAAACTTTATTCACTTGTAGAACTATATCGTACACTTCATGTACCACAGTTTATTCATAAGTTGTTCTTACGTTCTATATTTTAATTTCAGTCATTATTTTTAATGTATCTTACTTAGGATGTTGTACTGTTCTTTATAGCTTAGTATTATGTTTATACTTTTGTCACTTATGTGTCATCGCTGGATTCAAATACTTTGTCCTTTTTGTATAGTTGCACTTGTTAATTATAAAGTACTAACTTAACTTTGTTTGTGGAAACAAAGTGAGCGGAGTGGCAGGACTCGTTCTCCCATGACGGTTTGATAGGTAAAGGTGTTTACTTGTTCGCATGCTTACTTAGTTCTCTGAACTAAGGCACCTATTTTATTTCACATGCAATTCACTTTGCAACAAGGTCTTGTTCGAAGAGTACTGGAAGTCTTGATCTTAAATAATATACTGCTGGTTGACTTCGGTTTTTTTACTGACTATGAATTATACCACGTAAAATACTGTTCTCGTCAATTTAACTCTTACTGCTAAATTTCTTGTACATTACTTATGCTTCATTATGGTATTGTAATTTGTCATTTAAAATATTAGTATTAACTTTGTTCTATGTTTGTTTAATCTATTAATATTTCCTATGTATCTCCTACTATAGGTTATTATCTTGGCCTAAGGATGGACCTATGATTTTTATTAGGGTCAAATAATTAAAATGGCATATTACATATGCCATGTTCACCAAGCATAAGCTTAGGGATTAATTGCAATGTATTAAGTTAAGGATTTGAGCTAAGGTTCACAAGTTATTATGTATTAAGCCTATGGTGTACATATTATATTAATATATAAGTTGAGGATTTTCAACTACATGGTTCATTAATGTTAAACTTGCTCCTTTATACTTTAAGAATGTTTCATCTCAATTTTCCCTTGATTTCACATCAATCTAGCATACGAGTACACCTACTACCCTCGTAGCTACCCAAGTGGTTAATTCCACAACTTGATTCCATATCCTCTCTATGTATAAGAGGGATAACACTATGTGATTCCACACCACAACATGTATGCGTGAGCATATGGAACAAGTTTTACAACAACCTCAGAAATAAGCTTGCCAATGGCTAAGCTTTATAACTTAGAACAAGAACTCTTTTTGTGGTCTCAGGTAGAACCAAACATGAACCCCTGCATTACATAATGATAATTCATCAACAACAAGCATTTTAAATGTTTTTCTAAATATACAATTATCTCAACATTTGCCCAAGCTTCCTAACCCTTTCATATCATTAAGGAAAACTTCACACAAATTAAACAAAAACAAAACGATCTACTGGAATACATAGGTCATCAGCCGTTGTAACTTCCAGTCAAAATTGGAGAGAGGAGTCCTTGTAACACACAATAATCAAATCGACGGCTTCTTACAGACCAATCTACACTCTTCTCTATATTTATTAGACCTCTTTCACATCAGGTCCTTCACATATGAACAATGAGCATGCTCACCCTTCCTCGCAGACCTACAAACTCTATAGGTAACTCCATTCAACCTCATGCATGGATGGACTGTGAACACATAGCAGGACATGGTCTTCGATTCTTGGTGGATCCTCACTCAAACAAAAAAAACTACAATGCTCCTCTCTAATAGTCCTAAGCACTCCTTTGAGGGAGTCATGCTCAGTCCAACTCTGATACCAAGACAAAATTTTAGAGAGGAGTCATTGTAAAACACAACAATCAAATCTATTACAATACCATATATTTTTTACAGTGCATGGAGACTCCAATATATAGAGTCGAGAGTGTTGTTGTTATATCTAACTTATTCCAACTATAGTGAAGAGAGGTTGAGAGGATATCTCAACCACACACGAAACTAGGTAGAGAATCACTCTCATGTAACTATCTTGAAAGAAATAAACACTATCTGAAACATTTATATAAGTGGTCATTCCAAATTAGAGAACATGGTGCTATTAACATGACCCTTCATACAAGAAAACCTAGGATCATATTGTGATAACATTCTTCAATATCAATGTCACTTATGGTTAACGCATTCCCATAACCATGTTTGGGAAAATTAATGTTCATATTTATTTCCATGATTCCTTCGTCTTATTTCTTGGATAACACAAAAAAAAATTGCTATCCATGATGATGTTATGAACCAAAAACTAAAAATTAGTTAGTTGTTTCAAAATATAAATAAAACAATGTTGATGCTAGGTACCAATATTTAAAAATTACGCGTATGTCTCAAAATATAAACCAAACAAACACTACCATGGATGTCAAACATATTCAAGCTTAAAGACACTATATAACCCTATGATTAAACTTGAAACTTTATTTATTGTGGAAAACAAGTCTTTAGGATAAGAGGTTTTGAAAGAGCTAATGTAGGTGATGCATATGTTTGACAAATCGTAAATGGAAGAAGGTTGTATAGAGTTTACTCTGAAAAATATTTTGAGGAAGATGTTTCTCGAGTGGATTTTTTCATGCCTATGTATTGAGTTGATTATTTGTTTCTAAGATTCATATTAGATGGAAAGAGAGACCTCCACTTTTAATAATATTGTTGATGTCTCAAATACGAGAGTCAAATCACTAATTGTAAAAAAATTAAGGAGAAGAATATAAACTACCTAAGGAGCTATCCAATGAGGATAAATAATGTTATATTTCCATAATCATGGAATATGATCACTTGGTAGCTATATGGAATAATATCATAGTAAATGGTATTTCATATAGACCTTACCGAATTCTCCTTGTATCTCTCACACATACACACATATAAATATATTATATTTGCATCCATATTACTTGTGGTCTATTTCAACTACACCTTATTATTCCACTTTCTTTCTAATTGCCAAGTTAGATTATTATAATATTCTCACCATATTACAAAAATTATTCTGCTTGGGAACCCCCCTAAATAATTTCTCGTGTATACGTTTAGAGCATCCCTTCATTATAATTTATGGTGAGTGTAAGATACTGGAGGTCTTATGTGTAGAGTGATCCAAGCGAAAACCATGGAATTCCCCATAGAAACTATGGTTTTTGTAAACCTATTGTATACACCCATGGTATTTAGAAAAAAATAAAAATAATATATATATATATATATATAGAGAGAGAGAGAGAGAGAGAGAGAGAGAGACGATATGCATGACTTTTTTTTTCCACCCATGGTTTTGTTTTATCTTGTGTTATCTACCCATGGTATTTGAAAATAAATCAAACAAATCAATTGAGATACATGACTCTTAGGAGGACCTCACAATTTTATATACAACCATCACATTTATAAGCATATTGTATGTACTATATTTTGTTGGAAGCAATATCCATTGTGTAGGTATGTTAAAATACCCATGTAAACAAAGTGATGCCTTTTTTCAGTTCTGTTGTATCTAACATGCAAAATGATTCCATCATTAGCTTGTACTCATCCTGAATGGTAGATAACTGGAAGGGTGTCCTCTAGAAATGGAGATTGAAGAAAATTCCTCATGCCTTTGTGTTAATTTTTTTATGTTGTCATAGCTTAAGTCCTAACTTGATTATAATTTAATACATTTTCATAATAGGAACATAAATAGGATCACTAAAAGAAAAACAATCATAAGGTACACAACAATTTATCCTGGGAAAAAGCAAACAAAACTTCCTCAATATAGATTACTAGTATGCAATGACCAAAGAACAAGGTCTCGTAGATAGAGAGATGAAAACCAAAGTAAAAGAACTAGAACACCAAAGACACTAGTGTAATTAGGAATATTGCACCTTCTGCAGATAGAAGTTGTTCCTCTGGTCTGAATAGTTCCAGAACAAATGAGTGAACGACAAAGGATGAAGACCTTCCCTGAATGTCATAGACGCCTGAAATTCTGCTTCAATAGTGAACCTATGTACCTACAAACAAATCAGACATGTAAACACATCAAAGCTACAAGAAAATAATCTACTTATCCATGTTAGTGACTAAGGAATCTAACAACATGTACATGTGAATTCAAAACAACAGTAATGTGGGACAGAAATCATCCTTGCATTAAAAATGTATGGAGAAGCTTACAACTATTTCCTTAGTGTTGAAAAGCACCTCCACAAGACAAACACTTCATCCCCATAAGTTCCAACTTCATTCTCTATGCTCTACAATTACTTGGGCTAAGTGGTCAATCCAATAGCATAACAATACCTCTATAGTTCTCCCCCTGAAATATGGACATGAGCTTGTATTTATAAGGCTCAATGGATAGGAATAGTTTATAGAATTGTGGGTGAGGTGGGTCCAATATCCTACCATGGGGGATGTCGAGCTCAAACTAACCCATAATGATAGGGATAAGGGAGGACATGAGGCTCATGATCTAGAAGCCTTGAGAAACTTCTCTTTTTCCCTTTTTACCCAGGGTACCACTTTTCTTTCCTTATGATAGAGCAGTTCAGATGAGAACCACTTTTAGACCAAAGACCATAGGCAGTGGCACTGCTTCTCTAAAACAAGATACAAGCGGTGCTAAGAATGGTACCACTCATCAGCCATAGGGCAAGCACGATGCTAGCTTTTTTCAGGTAGAATTGACAAACAGAGCAAGTTTCCACTCCAACTTTTGGGATTAAGGGAAAACGTGGAAGTTAAGGATCTTATCACATGATGGTGATAGGATTTAGGTATAACAGAATTTCCCCCAAAGCATGCGACTTAGAGGCATGCAATAAGCGAGAGCTTTGAGAGAACAAGTTGTCACTTCAAGGTGAAAATATCAGATCTTAGGAGAATGTCGTCTAGTAGGTATCTGTAGTACATCAATATTTTTTACTCATAGACAAATGTAACCAACTCATGGTTGTAGAAAAATACAAGACAGATTGATGAGAGGAATAAATGAGCATGGCTACTAGAATACAACGTAGATCCATGTTATAAAGGAATCAAACTTGGACATAGCTATCAGACATACAACATAGATCTATGTCATACAGATGCAAATTTGAGCATAGCAACGACCATACAAATGTGGATCCATGCTAGATATACAAACCTACATCGCAACCTAGGGGAAGCAATGAGCGCTAAAATATCCAGGGTCTTTGTCTTGTCTTCCACAAAGTATGATTCTATCCATGTGATTACAATGATCTGAAGTCGAACATGGTAGAAACCACTTGATTACCGGCCAATGATGCGAATCGTTAACAAGTGCGAGGCAGGCCACCATTGATGTCAATGATTCCTAAGGTACCCTAGTACAATCTACTGAGCGTGAATATATTTCTTGATGTTGAAAACCCAGTCGATTCTATCGTTCAAAGGTCAGTGATGTGAACCTATGTCGAGAGCGAGATAATCTGTCATTAAGGCATAAAAATATCAAGGTACTAAGTTTTGCTTCTAAGACTATTTCCTGGATGATGAGCTGATGTCGACAGGAATAGTCTCATCCAAGGAGGGCCATGATGAGTCCCACATAGACGACATGAAACTCAAAACATAGTTTTGGAATGGTGTGAATGTAGTAACCATAATACTAACTCAAAAGTACTGACAGAGAGACTGTTTTGACTACAGAGGTGAAACTTCTTCAACTTCCCTTTGAACATTGGGTGGCACGATAAAAGACTTGGTAGCATGACTAAGCCAAACAAAGACACAGTACGACGGCAGAAAATTCATTCTTTTGAAACACTCAAAGGAGTGACATGAGTCATGAAAGTGGATCATCACGTAGATCAGCTGAAAACCCAATTGACTGAAATGATATGCAGACAAGTTCCATGTTCAAAGGTAATGACAAAATCCCAGTTATGTGCAAAATGATTCCCTTCCCATTTTCCCCATCATGATTGATGAGTGCCTCTTTTTAGTCTTACGAGTTCAAACAGGGTAACAAACATTCATTATACTTTTTTCAAAGACAAGTCCAAACTCAAATGTTTTACGAACCGGAGAGAGGAGGGGTTCATTCCCAAAAGAGGGTCTCTCAATGTTTAATTTAATGAGTCCAATGAAATAAAAATTGATATCGTTCATATTTAAGGAGTCTGATTGACCATAGAAGAAGACTCCATAGGGTCCTTTTTCATAAAATAGTTCACCTGAACCAAAAAATTGATAACCTACTATCAGATGAATGACTCTTCAAATATTTTTACGAGTATGAAGAAGACAAGTACTCGACTATCTTTTCACATTTTAAGAGTCTGAAAAGAGCTTAAAGAGGACTCTATTATCCCTTTTCATGTTTGAATCCAGAGCACGAAAAAGTAATAAACTAAGATCAAACCACCTTTCATGTTTTAATGAGAGCGCGAAAAATGAAAAGTAAGCTCAACACCATCTTACTGTTTTTAACAAGCTCGAAGATCAGTTGAAAGAATGCTCGAAGATTGATTTCATTTTTATGCAAGCTTGAAACCAATGGGTAAACTATGCTTGAAAAATCCCATTAACATGATATACATAGGTTGGAATCTTTCCCCCGACATGATTGCTAGTGAAGCTTACCCCTATCATGGTTGCTAAGGGCTCGACATGCCCCCAAGATTCATTTTGTCTGACGATTCTTCTTCCATACCCAACCTAAAAACCTGGTTACTAATGTGAAAATGTTCACTAAGGGGGTAGGAAGAACGAGAATCAGGCAGGTGAAAAGAAGGTTCAAGTTCTAACACTAAAGGGAAGACTCAACTCAAGGGAAGGGGATCTATTTCATTTTTACACAAGCTTCAAATAGATGGTAACTTTGCTTAGAAAATGGTTTCATTTTTATGCAAGATTGAAACCAAAAGGTAAACTATGCTTAAGGAAACCTACTTCATTTTTTAACGAGCTTGAAATAGAAAATAAACTGTGCTCTAGAATGATTTCATTTTTATGCAATCTTGAAACCAAAAGGTAAACTACGCTTGAGGAGATCCATTTCATTTTTTAACGAGCTTGACATAGAGTGGGAACTTTGCTCATAGGGATCTGTTTCATTTTTTAACAAGTTTGACACAGAATGGGAACTTTGCTCAAACAACCTACTCCTACCCAACATGATATCCAGAGGTTGGTAGGTTTCCCCCATTTCATAAAAGCTAGTAGCTTAGCTCCATTATGATGTCCATAGACTAGATCCATGCCCACCATTTTACCTATGATGGGAAGAAGCTAACTAGAAGAAGGGGAAGGAGCCACAAGAACATGCAGCACATTCAGGGCAGACTGATTACTAGGAGTGATGCGATGATCAGGTGTAACAGAAGAAAGCTGATCAATGGTCACAATCTTCCCATCATGGGGAAAATGCATAACTATAAAGAGTGTGGACACAACAGACTTCATGGCATAAACATAATCACGTCCAAGGATTAGATTAAAATCTAAAGGACCTTGGACCACCATAACATCAATACAGATAGTGTTCCCTCCTAATGTAATAGGAAAATAAGGAAGGGTTCGTAAAGGTACGGTAGGTCTTCGATTAAAAGCCAGTATCTAATCCATGGCTAGCACAAGCTGAGGTGAACCTAAAGCTTTCCAAGCAGTTGAGGATAGAATACAAACAGAAGCCCCTTCGTCAACAATAGTGTGAAGTATCCACCTAGCAGTAACATTCACAACTATTTGGAAAGGAACACTCGAATGAAGATGAGACTCTGTTAGGTTACTCCAGTCAAAGGAAATAACCTCACTACTCGGAGAGGGTTCTCTCGAAACAGAAAAAATTTCCTCTTATCGAGAACAATCAGAACGAAGCATGAAAACTTCAGCAGGTTTTAGTTCGTTCTCTACTAGAAGAGAATAACAAGACAAAGATTTAGGTATAACAACTAGTCCTCCTATTTATTTTACCCTCCCTCTTTCTCTCTATTGTGCAACACAAGTGTGTGTGAGTGTGTATAAATGACTAAGGGAGCCTCCCTATATATACAAAACTTCCAAACTAAATTTTATCCTAACTGGAATGACATATCTAACTAATATGGTCAACCTGCCTAAGTAAACGTCACAATAATAATTATATTCTTCTTTTCTGGGTGCTCTTAGCCCGGCTTACAACTTAGGGTTTACGTCATCAATTTTACATGAACTTTTACATCAGTAACATCTCCCAAAGAAGGAATAATAATAACTGTAAGTAAAAGTAGAATAGTCTTCAAAGTTACATTATTTCAATAATCCTCCTTAACAAGAAGGGTATTCTACTGACAACAACAACGACTGGTATGGCTCAACACCAAATCATCAGAAGGAGAGAAAAGGCGTCATCAACATCATATTTTTGAACATTGTCTCATACATTTATAGATAATTGAAACTTTTGAACAACATCATCATCTTCAACATAGAGATGAAGTATCATCATCAACATCATCAGTACAAAGATGAAGTATCACCATCAACATCTCTAATATAAAGTTGAAGTATCATCATCTCCACCATGGAATTGGGGTATCATCATTTGCAAGAAAATTATAAGCAACATGGAGTTGGACCATCATCATATGCAACATGAAACTAGAGAATCATATGCATGATGGATCCAGAGCATCAGTACCATCTGTTGGAACATCATCATATGCAACATCGAACTTAATCATCATTTGCAGCATGGGACTATGGCATCATCTTCTATAGTATGGAACATTGTCATCTGCATAAAAAATAATATATCACTAGTATTGACAACACGAGGCTAGATCATTAGCATAAAGATGGAATATAAATAACAACGATAGAACCAGGATGGCTCATTAGCATAAGGATGGAATAACAACAAAAATGAAAACATGAGGTTGGCTCATCAACATAAGGATGGAATAACAACAACAACATGTGAAATCATCATCAATGACTTAAGGCTAGAGTAGCATCATTTATGGAAGCTACATCAACAACCAGCATGATCCTTCCTTTCAAAATTACGGGATCATGGAAAACAAATCTATGGTACTCAAACAATCTGTTGGTACTCAAACAATCTGTCCTTTCGAAATTACGGGATCAAGTCTTTGTGGAGCTTCCAATACTATTCAAAGTTAACACATACATAGAAAGGATGAACCTTCCTTTAAGAATTTTAGGATAAATTCCACCACTGATTTCCAGGATGATCCTTCCTTTCAAAATTATGGGATTAAGTCCACTACTAACATTCCAAATTATCATTCCTTTCAGAATTACGAGATGAAGTCCACTACTAACATTTTGTACAATCCTTCCTTTCATAATTATGAGATCAAGTTCACTACTAACATTTTGGGTGATCCTTTCTTTCAGAATTATGGGATCAAGTCCACTACTAACATCCTGGGTGATCCTTACTTTCGTAATTACGGTATCAAGTCCACTTCTAACATTCTAGATGATACTTAATTTCAGAATTACGGGATCAAGTCTACTACTAACATTTTGTACGATCCTTCCTTTTGGATTTCCTGGATCAAGTCCACTATTAACATTATGGATTATTCCTCCTTTGGTAAATATAGGACCAATTCCATTACTCATCATTATTAACGACAATCCTTCCTTTCGGAATTACGGAATCAAGTATAAGGATAATTAGTCCCAACATCTTAGATGATCCTTCCTTTTGGAATTACGAGATCAAGTCCATCTACATCAATATTTAATACGATCCTTCCTTTCATAATTATGAGATCAAGTCTAAGGATGATTATTCCTTCCATGTCATCATTTAAGGCGATCATTCCTTTTGGAACTATGGGATCAAGTCTAAGGATGATTGATCCCAAAATCTACATATTGGGTGATCCTTTCTTTTGGAATTATAGGATCAAGTCCATCAAGACAAACATTTAAGACAGTCCTTCCTTTCAGAATTATGAGATCAATTCTAAGGATGATCAATCCCACCATCAACATATTGGATGATACTTCCTTTGGGAATTATGGGATAAATTCCATCAAGATCAACATTTAAGATAATCCTTCCATTCAGAATTATGAGATCAAGTCTAAGGATGATCAATCCCAACATCATCATCTTGGAATATCCTTCCTTTCGGAATTACGGGATCAAGTCCATCAAGATCCACATTTAAGATGATCCTTCCAGTCGAAATTGTGTGATAAAGTCTAAAGAAGATCAATTTCAACATCATCATCTTGGATGATCCTTCCTTTCAAAATTACAGGATAAAGTCCAGCAAGATGAACATTTAAGACAATCCTTCCTTTTGGAATTATAGGATCAATTCTAAGGGTGATCAATCCCAACAGAGCTACCTATTTTTATTAGGATTCCATAGCATCAATAGTACACTGCCTTTCGAGGGAAGTCCTTACGTACAAAACCAATATTTTATGAGAAGTGTTCAAACTTCACACAAAACAAAGGATTAGTTAACACATATGTAACCTGTTTATTTGTGCTCACATATTTGAGCTTTATAGCTCCCTTCTGCACCATTTCACGAATGTAGAAGTACCATATTTATATGTGCTTCGTCTTATCATGGAACACATGGTTCTTTATCGTCTTCATGCAGCTTTGGTTATCACATAGAATAACAATAACATCCATATCCAGATCGAATAGATACGATAAAAAAATTGAATTCATATGTCTTCACAACTGGTGGAACAAGTTGCAATATATTATTCTTCGATAGTGGTGAGAGAAACACTGGACTACTTCCTTCTTATCTATGATATCATGGCTTACCCAGGACTGAAACATCCTCCTGAAGTGCTCTTTCTATCTAAGACACTTCCTTCCAAATCTGAATCTATATAACCATATAGTATGAATTCATGGTCTCTAGTATAATTGATACCATAGTCTATCTTACCTTTTAGGTACCTCATCACATGATTTGCAGCTACCAAGTGAAGATGTCTAAGATCAATTAGATACTTACTCAAAGTGTTCACATCAAAGCATATATCTAGTCGAGTATTCGTCTGATACATTGATGAACTAATGATCTGTCTATATAGTGTCACATCCACTACTTCCGACGAAGCATAAACCAACAACTTCAAACGTGTATCTATGGGTGTGGCCATTGATTTACATTCAAGCATGTCAAACATTTTCAGTATTTCCACTTCCTACTTCCCTTGGTTAAGGATATTCCTTCTAGGTTGTGGCATACCACAAGACCTAGATAATAGTGCATCAGGCCAAGGTCTTTCATCTCGAATTATGCAAAAAAATTCTTCTTACACTCTAATATTTGATTCACATTATGTGTCAAGAATAAGTCATCCACATATATAAATAATGTTTCATCATCCAAAAATTTGAAGTAAATGTTAGGATCATCCTTACTTTTGGTAAATCCCAAGTTCGTCAAAAACCTATTGATTCTTTCATACCAAGATCTTGGAGCTTGCTTCAATCGATACAGAGACTTCTTCAATTCACATACATCTGTTCTTATGTGTTCAACTTCAAAACCTTGTGGTTTTTCTATGTACACGTCTTCTTCAATAACACCATTTAGGAAGGTTGTTTTCACATCCATCTAGTATAACTTCCATTTTTTCTTGGCTGCTAGTGCCATGATGGTTCTGATAGAAGTGTACCTTGCTACAAGAACAAATTTCTCTTCAGAATCGATTCCTTTCTTTTGAGAAAATCAATGCGCCACAAATATGGATTTGTACTTGTCAATACTCCCATCGGCTTTATGTTTTATCTTATAGATCATTTTGGAGATACCACACTTGTTCCTTCTAGCTTTGGAACTACTTTCCATACATCATTATTCATTATGGATATGTATTCTTGCGTCATAGCTTGTACGCATTCTTTATTTTGAACAACTACTTTAAAAACAAGTAGGTTCTTTGTCAGCAAGATCTCATATCAAAGCCACATACCTAGGAAATTCATTTGGCTTCTTGCTCTGCCTTGTGGAGACTTCTGGAGCACCATACATTTCTGCTTCTTGAAAATCTCACAAGCCCAAAATAAATTTCTCTTTTGGGATATATTCATGTGGGGAGTTTCTTGGGGATCCAACATATCATGTCTTTTGGAATATCATCATCACGAGAAGGTGCAACTTCCTTCATTGCTTCCCCATTTTATTTTATTAGACATTTTTTTAATCAATTGCACATGTAGTATTTTATTTTCTTATTATCCGTCAGAATTAGCTCGACTGAGAAAACAATATTTTGCGACATGATGGACCTAATTATATGCTATTAATATGTTTTATTATGAGTCTTTCTCTTGTTTAAAGATGGAATTCATATGTCTAGTTTTATTTTTGTAGATAAGGTGTGAGAGATATAATGTGGTATGTGGATATGATATAGTCAACTAAATTATTAAATTGCATGCACATGTGATGGATTATATTGTATACAGTTGAAAATTAATTAATGATGATCAAATGAAAATATTTTCTATAAATGTATTTTTTTTGAAATACTAACCCACAAGATACAAGGACTAAGTGATTTCCAGGTACTAAATATGATGTGTGGATTAGTACTTATTTATGCAAGAAAACTTATTAACCAAACCGATGATACGATGACACATTCTGATAATATTGATAGCAAGATAGTATGATTTTGACAGGGTATAGACCCAACATGTTGTGAGAGATGGAGGTGTTTTCCACCTTATGTTCTATGATACCCGAGATCGTGGAAGGGTTGTGTTGAGTCACGCGTTCCCAGATGTGGGACAGCAATGGTCGAATTCTTGCTAGGGAATGCTAGGTTCTCTATTTAGCCAACGCTACCAGTCTTAGGTGCTATATGTGGCTAGGTCGATGAAGCCGACACCACATCTTTACTACCAGAGGAACGATAGGGAGGATGTTGAAGTAGGATAGGATGTGAGGATATGTTGTATAGTATTGTTTGGTGGTGAAGGTTTATGACACAAATCTAGTAGTAGTAAGTATCTTTCGCTTGAGAATAGTTGAGTGATTAGCTATTGTCAAGTATAATGATGTTATAATTTGATTGGTTAATTATTATTGATTGATGATGCTGAAATAGTTATGTGATATGGATGTTGATTTGGTTATATCTATGTGATGTCATGTCTTGTATGTGTGATTGTTTTCTTTGCACGAATGATTATTATTTTGTAAGTTAGTATATATGCATAGGAAATGTGATGTTTTCTTATAATACATATATGATCTATGTGTACGTTGGTCACGCACGCACAACTTGTACATGTACACTAGTATTTAAGTGATAAGTAATTAGCATGCTAAATCATTGTAATGTTCTTCTACCTAAGAGGTAGTTGTGAATTATTAAAGTTTGAACCATAATTGTTTAATCATGTATATATGAATAATCGATCAATTGGTTTATTTATTTGTTATGTATAAGTGATGCATTAGGAAGTGATTGCTTGTTGTAAAGATAGAATGGTCATAAGATAATCATTATATTTAGCATAATTATTGTTTTATGTATACAAATGGTGTTGTTCTATTAGCATGGTCATCATTATGTTTGAACAGGAATAAGTGTCTTGTATAGCAGTGATGGTTGCTGTAATTATAACAATAATAGTTGTCTTGATTTATTATTATTATTGTTGTTGTTGTGGTTGTTGCTATTATTAAATTATTATTATTATTATTACTATTGTCAAACACATGTTTCATTGGTGTCCAACATAAGTTATTTATTTATTTATTTGGATTGGCTATATGGTTGAATGGAATATTATCATTGAAAGCTATTGGTAGATGTAATGTTATTATATTAAATTTATTGATTATTTAAAAAGTATCTCTAAATCAAAAAATCATTTTTTTAATCTAGGTGGATTGAACAACAAATACATAAGCATCCTCATCATTCGATAAGTCAAGTTTTTTATTTATTTTGATATCCTAATACATTTAAAGAAGAAGAGGTGGGTAAGTGTTATAGCACTTATTTAAATTTTCACATAAGTGAATAATACAAGTTATGATTATCTTGCATTAAAATAAACCATAGAAAGTAAAATAAAATTGGAAAAATTAAATGAGCATTTAATCATTTGACTTCCCGAAAGAAAGGAAAATCCTAAAACTAATATTATAATTATTTTATCATCAATAGTGTGTTGTGTTTATTATTTATGTTTTAAAAAATCATTGAAGGTGAAGGTAGTGAAGTGAGTGAAGTTAGAGGAGGAAAAATAGTATTTAGGAAAGGTCTCACAAAGAAGATTAGGGGGTGGTCTTCATTTTCGAGTATTAGACTTAGTTTTTTTTCCCTAGAAAAATGGGGAATGCCAAGGAGGGGAAGAAATTGAAGCTTTGAGGAGGTGGTAAACTCATATATTGAGGAGGTGGTTAACTCAAAAAAAATTGTTTTCTAAAAATACACTATTGATATATGGAAATGGAAAAATATGGAAAATTGTATCAAGGAAGGATGCTCTAGGTATTATCAGTTTGTGGGTTCGGGGGATAGGGCCAACACAATAAGAGCTGGTATGTAGGGTAGTTTATAAGTTTGCTTACTAAATATTGGCCAAGGATGAACTACGTTAAGCTAGGAGAAGCTATCTCCCGCCCTACATAAACCAGGAATTCTATAGTAATAACTTAGCTATTTAAAATATGTATGAAACTTGGAATGTGTTTTTTTTTTGTTTCATCCTCTCATATTATTATGCTGCAATATTTTAAAACAATTAGAACTAGGAGAAGTTCTAAAACCACATGTGTTTATGCGTCCATAATTCAATAATTTTCAAGTACTACAATAGAATTATATATGCGTAAAAACAAAAAACTCTATTTTATTTCAAAAGACCTCTATTTTATCTATTTTATTTCAAACGGCCTCTATTTTATTTCAAAAGAGACTTTGAGTAACCGAGATTACATCAAAACGTTATAAATTGATTGAGTTATGATTCCTTCCAATGGAGGATCACTACAATTATGGATTGGTATTCTTCCATCATATCTTCTACCCATTCTTTCTTTTGAACAACTACTTCAAAAAAAACTAGGTTCTCTATCTACAAGATCTCATATGCAAACGACATACCTAGGAAATGCCTTTGACTTCTTGCTCTTCCATGTGGAGACTTATAGACCACCATATCTTTCTTCTTCTTGAATAATCCCACGGGCCCAAACTATATTTCGGTTGTGGAATATATTCATGTGGGGAGGTTCTTGGGGCTCCAACATATCATGTTTTTTTGGAATCTCATCATCACGAGAAGGTGCAAATTCCTTCATTAGTTTTGCAACTCTAGGAGCTACAACTTATTCATATGTTTCTTTAAGTTGGCACTTTCGCAACTTGCATATGTTGGGATTAATAATACTTCCTTTGACCACCTATTCTATTTGTCTATTTTTTCTAAATTAGGAGGTCATTATCACTTTACTAGAGTATTGGGGGACATACCCAAGAGTCATCGACACTTTCTAGTTTTGGTGCCAACATGAGTTTTTGTTCCATTTGTTCCATTGGTGTCAATCCCTAGATTTTAGGAACCCTCTCTGAGTCCCACCTGTATTTGTTACCACCTAAGTTGTACTTAGTGGTTTTTTATCAAGTCAGCCTAGTGAACCAAACAAAGATGATTTGTTTGGACTTCAGAAGACCTTCAGAATTGCTTTTGGGAAGTGGTTGTTGCACTATATCACATGTTCATACCCTATAGGGGAGTTGTAATAAAATGTTATAGCATGATAGTGTCTATAAAAGACTCAGTGTCTTAGACTTTAGTTTTCAATCTGATCATCCTAGGGTGTTTTTTCCCTTGGTTATTATTTGTTGTTGAACAAATGACTGATAATTTCTGAGTTTTTCACTCAATACCTCCAAAGTTGGGGTGGTTGGCTTGGCATTTTGGCATATTGAGGTTATCAGAGTCTATGTGTCAATGTATAAACATGATATGCATTATGGTCGAGTCATATGAACATGTCTAAGTCCCCCTAGGTGTCAATTTTTTTTAATTTTTTAAGTTTTTTTTTAAGTTTTATTTTTTCCGAAACTTATGCTATTTTCTAATAGTCTAAATGGAAAAATTTGTTTTGTAATAAAAGTGGGCTCAGAAATCAGTTTTAGTCATGGGGGTGCTCATTCTCAAACTCAAAGCACCATGTAAATCCACAAACCCACTTTTCCTAAGTTTTGAGTGATTTTCCTATCACTCAGTTTAGAAAACCCAAAAAATCAAATATTGATTATTTTAATTAAAAATTAATTAAATAATGGAGCAAATCCAAAATTCCTAAATCAGTGGATTTTGCTCCAATTTGACTGAAGTCAGTCTCATCAGCTTCAGATTGACTAGAGATGACCATTCCTTCACTGAAGGCATGATGTGGGATAAAGAGGAGCTTAACTGGCTCATGTAGATCTAGGTTTGCACCCTCCTTTTTCTCTCCTGCACATATGTTGATCAAGTTGGGAGTTGTTTGTTGGTTGGCTCAGTTCACTGAATGAGGTGTCACTCCAATTTTCAGTTCTAGTCTAGTTAAACTCAGCTCATCATCAATTAGACTCATCTCATCCTTAGTTAGACTCAGTTCATCTAGTTAGACTCAGTTTATCATTAGATCAGAATCAGTTCATCATCATATCATACTCAGTTCATCATCAGATCAGACTCAGTTCATCATCAGATCAGACTCAGTTCATCAGTGCATTGGTTGACTCTTTACGTCCGATTAGCACTCCGATTGTCAGTTACACTCAGTCAGACTCAGATCACACTCCGTTAGTATCAGATCAATCTCAGCTTGACTCTCTTTCAGCTTCAGTCTCTCTTTCAGTCATGCATGCACCCCTCTGGGCTAGGGTTTCAGTTTTTTCTATAAATAATGCATATTTTCCTCCTTTCCAAGATAGTTAGAGTTGGATTGAAGAGTTGTTGCTATTGTACTGTTGCTATTTTTTTCATTTCAAATAAATAAAATCTTTGGAGGCAAGATGGTTTCATTTTTTTGTGTGTGTATGAGCATTGCCATGTTTTACTAAGGTAACCTATATCTGTGTTTATAACTTGCTTATTTTGATATTGTGGATCCAGTGTTAAAAGATTGATAATAAGTTTATTATGATATTGATAGGAAAGAAGCTTCTTAATAATTTTATTGGATATCTCTTTCCTTTTTTATGCATGTTTATAGATCTCGATTTAACATGTTTTATAAGTTTATATGCATGCTATTCTAATATCTATGTTTATGTATTGACCGGATCTCACAAGCATTTTCACAAGCCTTTGGATTAAGTTACAGGTTCCTAGCTTGGAGAGGGTACTGATCTAGTTTGCTTTCTCACTTTCTCCAAAACTTTCTCAAAGGCATATCCCCTTGACATTCCATCAGAAATCTCCACGATTGATCTTCAAGGATACAAGCTTGCCTTCTTCTCTTTCTCCTCTTAAATATTAAAATTTTACCTGGTTACTTTGTTCACATCTTTGATATTGTTTAGATATATAATATTAAATTAAATTTCAACATATATCCATCTTCTAAAGGCTCATAATTGAGAATCTTGTTCTTAAAAGGTTTCATAAGCATTCTAGATCTAGCTTTAGGGAAATTGTCCTTTTTTCATGGCATCTTAAAGAGAATTTGTAGCTTGCATGAATTATATTTATGTTTTCTGTTATAAAATATAAATCCAGCAATAAGTGCATATAATATTGGCTTCCTAAAAGGAAATACAAGATCCCAAGGAAAGTTTTCTTTCCTTGGTTCCTTTTTTACCTTTTTTAACTAGTTTTAACTTAGTTTTTTTTCGGTTAAAAGTAGGCTGACCCAAAGGTACTTTCAGATTTATTTTGGGAATATTTAAGTTAAATAACCTTTCTAGTTTTTATCAGGTATAACAGAAAAGAGGATGATATGTTGTTCGAAAGTGGCTTTTGGGCCATTTGAATCCCCCCAGGGGTCTCCCATTTTTACTGTAATCTTTAATGTTTGCACTTTGTAAGGTCTTGTTTTCATTATGTATAGTAAACAAGAGGAATCATATCATTTTTATGGTATTGTAACCACTTTTAATAAAAAATATTTCTGAATAGGCTCTTTCGAGCCCATTCCCCATCCCCCCGTGGGGGGATTCACGTCGTTTTTTTCTGTTTTTGCATTTTATTATTTTTTGGCTCTAGATTAGTTTCATTTATGCATAATAATATACTTTGATTACTTTTATCATTTCTTCCATATTGTAAGGCCAAATCAACTTTAATACTTACCCCATGACTTCTCGATTGACCCGAAAGGGGAAAGGGATGCGTGGTAGGACTAATTAGAAAACCTATGGTTTGTTTATTTTTTGTTTCTTCTTCATTAATTTCTGCAAGAAATATTTTTAAAATCAAACCCCTCCTTGATTCCTCGATTGAGGTCCACTTGGACCGACATCGGTTCCTAGAGGGTTTTCTTTCTAATCAAAGCACACCGTTTAAAATTTACTAAAAATTACAAAGAATCTAGTGTGTATGCTCTACATTTTGGCTACGGTTTCTCTGATCATTCAAGCTGCATCAAAATCAATGTTAGTGATTATATTAATTAGGTTTCACCTTCCCTAATTAACCACCATCAGGAGAAAATCCAACGCCTCCATCAAACTGTAAACGATGGAAAATACCCAAAGGAAGTGGGAAATCCTGGACAATGACCTTGAGGCACCGATCTCTGTTACACCCTAGTGGGTGTATTATGAACATAGTCTCAGATACTCCATTCAAACCACACATTCCTTATGGGTAGCCGTGAAGGTTTTATTTTTTGGAGATACTCCAAGTACCCCTTGGGTATATCTGGAGTCCCCTTTCACCTAATTTAATTCACTTATTTTTCATATTAACTTAAAACATACCAAGATACATTTGCAAAACATTCACTACAAGCACATGCAAGTACACTTGATTATGTTGTGAATCCATTTTAAGGCACTGGTTATTTGTTTAATTATTTCGATATATATATTGTGTGTCAACATTGTGCTTACTTGTGCTCATTTTTCATCTTGTCATCTATGGTTATTAATGGTTAATTTCAAAATCCTAAGCAATTTATTCAATTAAAAACCATCATACTAAAGTAATATTCCTTAGTAACTTAATAGGGTCTACCCTCCTTGGCTTGAAGATGTCTGCCACGTCCCCCCCCAGGTGTGTGAAAGGCGGCAACAGTAGTCACCTTCAGTTGACTGTGCTAGGTAATAAGTGATGCTCGGTTATGCTTCAATTACCATCATTTAGGTCACAATTAGTTAGATTAGCACAAGATTGCATGATTCAAGGGAGTGTGGGCACCATTATTCACCTACCCTCACCTATCATCAATAATTAACTGATTGTAGACTTATTTGCTTAGATGGAGATAAACTAGTGAGATCCAATGATGATTTTTTCCACACTTATCTAGCACGTCACTCATTTTGACTTGGTAGATTCGAACCCTATTATTAGCATTTGAATTATCATATATGTACAACTATTGTATTCCATATTATTTACTGATTAATGGATTATGATTAATTATTCCAATTATTGATCTCATGTGTGATTATTTATCCATGAATTATTGAGCACGGTTTAGTGAATTCTTCTCTCTCTTCTGCATCTTTCTCTTCTCATTTAAATTTTTGTAGGAGGATGATCCTATGCTTCACAAAATTTAACATGGTATCAGAGAGGGTATCCATTCCTTCCTCAAACCTTGTTGAATTCCATTGATGCACCATAAGCTATTGAATTTCCACATAATTCCTTGAATAATTGTGTTGCTCCCTCTAGATTGTGTCCACATAATTCTCTCCAGGTGTGATGTACTCTGAGAAAGTGCACATGTCGAAGTGAAGAGTGTTTGAGCTAAGTTAATTCAAATTGAGTTGTTTTGCAGGTACATTCAAAGAATTTTTCAAGATTTGTTGATCAATACATCTATGAAATGGAGAATTCAACATCTCTGACTCCCAAAATCCTGACTCCTTTCAATTACCCCGAATGGAGAGAATACATACAGATTGTCGCATGCAAAAAAGGTGTGTATAGGACGAAATAGGAAGAGAGAATGAACCCCAGTAGCATATTGAAAAATAGAAGGATCTAAATATCATTGATGAATCATTTGAATTCGTGTGTATCCACATATCCAGGGAGTTGTTATTCCACCTTGAGGGACTCGAAACTCAGAAATAAGTATGGGATAGGCTCGAATCCATTTTTGGATTACAAGATGAGTTGAGGTGCCATATCCTAGAGAATAAGATAATAGCACTACATCCTAGTAACTTCGAAACTATCCAGCATTTTTTTTCAAAATTCAAATCACTGGTCATGCAATGCAAGCAATGTGGGATTGGGAATAAGGATGATAAATTTGTTCTCTCCATATAGAGAAAACTTGACTCATAATTCTCAGTGTTTGTTTCTAGATTTCACTCTCGGAGACTGACCAATCTTAAATGGTGGATTCCAATCCTTGATGCCTTCAAAGAGTCTCTAATATAAGATCAATACAAGATGATACAAATAGGAGCTCCTAGAGCCTCTCCAAATCAATCTCTCTTATCTGGTGAGCCAAGGAATGTGCAAGCAAGTAGGAAGTAGAAATGAAAAGGAAAAAGTAACACTGAAATTGAACCTAAATATGAGTTTGATCCATCAGATCATTAGTTTTTCTAGATATTATTATCTTAACTGGGATCTATTTTCTGAAAGAATAATAAGTACAACAATATGCATAACATATAAAGATAAACAACACACCAATATTTCCACCAAGGAAACCATAAAGGAGAAAACCCCACAAACTTCCTCATAATGGTACAGTCATAAAGACTATGTCATAAGATGATCAATCCCAGTATTAAGAAGTATTCAAAAACTATATATTTTCCTTCCCTTCTCTCTCTCCCTCATGCAAAATTGAGTGAGTGTGAGGTGTGTGTAAATGAGGGAGAGCGCCTCCCTATTTATACATTTTTTGTGAATGACCAAATAAATGAATAAGGTTGAATTGTATTGCTAACATGGCTAACTTGTCCTAGAGAGACTCCAAATAAACATTACATGATGTTACATTGGGGACTATTGCCTCGACTTACAATGAAGGTTGTACCTTAAGGTCTAGAAACAATAAGGACATCCCACAAGGAGGAAAACACATATGCAATGGGGGTACAACAACATACAATGATAATACCCATCAGTGTTAGATTTTTATCATTAAGCTAGCAATACATTAGGATCTTTTAACTGAGAGAACAAAAAGCACAGCAATCAAACACAGGAGACAATGAACACAATGTTTATCCTCGCAGAAACCATAAATGGATCAAACCCCGCAACTTACTCAAAGATAGAATCAGCACCAAAGGTAAAACCCAAAATAGTAAGATGATCTCACGATAGCAGTAACCTCTTTTTTCCTTACCCTAGTGTCTTCTTGTTCCGCAGCTATGCGCTACAACTGAGTGTGAGTGAGTGTGTGATAAATATATAGGATAGCTCTCTATTTATAATAATTCCCGACTTGACTAAACCCAACTAGGGCCGACTTCTCTAGGAGAGTCTAATAACCCTAGAGCCCCAAAGCTGTAGGGACTTTAACCCTTAACCAATAGGAGGGTTACACATAATGACTTGACGTGACTTTTTTATATTAGAGAACCTCGCAATAGGAACATATAGGTATGAAATGACTCGAGTACATTACAAATACATCATAGAATAAACATCGGGTTACAATACATAAGAGATACAAGTGAATACATTCTAAAGTTACAATTACATCAACACTCCCTCTTAACTAGGAAGATATTCTTTCGATACAATTTTCAGCACAAGTCTTCTTCTCTGTATCATTTGTATCACCATCAAGTCCTCGTCATCTTCAAGTCATCTTCATCTTTAGGTTATCTTCTTCTTTAAGTCATATTCATTATGGGATTTGGATCATCACTGGACAACATCACTAGATCTGGATCATCACTCGATCTGGATCTCACTAGACATCATCACTCCATTTGGATCATCACTGGACATCATCACTGGATCTGGATCATCATGGATCTGGATCATCACTGCTGGATCATCATCACGGGTGCTATATCTTGATTCTTCTCATCATAGGAGGTTCTATAGAGCCAGCCATTTTTCATTCTAGATGTGCATCTACAGAGCCAATCCTTTTTCATACTGGATGTATAATCACTCATAGCTAGTCCTTTTTCATACTAGATGTGGCATCCACCCAGAGCTAGTCCTTTTTCATACTATATGAGTCTTCACAAAGCTAGCCCTTTTTCATACTAGATCTGGGATCTACATAGAGCTATTCTTTTTTCATTCTAAATGAGTCTTCATAGAGCTCGTCCTTTTTCATACTAGATGTGGGATCTACACAGAGCTAGTCCTTTTTCATACTAGATGAGTCTTCACAGAGCTATTCCTTTTTCATACTAGATGTGGGATCTACATAATGCTAGTCCTTTTTCATACTAGATGAGTCTTCATAGAGCTAGTCATTTTTCATACTAGATGGGGGATCTACATAGAGCTAGTCCTTTTTCATAATAGATGAATCTACACAGAGCTAGTCCTTTTTCATACCAGATGTGGGATCTAAAAAAAGATAGTAATTTTTCATACTAGATGAGTCTTCACAGAGCTAGTCATTTTCCATACTAGATGTGGGATCTACACGGTGCTAGTCCTTTTTCATACTACATGTGTCTTCAAATATCCATCCCTTTTTCATGCTGGATGTGGGATCTACACATACATATGAAAATGGAAGGAACCAATCCTGTTATCAACCCAAATGGCACTTCTCCATTCGAGTGCTAACACTTCATATGTTGGTACACAAAAGGACACTATAGGATTGAAGGTTGCCTAAACACTATAGATGGGCATGATATGAGATGCATTTATCCTCCAACCAGCTTGCCATTTTATCTTTCTACATGTTGATTGTTGTACACGACTATCTCCACTGAAACTCGCATACATACATGACTATGTTCGTTGACAACCCACGTACTGTACGCGACTATTCTCATTGCAACCCACGTACATATCTGTAATCAGGTTTCCTTTAAAGAAACTCGCATGTCATACGTGGGTTGCCAGTATCAATAGTCTTGTACACATCCATTAGACATTAAAAATAATAAAATGCAATTTATGGAGATTAGTTGATCCTTAAACATTAACCATCTCAATTGTCTCAACCTTCGAAACTGCTCCATTTTCCAAAGTATAAATAGAGGCCTTGGGGAGGGCATTAAGAGAATGAATCTTGGAGAGAAAAGTTATGCTAGTGGTATATCTTCAGAATTCTTTGGAGCAGCAGAACTTAGAGTCCTTTGGTTGCATAGGAGTCCTTGTTTTAGGCGTTGGGTTGTACACTTATCTCATTCACTATTGTTAATAAAGAGAATTCTTCTTCCAACTTCATGTTGAGTCTCTTTCATGCATCATGGTTGATAAATATATTTGATTAAGCACTATATATGTTATTTATCTAACCTATCATATGTACATGTATAAGTTTGTACTTGGAGAATTTTCTCTTTGCAGGTGAAGGAGGTGCATCCCTGAAAGCTTTGGAGAGAAGTAGAGCGGGAGAAGACAAAGCTTGGATCAACCATCAAAAATCAGGTGAGTCCGACATATCTTCCTATTTCCTTTCTATAATTTAAAGCTGATTGTCTACGAGTTTTAGATGTAAGTTGGTAACCCCAGACCCTAGGTTATAAGGGTGTTTATTCCTGAACAACAGAACTAGCGACTCCACTGGGGAGCCCAGACTGCTGTGGGTTATATTATCTAGATCAATGCCAAGTATTTACCTTGATTCAGTGTGTGGTGTCTTTTCTTGGTTCATGCTTAGAGTGGTGTTTGAATACCTTTAAAAATTTTCTTTTTATTTGAAACTTTTATACTTGTATGCGGGTCGCTCTTGCACACAGTTGTGTACAAAGGTCGTTGCACGTGGGTTTCTCTATAGCACGGTCACGTATAGTACACGGGCTGCCCTTATGCATAGTCATGTACAAGCCTGAGCATTAAAATTTTTTGTTTAGGGTTTGCTTGTCCATGTCATTCTATAAATTTTATTTGTTGATTGGCCTTCTTTATGAGCATTGCACTGTGAGTTTGATGGCCTTGTTAGCCATACCTTGTTCTTTCTTGTAAATCCCTTGAGTTCTTATTGTTTGGATTGTCTTTCTGTTAGCAACTTGAAGTGGATCCACCTGTTGGGTTATAGGTTCAAGTGTTGGTTGTCTGAATCAGTGATCAGGGTTCTAGACACCGTATCATTAGAGGAAATTTGGGGTCTAAAATGGGCCTTATAAGAAAATGTGCCAAAATAAGTTTTTGTGAGTTGGAATTCAATAACCAATAAAATTTCAATAAAATAAGTCAACCATAATGGTTGAATTGACATATTTGTCATTAAAAAAAACTACTTTTTTTGTTCGTATTTTCGACATATCTCGTTGTGTTTTTACTCAAATTTTGATCGGGAGAGCTCGTTGGATGCGGAGTTTGATTCCGCATCCAACGAGTACCCACACTGCATACTTTTGACGGACCCTGCTACCCCAAAAACAAGAAATACCTGAAAAAATGTGATGATGACATCATCATCACATTTTTTCAGGTATTTCTTGTTTTTGGGGGTAGAGGGGTCTGTCAAAAGTATGCAGTGTGGGTACTCTTTGGATGCGGAATCATATTCTGCATCTAATGAGCTCTCCCGATCGAAATTTGAGTAAAAACACAGGGAAATATGTCGAAAATACGAACACAAAAAAGTAGTTTTTTTCTTTCTTCCTCCAAAATTAATCAATATTATTTTATTATTTTAACTATTATTTTATTATTTTCCTTAGGAGGCCCATTTTAGACCCCAAAATTCCTCTAATGTTTCCTTTCTATTTTCGAATAGTGTTGGTTTGTCACTTGCCTTTGTTTGATCTCAGTGATTTCTATTCATTGTGTCCACCCAAGCTAGGGTTCCAAGTCTTACTTTGGTGGTTGATCTTTGGTTTTATGAGTCTGCTTTAATTCATTTTGCTTATTTTATACAGCTAGTTTATTCAAGCATACTCAAGTATTGTGCATTTAGGTGCATAGTAGTCTTAGTTTTCTCTTTATTCGTTGCATTTTCATCAGTTTACATTTACAAAAAAAAAGAAAGAAAGAGAAGCTTGTTTTTAAGTAGTGAAAATTTTCTTTGAAAGTATACACCAATTGTTTTTTACATTTCTTATCAAGTCAAAAACATCATAGTCTTTCACTCCACTTTCCTTTTGAGTAAAAAATAGCCCTTAAAATAAACGCAATAATTAAAATTTATTAGTAATTTTTGTTTTTAGGGCCATACGCCTACTAGCTTAGGCTAGACTTGTGGGATAGGAAGTGTAAACTCCCCAAATGTAATTAAATTCATACATAGTGGGCTAATCGATAGGTAAATCCTTCTATTTATCGATAGTATCTGGGAATCTCCTCTCAAATGGGAGTCAAGCACGAGGCCGCATGGAGGCATTAGACTGAGGAGATAACCCTCCGATTCCTTGTCAAAACGTAAATCAGGATTTTTACGCATCTGGGGATTTTGTCCTAGACAGAGTTTTGGGCTCAACTACCCTGCCCATGCATACAAATCAAGCTTGCGACTATCCCCCTAGACTGTTGGTATATTTAAGGTCGCCTCTAGTTTCTTGACATCTAGGGTTCATACATAGGTAAATTGAAAGGCTATTTTTGGTTCACCTGGGCAGGCTTGGAAGGTAACCCTTGTTGAAAGTGCAGGAGGGAGCTAGGTGATTCCTCCGCTTGTTCCTAAGAACCTCTTCAAGGACTCCAAGCAACTGTCTTTCAGCTTTCTTCGGGAAAGCATATCTTTTACCCTTGCTGACTGTTGAGACGTTAGTATTTTTCGTAGTGATTGCTCTATGGTTTGTCTTTGTTTAGCCGAACTTAGGGTTTGAATTGTCAAATTTAAAATCGTGGAGGACTAACCTATCAAAAGGTCATGAAGGTTGCAAAACCTTCCTCCTCTTATCACATTGGAACGTCCACCTCCCCCTCAAAGGCAGAGATTGGACACGGATGGTTCGTTTGAACCGATAGGAGTCAGTGAAGTTTCGGGTGAACCAAAACTTAGGGCAACCATTTTTTCTTTAAATATAGTTGAGATAGAAGACTTGCATGTCGACAAGTTTGCAAGGAATTTGAATACACCCTTGATTGACTTAAACAATCCAGTGATCTTCCAGGTTCGTCCTTTTGATCCACCCATTATTGGTGTCCCTGTGGGAAGTATAATGTCTAGTGAAGGAGAGAATTATTTCATTTTCACCTCAGCCATCCCGGCTGAAGGGGTGTTACCTCCCCTAGTAAGTACCCCTAGATCAAGCATACCTACTACACCTTTAACTCCAACGAGTCGAGTGGTTCAACCACAGGTTCCCACAATCTTAGCAGGTTCTTCTGGTGGTATGGTCGTTGGGATACCTAGTGTACCTACAGTTCCAACCTCTTTCACACACACTGCCTAGAGTGGTCCTATAGGATCCTTGACTTTTTTCCAAGGATTTCCTTGGAATGGGAGGAATATACCCCCATCCACTCCATACGTAGGCCCACCACCCTCTTATGTAGGAGTGCAATTCAGAAGCACTAACCCATATGGTCAAGGTTTCCAAACCTCAGTCTCTGCTCCGTTCACGAGCTCTCCCATTTTTCTTTTTAGCAGAGGGATACCCGCTCCTATATTTAAAACCCTAGTTTCGATTGAGGCATCCATAACCTCTTATATTGCACCTTATACCAACAATCATGTGGCCTATGGATGGAATCCATTTCAAAGTAACCCATCCACTTCGCAACCGACAACAGGGGGCAACCCCACCTTTACATATGGGAATTTTGGGGCAAGTCCCTCTATTCCCCAGATTGGCACTTTTAATGCTCTAGTTCAACCTAATCTTCCTCTCCTGGAAACGTTAAACTTGCCAGATTTGTCTAAACTGATGAACGACCCGGTGAGGCATGATCCCTCCTGGCCACTTGTCCCCACTAAATTTCCCTCGGACATCCCAAAATTCAAAGGCAAAGTTGGTGAAGATCCTGGGGCTCATGCCACTCCTTTTCATTTATGGTTCTCTTCCAACTCATTAAATGGAGATTCAGTTAGATTTAGGCTATTCCAAAGAGCATTGACGAGTACTACAGCAAAATGGTACATTGAGTTTCCTTATGCTGCGTTTAGTAGCTTTTGGGACTTGGCTAATGCATTTCTTAACCACTTTCGACTTCCTGTCTGATATGATTTCAGAATGGACTTGTTATCTACCTTCAGGATGAATAAGGATACCCATATCTCAGATCATATCCAAGAATGGAGGAGGCGAAAGAGCCTTATTAAAGCCACTATTCCTCCTAAGTTCTTACTAGAATGGTTCCTTAAATCACTATTGCCTTATATATCTAAGGATGTATCTAATTCAGGAGTGACGAGTGAGGAAGAAGATATCATCAGGGCCCAACAATTAGATTTGATTTAATCTCAGTCTAGGATCTTGTATGAGATTATCCCTAAGGCACCGAGGCCAACACACGATGCAGAGAAACCTAAGCCTGGACCCCATGTCGATGGTGTGGTTGGGTCCGTTAATTCTCCCACTGTAGAATCTTTGGCCAAATAGATCCATCAGCTATCCATTAAACATTCTATGGTAGAGGTAGAAAAGTATTTCCCCTCACCCCAAAATGCAAATTTTTTTGCACAAACCTCTCAGAAGGGCAATTAGCAGCTCGGTAGGAAAAAGAAGAGAGGAAAGAAAGGGGAGGGAAATCAAAACAAGTAGAAACTTGCAAATAATGTTGATGGGGGAAATAAAGAAAAGAAAAAGGTGAAATTACCCTTTAATTTGTGCCATGAGGATCACCTCACCCATCTTTGTCCCCTTATGGAACAAGCCCATAAGCCATTAAGAGATCAGCAACCGGCTGTCCTGAAGGATTTGTTTCCCCAAGGACATAATTCTGCTTCAACTTCGAATGCAGCAGGGGGCACCCCAAATTTCCCTGACCCAAATTATATCAACATGGTTTGACATTCAACTTTGCTACATACCAGGAATAAGAACTATGAAAAAGAGAGCTCTGAGAAGGGTAAGTCTATAGGTGAAACTTCTAACCCTCTCACAATTGAGAAACCTGTTGAAACTATGCCCAAGATACCGAAAGGTGTCTTTAAGAAGACCTTGCATAATCCTAATGCTAGGGCTACATCCAAATACTCTGTGGTTGAAGACTTAGCCCAGACACCTTGTGCAATGTCGGCTTTAGAGGTGTTACAGAGTTGTCCCACCTAGCGGGATGCACTCTTAGCATCCTTAGGCAGTATGGAATCATCGAGTCTCGTGGCAAAATTTCACTTGTCTGATGTCAAAATTCGCCTACCTTACCATGTAGCCTTATCAATAGATGTCATTCATGGTGGAAATACCATTGGAATGGAATTTGTTGACGAGGGTGCTTCTACATGTGTTATGTCCTTGTCATGTTGGAAAGCTCTTGGATCCCCAAAGTTGGTCCCATCAAACACCCTGCTTACTACTTTCGATGGAAAGTCATTTTGTCTGCATGGTATCCTACCGACTTTTGAAATTAAGCTAGCAGGGAAAGCGGTGTCTGTTGAGGTGGAGGTGATTGATGCACCTTTGGACTATAATTTTCTTTTGGGAAGAATATAGACTTATGCCATGTCTGCTATTGCATCGACCGTCTTTCGGGCGGTAGTGTTTCCACACAAAGGGAAGTTGGTTACTGTTGACCAACTCAATTTTACTCAAAAAGGCCGCATGCAGTCTAATGAGACCACTGTGCCATTGGTTGATTAGGTCAAACCTACTGCACAGAGATTAGGGGATGGAATGTACACATCACTGATGGGCACATTCGATCTTCTAGCTCCTATTAATTATATAGGTTCTAATAGTGTGGGAAATTCCATTACTAGGGTTGTTTATAGGACTAATCCTTGGGTTATCCCTACCCACCATGAACCTGAAGTGCCCCTATCGGTAGTGGAAGTATTTTATCAAGCTATCACACAAACCACTATTGATCCCATTCCGGTTCCACTCTTAGTCTCAGAGGAATTGGAAGAAGTCTATCTGCTTGCTTGGGTAGAAAACTCTTTGCATTCGATGGATTGTTTAAATAATTTTTTACCTTATTATGAAGCCATTCTAGAAGCCATGTGTAGACGAGATAATATATGTGAAGATCTTCATCATTAAGCCTATTTTCTTCTAGAGCTAAGCAGGATAGAGAATCAAGAGTTTTAGGTGAGATTGACAGATGATGTTGATACGTCTGGTAATCCCTTACCTAGAAAAGGAATGTTTGCTAAGGGGAATATGGAAAATATTTCTGCTACCATCCCTATCAACAACTCTGTAAATCCTGACATTGTGGAAAATATACATATTGGTGCAAACTGCTCTCTTGAGGAGATTGCCATTTATACCGCCTTGTTTAAGGAATTCCACGACATTTTTTCCTGGTCATATGAGGAGATGCTAGGCATTGATCCATTTATAATCGAGCATGAGATCCAAAAATACCCTGATGCTAAACCTGTTCGGCAAAATTTGAGACCTGTTAACCCAAGTAAAGTGGCAGCAGTGAAGGATGAAGTGGAAAAACTGCTGAAAGCTGATTTTATTTATCGCATAGCTTTGACGGAATGGGTATCCAACCCTGTTCCTGTTGATAAGAAGCAAGGGACCATACACATCTGTACTGACTTCATAGATTTAAATAAATCCTATCCTAAGGACAACTATCCCACTCCATTTATAGACCAAATTATTGATGCTTGCGGAGGAAGTGAAGTTTTTGCATTTATGGATGGTTTCTCAACATATAATCAAATTCAAATAAAACCCGAAGACCAACATAAAACTGCTTTCATTTTTCCTTGGGGTACCTTCACGTACAAAAAAATGCCCTTTGGATTGAAAAATGCTGGGGAAACCTTTCAGTGGGAAATGAATTTTTTCTTCCATGATATCAAATCCATTGTCAAGCCCTACCTTGATGATCTTCCTACACATTCTTGTAAGAGGATTGACCATCCAAATCACTTGCGTTTGATATTTGAACGATGTAGATACTATAAAATTCGCTTGAATCCCCACAAGTGTGTATTCAGTGTCAATTCAGGAAGACTACTCGGATTCATTGTTTCTAATAGAGGCATTCAAGTGGATTCATTAAAAGTTGAGGCCATTGTAAATATGCCTCCTCCTCATTCTATCAAGCAACTTTAGAGCCTGCAGGGAAAGTCCAATTTTCTTCAACGTTTCATTGCAAACTATTCCAAGATTACTAAGGGTTTCATGCACCTGCTAAAATAGGACACCCCATTTGTATGGGATGAAACTGCACAACTCGCATTCTAGGCATTGAAAAAAGCTTTGTTGTCGGCACCTTTATTACGTCCGCGAGATTACTCTAAGGATTTTATATTGTATCTGACTACGTCTGAGTCGACCATAGGGGTGGTCCTAGTCCAGGAGGACAATAGGCTCCAAGAGTATGTTGTTTACTATCTTAGTCGTGCTTTAGCTGGACCTAAACTGAGGTACTCCCACATGGATAAATCGGCCTTAGTAGATGTTTATGTTGTTCAGAGGTTACGTCACTACATCTTACTAAGGACTACAATGGTAGTGGCATATGTTAATCCTTTTCAATATGTTTTTTCCCGGTGGATATTTGGAGGCAAATTCAACAAATGGATAGTCATTCTCCAAGAGTTTGACCTGGATGTTCAGTCTGCCAAATCCAAAAAATCCTTAGTTTTTGCTGAACTTATTGCAGAATTTCCAGTAGATGAAGATGTAGCCATTGAAGAAGACTCATTCCGAGATGAGCACATATTTTTGATTTCCACCTCTGATCCCTGGTACAGATATATACTTATCTATCTCCATACTCTAAAGTATATTGCATCTTTCTTGCAGGAGGAATGATGTAAACTACGCCTACATGCCAAGAAATACCTCATCATAGGAGATACTTTATATCGTAGAGGGGTAGATTATGTTTTGCATCGATGTTTGTCCCACGAGGAAGCCAAGATTGTCCTAAATGATGCCCATAGTGGAGCATGTGTGGGTCATTTATCTGGGTTAGCAACGACCCAGAAAATATTACGTGTCGGTTATTTCTAGCCCACAATCTTTAAAGATTGTTTGGAAGCAATTAAGCATTATCATCCTTGTCACCTTTATACCAGGAAATTGTGGTCACATCCTGCTCCACTGTTTCTCATTATCTCGGTGGGCCCCTTCATGAAGTGGGGCATTGATTACATGACGTGTAACCTAGCCTCAACTTGGGGGCACAAATATATCATTGTCGTTGTGGATTATTTTACAAAATGGGTAGAGGCAATGCCCACCTTTAGAGCTAACAGGAAAACTGCAGCTTTCTTCGTATTCAATCAAATTATAGCATGATTTGGTATACCCAAGGTGATTGTCACTGACCATGGAAGTCATTTTCAAAATACCATGATGACGGAACTGACCACTATGCTTGGATTTAAACAAGAACATTCATCCTTGTTCTATCCTCAAGCCAATGGTCAGGTCAAGGCTGAAAAATATCCTCAAACGTACTATTAATGCAACCCATTCAAACTAGCATATCATGTTGTACCCTGCTCTTTGGGCGTATCGAATGAATGTAAAAACTGCTACAGGTTTCTCCCCCTTCCAACTCATCCATGGAGTGGAAGTTGTTACCCCGATTGAATGTGAAATCCCGTCTTTGAAAATTGCTATTCATATGTTACCGGATACGACTGAGCTTGGAGAACATCTATTACATTTAGAACACCTTGATGAATAGTGTAGAGATGCACTGACAGCAAACCGAGCTCATAAAATAGGGTCAAAAGACAATATGATAAATCAGTCAACCCTCGAATTTTCTCTGAGGGAGAACTTGTTTTGCTCTAGGACCAAGACAAGGAACCCCTGGGGGCAGGAAATTTCAAGTCTATGTGGTTAGGACCTTATATCATGTCGAAATTATTAAAGAAATGTGCATATGAATTGATAGATTTCAGCAGGATAAGCTGGCTAAGCCTAGAAATGGGATCTACCTCAAAAAGTTCTATGCTTTGGCTTAGCACTTTTTCTTGTATTTTATTGTATGTATTTTTATGTACATTAGTTTGTCGGTTTGTGTTTTCTATATCATCTGCTGGTTATTTTAGATGTCTTTCGATAGGTTCATAGGTTTTGCTGATGGCACCAGTTGCCACACTTGTAATCTAGCTTCAGCTGCATGTGTCATTTATTCACCCTTAGGACAACTAGTTGCCTCAGGAGGCGCTTGCTTAGATCCTGCATCCAATAATGTGGCTGAATATAGGACCAGCATTAAGCTTCTATGTGATGCTTTGTCACGTGGTAACACTCAGCTGGAAGTCTGACTGGACTCTCAACTGGTGGTTTCCCATCTCAATCAAGCTTACCAGGTGCAGAACCCTATTCTATTACGTCATTTTATGCAAGTTAGGTTATTAGAAATAAATTTTTAGTTCATTACAGTCAATCATATTCCAAGGAATCAAAATTCATTAACTTATGCATACGCTAATTACATCTTGGATTGGCATTTAACACATTTTTCATAAAAATATACATGTAAACACATAAAAAAAATTGTACATAAACCGACAAAATATCTATATATATGTGAATATATGTCCATAGATAGGTCGAGTCTGTGATCCTTAGATCCAGTCATAACTGTATAATATACAAAAAATATACAAAATATGGATCAAATTCCATCAAATTCCCTAGATCGAAGCTGGACCACCCTGGTCCCCTCAGTCTCCCTGTAATCTTGCTTCTTCAGCCTCTTTGGATTCAGCAGCCTCAACAGCATCTATGTATACTAATGCTGCTCTGGCTATCTGCCTCAAAAGGTGTATCCAGATAGGTGGTATGCCAACCACGAACTCCTACATCATGGATGGGATGTGCTCAATCTATAAGGTGGGTACTCTCTAGGTAAGCCTGGCAAGCTTCCCCTCAAGAACCCTAATCAGCCCCTCGTCTTCTCCCAAGACAGGACGCACATACATGCATGGATTCCCTTCAGGGCGGACCTATCCAATATATGCATTTTGACATTTTAAAAGGATTAGAACTCTCATACATATGTATATATCTCTATATTTTAAAATTCATAAAAGATTTTAAAACTTGAAAATAAAAATTACCTAACTCTCCCCATGCTCCTCCTGGAGGGAGGACAAGGTCTGCATCACCCCGAAAATCCATTCCAGCATATGGAAACTGCTCCAAAGATGGCAACTGACGCTCCCACCAAAAGTAGAAGTCATCATTATAGACACTCTTCACTGAGCCACCACCTCCCTGGCGGAGGAAGATATCTCCCTATCTACTCATCCTAGGATGAGGAGAAGAACGAACTGGTAAGGGTATTGCAGGGCTCAATCCTGGCACTCTCTCAAAGAAGAAGGCTACTAGTATGCTAGGATATCCAAAATTCTTCCTCCTTCCTCTCTTGCAGTCAGAGAGATGTTTTCTTATAATCGATATTACTCCCGAGCACCAATCATATAGGCCCTCCTGCATACACTCCACTACTAGTCTCATCTAGTTATGTGTCACAATATGAAAAGAAGATGATCCTGCAACCCTCACTATGGTAATTTTCAATACCTATAGAGGAAGGTCATGTATGTGTACAATGGGGATGCAACCACCCTTATTTTGTGTGCCTGGTGTGTAGTATACATCAATATAGTTTTGGACACTTAGAGGATCACCGCCTCTTTCGGTGCATTCTAATTTTACTGGAGCTCCCTGTCATGATAAACCAGAAATGAAATAGATATCCTCTAAAGTAATCTCTAAGGACTCACCTTGAAGGTCAAACATGCCCAAGTCATGTTCCCAATAATTTCTCAGGAACTCTAAGAGGTATACATTGGCTCGTATAGGTGAGGTACAGAAAAAATTTAACAACCCACTTGAACGTAAAACATTCACGGTGGGGGCATCTTAGAGTGCTTCTTGATCCATATCTTCATGTTTGTGCTCCCTCCACTCAAGCACCATCTTCAAACCTAGTAAACAAGCATTTGCAAACTTTCAGTTTCATGTAAAATTTCAAATTTTTTACCCTATATGCTTCTTGTTCACCTCATGCAGCATGCGCGACTATCTATTAAGGAATGTCACATATTGTACGTGACTATCCTTCAGGCAACTTGCATACAGAACGCGTGTACACGAGTTTCAATATAGTGAGCCCGCATACACAACATTTCTTGGTTTAGGGCACTTAAAAACATAAAATTAGGGCCTAATTTTGATAAATGCTTGGATCAAATTGAAGAGCATGGAGTGTAGTATTACCTGATGCTTGTGGATTTGGAATTGGTCCACTGGATTGTCCACATCGAGCAATTGAAGGTAGAGGTGAAAACTTGTCTTTTATGGCTAAAAATTCAAATGGTGAGTTTTATTTATGTTTTTGAGCTATTTATAGAAATTTTATTTCTTATGTGGGTTTTTTCCCTATAGTTCACAATTTCTCAAAACTAATACCATATCGTTTTTCCTTGTAACTAGTTTATCATCATTTAAAGGTGTTTTGTTGCTCATATAGGATGGTTTTTTGTCTTTCACATGCATTCTGCATCTATACCTACTCCATCTTAAACCTGGCAATTAACATTCTGACCACGGACTATGGTATTTTTAAACCATTATCTCCTTGTTTCTACCATTGTTCTTCCATGGATAGGGCTTTCCTCTCATGAGTATCCCCATTTAGAACCTATTTTGTCTTTCAATACTCATGTTGCAACTGTCTTAGGTACAGGGGAATCTTTTTAGCTATTTTTCATGCCAAATTGAGCCTCATTTTGGTCTCTTTTTACAAGCTATCCCTTTATAGGACTCCCCGCCCTTATGGAGTTTCTTTAGGCCCAGGTCTGACTCCTTAAAAACATACTTAACTGCCGAGTTAACTTGTCCATTTCAGCTTGTTAAGAATACGTGAATGAGCATCCGCATTGGTGGTAGGTTATCTCTTTCTTAGACCATGTGGAATAACACGAGAAAGGATCACTCTCTTTTCTACAGAATTGAGAAGAGTATTCTCACGTACAGGTTTATCACTTTTCCGGACCTGAGGGACTAAATTTACGGAAAAAGAACACCCGGTTTGAGCTCAGTTTTCTCTTTTTCATGCTCTAGACCTAAATATGAAAAATATTCTGAGTGTACTTTATGTCCTTGTCATGCTCGTTAAACACTAAAGAACAAAGCATCAAGTTTATTGTTGTAAGCCCCATTTCTCGTATTCAAATGGATCTTTCCGAGTGATCTTGCTCTCCTTCACACTCGTAAAACTCAAGCTATATGCTGCTCTTGAATGAGCGTTAGGTAGGTGGTAATTTAACCTTTTTCGAACCTCCCCGACTAAGTATGAAAAAAGTTCACCTTTTATTCTACGGAAGTTAACAGAGTTCTTCTGTGGTATGTTTTATACTTTTCCGGCCTCAGGAGACTAAATTGGACGAAAAAGGACCCCCTTGGAGTCTTCTTTGGAATTTTTAGACTCTCTAAATATGAAAATACTAGGTGAGCATGTACTAGTTTGGGCTCATAAAATCCATGAATCAGTGACACTATCAAGCATTATTCCCTCTTCTCTTCAAGCTTGTCAAAAAATGAAGAGAGATCTGAGTTGACTTTCCTAGACTCGTTAAAATTTAACAGGGAAGGTAAGGAAGAATTTTTATTTTGGTTTTCAATTAGTGGCATCATGTCATCCTTGAACAAAACACTCTCTGTTTTTTTCGATACTCATGTCTTAGTGTTCACTTTCAGTTCAGCTATTAATTTGAGTTTCTTACTCCTCCTCTTGTTAGTTCTACCTGGTGAATCTGATCATGTCTCCTACATGACAGATAACTCTAGTTGTTCTATCTGTAAAGTTAAAAAGTTGCCTTGGGTCATCTATGTGGCGTGCTCACTGCTCAAGGACTTAACCTTGTGTCTGATCTATATCCCGATTCCATCATTATCATATCTATTATTACTTGTGTCTCCCTTCCTTTACCCAGTTCCTAGTCACTCTTGTGATCCGTTGGAGGATCTATTGCCTTCCTCATCACAGTATGGTTATGCATCAACACTTCCTAATGATGAAGGCCTAGAGGTTTGATGATTATACCTCAGGATTCACTCTCATTATTGGTGAATTCATTTGCATTAGTTATTGATTATCACCTATTGATTGATAATCTATTGAATCCATTCCATGTTTGACTTCAATAACATCTATTCACATGGCTTGGATTGTACTGGTTCTTCGGGATTGTTTATGAAGACCTTAGTTTCCTATATATGGACTAAGTTGCGCAAGACTATGTTGTACCTATTCACACAACTTCCAGATCTTTGAAGACTTATCATTATTGTATATTGTGGCTGTGATCCACCTTTGTAATATACGTGGTCTTGTACTCATACTATATGATGTACTCAAATATTGTAAAGGAGCTAGTGTTCGAGTATATTGAACATAGCATCCTTAGATATGAATTTGTATATGACATTATTATGTATTTCTTTCATGTACTAACTCTGCTCCATTGGACTTCTGAGTTCTCTAAAGATAATGATTATAATGTATTTTGGCCATTGCTTCCCTCTGACCTCACACATTAGGGGGCATCTGTTATCAACCCAAATGGAACTTCTTCATCCAAGTGCTGACACTTAATATGTTGGTACACAAAAGGACAATACAGGATTGAAGGTTGCCTAAACACTATATATGGGCATGACATGAGATGCATTTATCCTCCAACCAGCTTTCCATTTTATTTTTCTATATGTTGATTGTTGTACATGACTATCTCCACTAAAACATGCGTACATATGTGACTATGTTTGTTGACAACCCACATATTGTACATGACTATTCTCATTGCAACCCATGTACAGATATGTACGTGGATTTCCCTTAAAGAAACCTGCGTGTCATATGCAGGTTACCAGTATCAATAGTCATGTAAACATCCATTCGACATTAAAAATAATAAAACGGGATTAATGGAGATTAGTTGAGCCTTAAACATTAACCATCTCAACTGTCTCAACCTCCTCAACCTTGAAAACTGCTCTATTTTCCAAAGTATAAATAGAGGCCTTGGGGAGGGAATTAAGAGAATGAATCTTGGAGAGAAAAGTTATGTGGGTGGTATATCTTCAGAATTATTTGGAGTAGTAGAAGTCAGAGTCCTTTGGTTGCAGAGGAGTCCTTGTTTCAGGTGTTGGGTTGTACACTTATCTCATTCACTATTGTTAATAAAGAGAAGTATTCTTCCAACTTCATGTTGAGTCTCTTTCATCTATCATGGTTGATAAATATATTTTATTAAGCACTATATATGATATTTATCTAACCTATCATATATACATGTATAAGTTTGTACTTGCAGAATTTTCTCTTTGCAGGTGAAGGAGGTCCATCGCTGAAAGCTTTGGAGAGAAGCAAAGTAGGAGAAGACAAAGCTTGGATCAACGAGTCGATAATCAGGTGAGTCCAACATATCTTCCTATTTCCTTTCTGTACTTTAAATCTATTTTTCTGCAAGTTTTAGATGTACGTTGGTAACCCCATACCTTAGGTTATAAGGGTGTTTATTCATGAACAACAAATCCTCTCACCATGTCACAGCTCTTACATATGACCATGGAAGGAAGCAATCCTCTTAGCATATCGGAAAGGCACAACACTTACATTTGATCATGGAAGGAACCAATCCTCTCCCCATGTTAGAAAGGAATAGAATGGACACATCACTTCCTCTTGGGAGGAATCTCGATCTAGAGAACACCAAGCTTCTCCCTAAAGTACTCAAACTTCACCCTAGCCAACGGCTTAGTCAACACATCAGCTATCTATTCATCCATTGCAACATACTGGAGCTTCACTACTCCTCTCTGCACCATATCCTTGATATAGTGATACTTGATCTCGATATGCTTCAACTTGTCATGGAACACCGGGATCTACAACAACTTCACACAACTTTGGTTGTCACAGTATATACAAGTAGCATCTAACTAGAGATCGAATAAATCAGATAGTAGATTCCTTAGCCATACTGCCTCACAACTAGCTTAACAGGCTACGACATATTCTAATTTAGTTGTAATCAATGCCACACAGGATTGCTTCCTGCTAAACCAAGAGATCACACCTGATCCCATACTGAAGGAACACCCTGAAGTGCTCTTCCTATCTATGGCACTTCCTGCCCAATATGAATCAACATAACCCTCCAGTTTAATCCTTTGATCAGTCTTATACTTGATCCCATAATCAACTATACCCTTTAGGTACCTCAGAATGTGCTTTGCAGCAATCAAGTGAACATGTCTCGGATTTGTCAAGAATTGGCTCAAGGTGTTCACATAAAGCAAATATCTCGTCTCGTGTTCGTCAGATACATTAAGGACCCAATCATCTGATGATACATTATGGCATCAACCGACTCTGATGAAGCATCACTCAATAGCTTCAGGTTAGATGCCATAGGTGTGGTTAATGCCTTGCAGTCCTGTTGAGGCCTGGAAAATCGCAGGCGGCAACAGTAAAGGATTCTCCCCAATCAGCGTTCCCAACTAGCCCGCTGACTGTTTGGTATAGGGAATCCGTCC